>CM032059.1:53467169-53759324 GCA_018831715.1 Matsumurasca onukii | reverse complement strand
CTTTACGTTTTCGCCGCTATCCCATTTTAGTACGTTTGTCTACTTCAAATATCGTTTTAAAGATTTTCCATGTTTAATTCCCTATCGTGGAAAAAGATACTCGAGCTCTATCCAGCCGCGTTTTAAATCCTAGTGAATTTCTTGTAACAGGAAGAAGAACTTACACCGTATATTATAAATACTGTTCCTTTCAGGTGTAAGCCAAATCGTTGTTTACAAGTAGGCTTTACACTTAACTCCTAACTTGCATAACGTGATTTATTGTTTGCTTCCCCATTATTGAAATAAGACAAATATATTGCTTGCTTACCTTCAGTGCAGTTTGTATTTACATAACCAAATACACAACGACATCGACAGTTTCCCATGCCTTCTTGTGAGCTCATGGTTTGTTCCTTTTGGCAAGGAGAGGTATCGGCACAATATTTAATGAAAAACACTCTTTCTTGCTTTCGTCAACTTTAACGTCTTTATCGAAAGGATTTACACATTCTCCATGTTGTGCATTCAAATCTTGTTTACTTGTGCAGAAATTGCACGGTCCTTTAAGCGATGGTTCCGTTGTTGTTATTCCACAGTCCAAGTCTCGGTTGCAATGCGGTCCCCCATTGGAAACTGTGGCAATAGTTAATAAGGTAAAACAAATTCCGATGAGCTTCATTTCACAAAGTACCAAATAAACTTAGCAATGGTAATTTATCAGCTAAATTATGAAAACCAGTTCTGAAAAAGTAAACAAACATATGAGATATTACAAAAAAATGTAAACACAAATTGTACTATCCACATGTTTTAACTTAGGCAAAATGTTACACATGGAGTAAGTAAAGGTAAATTTAACGTGATCCGTAATCTGTAGTTTGGATTGAAACCAGATAATAATATACCAGATATTAGTATCAAGATCTCCTGACGTTGCCTTCTAAGTGGCATCAAGAATGAATGAATTTGACACTTATTTATTAACTACTCAACATAATTATGTTTGTTGTTACAATGGCACTTCATGCACTAATAAAACGTAATCCGTACATTTATGATTAGTTGAGCTAAAAACTAATATTATATTAAGTCACTGCACTTGCAGCAGGGGTTCCGTACGAAGGAGAGATACGATACAATTGCTGTGGACAGGAAGAAGAGTACAGTTGGACTAATTTTGGACCCGACTGTTCGATTCGAAAATAACAAATATCAACCAAAAATTGTTTATGAAGAGAAGCAAGCTATATACAATTTCACTATTAGTTATTATTCCTCCAAATATCAAATTACAAATTTTAAGATACTGGATTATTTATTGGATCAAGAGGAACAATATCAAAATTTTTTTCGTGATTTCTGGAAGAGTCAAAATTTTAAACAAGGATCATTATATTTTATACCAATCATTTGTATCACAAGTTAAATTGGTATTTTACGAAATCATTTATACAATAACAGTCAAAATTTGTTATAAGTGTTCTTTGTTAAGCAACTTACAATGTGTAAGAAGATGTAAATTTATTTATTAAATAGCTATTCTTAAAAATTACAGTTTTATCAAAGTGCTGATTTAATCAGTAATGTACAAACACACATACGAGTTAATATATTATAAAGCCGTTTAGGTGACTGACGGGTGAACGAGACAAATGATTTTGCACTTACCGTAAAGCTACCCCCCTCTACCATATTAGTTTTAAAGGGCTTGGTGTGAAACCGCCTGGAAATATCTGAAAACTCGACCTTTTTTAACCCCCGGAGTGGCAGCGGCCGTTAATGGCGTCAGCCGAAAATGGGGTTTACTATTTTGACTGTAGCGGGTGAACTAGTGATCGGATCTTTGATTTAACGAAAAATCGTTAATGTGGAATGAAGTTTTCTACCACTTTTGTATTTGACATTTTATCCTATCTCCAATAGATAAATTGCTATTTCGCTTTAAAGATAAACAGGTCAAAACTTACTTGTTTCGTGTGTTTGGGATAATTTAACGGGTACTTATATACCTCTTAGGACCACGAAAACCAACTTAAGTTAGAACAACTATAAACACTATGCAGAAAAATGTGAACAAATTAAATGTTTGCCATAAATTATCTCATATACGTACCCAAAGTTCGTACTTTCGTTAGATTTTGATGTTTTTACAACGGCTATACCACGCACGGTATAGGTCTTACGTCAGCCAAAGTCACACTAAAAGATTTTAAATTTATGTTCTCAAATAATATAATAAATACAAGTCGATAGAGTGACTAGAAGTACTAAAATATAAAAATAAATGATGTCGTGTTATGGCGTTTTAAGATGATTATTAACATTACAATTGTCATAAATACAAACGATTAACACCAACTTACCGTGAGCGAAGCGAACGGCCCTCCTGCGAGGCCGTAGGCCGAGCAATGTCATGAGCACAGCGAATCTTTTCTATATACTCACAAGCAAGTTCTACATTACCAATTTACTTACTAAACCCTGAAATGGAGATTAGTAAACTAACAAACAAAAAATCACAACCTACTAATGAAATTAAAAGGCTTGAACTTTCAACTTATATGAGTGACGCAATTGGATAGTACATTTAGCTTATAACGTCAACAAATATTATTTTAAAATATATTGGCTTTTCTACTGGATATCCACATCTTATCATTAAGACCAACGTATAAAATAATCAGTCACAGACCCTTGTACACGGGCGTATTATTTATTATCACTGTAAAATGAATAACTTTGGGCAGTGTTCAATTAAAGCAACACTATATAATGACATTATTTTGCAGAACCAAACATACAAACTAAAAAGAAAACAACCTGTGGATAAGATGTATAAAAAAATATTTTTAAAACGTAGATGCGATAGGTGACTCGTATTAAAACAAGCCAACACAAAGCTAACACTAAAGCACCACCGTCGTAAATTATGTGAATTTCCTTTGCAACTTGTAACTCTAATGCACTACGCTCACTGCAACCTCTCATTCAGCCTTCGGCTCCAGCGTAGTTCTATTGGTCAATACCATATAGTATATACAATTAACAACCAGTGCAAGGGTAGTTGCTCAAGGTTGGTTTCACTTGTTAATATATTGGTTAAATAGCTTGTATGCTTAGCTGTTGTGTTTAGGTCTTTGGGTATAATTTTTTAAAGGCTTTTCATCATTTCACACCTTGTTAGTCTTGTCGATCAAAAGAAAATTCCACGCCATAGGTCAGTTCAAGCCGAAGATCTAACAAGCTACAAGCTAAAATAGCGTGGACAAGCTAAAGAAATTCCTCTACGTCAAACATAATAAAAACATTTAAGCAAAGGCAAATTGAAACATGTTAACAGAAAGTACACTTACATGGGAAAGGTCTTAACCATAACATCACAGTGAGTTCATTAAAAAACAGGGGTTTAATGTAGTAGACCGGGCTAAAAAAAGGGTTGCATTGATAAAACCCCCTTAAATCAAAGAAGAAATGAAACTATAATAAGCTGTCGTAGAGCCGAGTGAGATCACGTGACTGCACGTGTTTTAATCAGGACAACTGGTTATTTTGCTGTGAACCCGACACCATTTACATTCCAGTGCGGTGTTCCAGGACGCGCCAATCAGTTACATATTTGGTGGTTTTGTGATATAAATTACAAAATAGTGTTGTAATGTATATCACAATATATAAATCACTACATTTGTAATCCTTGTTTCATGTTTATTTGCTAGCAGGAAGTAATTTTAACAATTAAATCATCTCCACAAAAAGCTCATAAGATATAGTGTATGGCACCCCAATGTGGCTTATAAAACATTGCATCTGAGTTAAATTTAATATTGACTTATATTATGTATGAATAAATGAAACAATTATAGATCTTAATTTGTAAAAACAATTATTTATTTTCAATAACTTTATACATACACAGATTCTAACTTGTATAAAAGCTGAGTAGTTAGTTTATTACTAAAGAAATTTGAAGACAAAATGTTTGGACCGAACCAGGACCACATCCAAGCATTTTCTACGTACACAGTTTTATATAGAGATACAGTGTTTATACAATTAAAATAAGTACTAATCTGGAAATTTAGACTACTGTTACGGAAAGTGTGACCAGAGGAATGAATAGAAACTGCTAGAGCTGTGCACATCAAGTGATCTTAGCAAAGCTCTAACACGTGAGAACCTGTTGCTAATTAATGGCTGCTGCACTTCTCTAATCCCTCTCAACACGGAGACAATCTAATCCCTCACTGCAGGAACAAATTTATCCATAGTATAGTCTTAATACTCTCTTATGGTATGGTTTCCTGAAACTTGAGTTACAAACAATATACCAAGATCGTTAATGCTGTAAGTCAAAGATCTCACGTAGATATCTGAATAATAACACTTATTCGAGTTTATTAAAGAAGACGAAAAGATTTACAGAAAACACTTGTTGCTTAGTCAAATGTGGTAAATGATTAGTCATGTTTGTATTTTTAAACAACGTATATTTATTACGTACATTTATTTCCTCTTTAAGCCCAGCACTGCTATCTAAGGGTATATTATAGTTTCATTAAATGAAATTTTCTACCGGTTATTGTTTTAGAAATATATGCACCTTTCTAGCAGTTCATGAAAACTGCCCAAGGAAAAAACATCTACAAGACAATACTTTATTTACCTGGGTGTAAAAGTGACACTTCAGCACGTCAATACATGTGTCTTAAGCAGCTGTTTTCAGAACGGAATGACAAACATATCTTTTTTAGCGTTAACACGTACTCTGACTATTAGTACGGACAGTGCGATTGTACCACTGCTGAGTTCTGGTGATTGCATCACTACATTTCATAATCTATGCATGGCAACATTGTACTGAATGTGACTAGGCAAGGCAAGTTGGCAACCTATGTCTTGGCCATTCTTTGTATAACTTTCATGAGAAACAGTTCTTTTGCAGATAATATGAACACAAATTCCTTTGTGTATCCTGCAGTATGTGGTGCTTACCAAGCACGTTCGTTATCACTAAATTAATAGGTGTTCGTCAGGAGTGGTTTAAATGATTTGAGAATTTTCATGTTTGTCTAAAACGACCTCTTTTTGTAAAACTTGTTGAAAGGCTAACCGAATTCTGCTTTCACTGAACCGTTTTGAAGTTTTCAAAGCACCGCTAATTCCACCGATACGTTGGTAATTGGTTTGACAAGGTTAAGCTTTGAACTGCGCACCTTTGGAAAACGTGCATCACAATGTCTCTTACCTCAAGAGCTTTGTTTTAAATCCCTTTCGTAGATTAGGGCGAAACAAAGGTATAAAATAAAAATGAGCTTTCAATGTACTTATTTCCTGTGGGTCTAATTGGCCAAGCTATTTTTAACGAAATTGGTTGTATGTTGAATTAGAATGTTGAACTTTAAAACGTCCAATCCGTCCATGCACGTTAGCAAGGTTCGCATATTACTGAGGGTTATCCGTCTGAGGCTAATGTGTAAAGTACGATCACAATGAACTGCCAATAATTACTTTTATTAAGATCTAAGGCTTCCGGTTTACACCGCGTCACAGTTGAAATATAATTACTGCTAAACGTTTCGACCTCGCTGTGGAGAGTCATCCTCAATAGCTTGTTGACTGGCTGAGACTGGATTGGCCGGCCGTGGCCGTGGCGTCTTCTTATATACCCCATGGGTGGGGTCCTGTCACCTGATAGCCGAAGTGGGCGGAGCCTGTTGCTCGTTCTCGAACTGGATTGGCTGGCTTCAATAGGCTTTCTGAAGAACTGACTGCCACGTTTTTGATAATTTGACAATTAAGAAAAGCAGAAAACACTGCGAGAAAATGGTTATTCAAGATATCAAATCAACAAGGCATTACAACGACAGATCGCAAGAACGAGCTCAGCCGTTATGGCGTTATCCAAAGTGAAAACCAGCGATAAATACAAGATAATCTTCCACCGAATGAGCCTACATTCCATACGTCAAGGAGACTACAGACAAGGTTGGGAGAATTCTGAGAAGTCACAATGTTCAAACCGTATTCAAGCCGGACAATAAAATCAGGAACGGTTTACGTACCCGTAAAGACAACATTCATCTTTTGACACCTGGATTTATGAGATACCTTGTAGCGGTCTAACTCTACATTGGTGAAACGAAGGGCTAATCTCCGTACAAGAGCACTTACGGCAATTGAAAGAAGACATATAGAAAGGTTGGCAATGGCAGAACACAGCTACAAGACAAAGCATGGTATTGATTTTGACGAAAGAAAAGTCTTGGTAAAAAATTCACACTATTATCCAAGGAAAATTAGAGAAACCATAGAAATAATCAAGCATGAAGACAACTTTAACAAAGAAGACAGCATAAAATTATCAAAAAATTTGGCAGCCAGTTCTTCAGAAGGCCTATTGAAGCCAGCCAATCCAGTACGAGAACAATCAACAGGCTCCGCCCACTTCGGCCAATCAGGTGACAGGACCCCTCCCCCCCACCCATGGGGTGTATAAGAAGACGCCAAGGCCGGCCAATCCAGTCTCAGCCAGTCAACAAGCTACTGAGGTTGACTCTCCACAGCGAGGTCGAAACGTTTAGCAGTAATTATATTTTAACTGTGACGCGGTGTAAACCGGAAGCCTTAGATCTTAGTGATGACACCGGCCGCGAAAGCCTAAGAGTTAAGAATTACTTGTATTAGTTTGCAATCCATGGATGTGGTTGAAAGCGTGTTATTCATTTAATTACAAACATGACATTTTTATATTGTTCAATATATCTTTTTACTTTTTAGTCAAGAGAATATGAGCTTAATTATCTACGTGTATACAATTGTAATATTTTATTTATTTTAGAGAGGCAAAATATTAATTTCATAGACCGAATTGGCTTGTTGAGAGGTTTGTACGAAAAAGGCCTTACGGAGTATTGCAACAGGATTCAATATGTTGGAGCTTACATAAGTCAGAGCTTTTCTATATCAGCTGAGAACAATATCGTGTGTATTGCGAGGCTGTGAACGCTGTCCTTGGCTAACGTGGTTCTTTATTACTACAAGTGCTTGGGTAGGTATAATATTTTGTTTGCACCATCTAGCTTAGCAGATCAATTATAAACGTGAAAATAATCAACTATACTAAATTGATACTTGCTAATCGTTGTTGATACTAGTACTTATCGTAATAATGTATACCGAACAGGTTTTATCCTACTTTGACTAACATTCAGTGACACATGAGCTGCATGTTTTAACTAAACAGACGTCCCGTAATATAACAGGGCCTCACAAATACAGTCAATGGCAACGCCGTTGTAGATTAATGTAGTTTTTTCGTAAACCTACTTTTAGTACATTAAACTATTGTCATAACAATATTTTCAATAACATTTAGTTTTAAGGTGTAAACAGAGAAGAGGTGAAGAATGATGAGATCGTGAGTGAGGCTTCCTCTTGCTGATTAAATAATGTGTAATATTCCTTAGTACAGGTCAACTGATGAAGCTCTTAGCAATAACCGTTTATGTGGATACATAAGTCTAGAAAGCCTATTACATTGTATTTGAAGACTACAAATTTAAAGGTAAAATAAAAATGATGTACTACCAAGGAATAATCTCCCTAAATTATGCCAAAACTCCAGTAAAATACCGTTGTATAGTTCCTAAAGGTCCAAGATTACAAAGCTATCTCAGTTTTAATGACATAATGAAATAATTCAAAATGATTACGATGAGAAAATATATCGAACTAAAAAGCCCTTAATTTACTACAAATACTACTCGTAGTTTTAAGGTCTATGTACCTAGAAGTTAAAACAAAGAGCAATTTCGTGCAAACATGTAAAGTTTTTGCCTTGCTAATTATTCATAATTGGGAGGAAATCCCGTTTCTAGGTTAGCTCTTATAGGTATTGTAACCTTAATATCAGACCATCGCAGGTGAGCAGGAATAAAGTATGTTCATTTGTAGCTTACCAAGATGAATAATGCAGTTTCAGATTAGGTTTTGTCAGATAAAATCAACTCCTGGCTCGGCTTTGTGTTACTGACTTACAGAGTCAAACCAACCCACCCAATATTCACCCAAAGCGTTTTATAATCGCTTTATCTCACCCGTTCCACCCAAACCTTTGTTTTATATTGAACAGTATTAGGAATATTTCCTTTGTGATCGAAAATACCTTTTAAAAATGAATATTTATTGTACAGGGTGTCCCATAAGTAAAGTGCCAGACTCTGGGAAATGGTTATATGGGTCAAAATAATCTAAAAAGTGTATACTTTATATAGTAACCGCTCGACAATAAAGGAATTTTATTTATTTAAAATAAAAATAAAATCAAGAATAACGATTTTCTCAAAAACGCTTAGTTAACCAAATATTTGCCATTTTATATTTTTACTAATTATTTATCATCTCCCACACCATCTATCGAATTTGACTCAAACTTAACATAAATTTGTATCTAAGTAAGACCATTTTATGGAAGAAATTACCAGCATGATCTAACTTATCACTTGAAAACGGTTACTATTTTATAGTAATTATATGGCATTTTTGGCGTTACACCTTAAATAGCAATTAAACGTGAGTTTAACGATAAAATGTAAAGAATAACGTTTTGTAGGTAATTTTATTACCTATCTATTCACACCAAGGTTGTAAAAATCTATAGGGAAACAACAAAGTGTTTAGAGGAAACTCTGGCTGAAAACAGACAACGTTCCACCTTATTATTTTGATGTTTCCACTCATCCACTGTCACTTTATTGTTTCTTAATCGATTTTTTGACCTTAGTGTGTCAATAGATAAGTAGTAAAATTTGCTACAAAACGGTATCCTTTACATTTTATCGTAAAACCCACCGTTTATTCGCCATTTGAGGTGTAACGCCAAAAATGCACTAAAAACATCACAAAATAGCCACAGTTTTAAAATTATAAATTAGATCATACTGGTAATTCTTTCAATAAATGGTCTTACTTAGATACAAATGTATGCTAAGTTTGAGGCAAATCCAATAAGTGGTGTGGGAGATAATAAATAATTAGTGACAAGTATAAAATAGCAAATATCTGGTTAACTAAGCGTTTTGGAAAAAGCTTTTTCTTAATTTTCTTTTTATTTTGACCCATATAACCTTTTCCTAGAGTCTGTCTTATGGGACAGCCCTGCATATATATATATTTCGTTTATATTTGTTGCCAGTAGTGTTTAGCATGATGTCAGAATTGAAGAATTATTGCAGCAAATTTCCATGGTTAACAATAACATTTCTGTGTATTCAATCTGATTAAGGTTGGGAAAACTTAGTAGTGAACCAACCAACATTCGACAGAACCAATAGTGAATTCCTTCCTGGTTAGCGATTTGTCATAGGAAATAGAGCTAATCATTTCGCATGCCAAACAGAAGGAAACGTCGTAGAACAAAACGGGTTTTAGTACTGTATATACATAATTATGTGTGTGTGACCATTCTGCAGGTTGTCGACTACACATGACTTTCACTTAGTTTGGTACAAATGTTCCTTTCGCAATGGTTAGGTTTGTTAATTGTAAACAGACCCACTGCAGTGGCCCTATAAAGGGGAGGGGGCGTTTCCACCTAAAAAGGGGTTTTAACCGATAAAACTTGAACAAAACTTGGTATAAACCTTTATAGCATTGTACCTAATGTATGTCACACTATTGTCAGTTGCCATCTTGGTCTAGCTAAACGGGTTTTGTTGAATTTAGTAAACATGTTGTAAGGTAGCATAAGTGTTTATACTAAGTTTAAAAGAAATCGGTACATGAATACAGTTTTATTAGAACTCCGTTATAGGAAATTCACTAGGATTCTAGGTAGCGTGCATGGCTATGCGTCCGCCACGTTTTATCAATGTAGTATTTTAGGTTTTTCGTAGGTGGAGAATAAAATCGGAATGCAGGTTTTATAAACGCTCTGCTCACAAAGTAAATCAGACAGTTTTAAATAACACCACTTGCGATATCGCACATTCCTTTGAAAAAATGTAAGTTTGCAAGTTATGGATTCAAGCATATTCATATCTTGTTTGAATTCTCTTTAGCACGACTCTCTTATTGTATGGTTTTGATTAATTGCACTGCTTGTTTTAAAGGATGAACATTCTGGAAAACTGGTGTTTGAGTGACCTGTTTACATTGCTGATCTGGAAGCGATTGGTTTAGCCCATAATAGCCATCATCACTGGTCCTCAGTTGTTAAACAAAGAGAGGTTTGCAGAGCTAGAAGTGTTGTGTAGAACTGAAGCGCATCAAGTAGGACTACAAACGAGAGATCAATGGACAGAAGAGAGTTATGTTGCAGATAAGGACAGATAGAGACACTCGAGGTAGGCTGTGCGGTTCTGCCAAATGTCCCTATTACTTACTTTTATAGTGTGCTCGACCAGTATGTCATCTGAAACGCACACAATTCAACGGTCACGATCTAGACATTTTAGAAACGACTTCCTAAATATTGAAAGAAGTAGTAGAATACATAGGTTTTATTCGGCATTAGAAGAAACAGTAAAAATAAACAGAAAGGCCTTAAGATATTAAAGTGTAATAGGGGAGTTTTTATAATGTATCGAAAGTGTTATGCAACAAACTTAAAATGGTCTCATAAAACAGTTGTTTATTACTCTAGAATGTTTTGATTATCAAGAGTCAGCTGTTTCATCAGACCAGTATTTAGGCTATGGTTTCCTGGACATTGGTGAACGCTAAATTACGCCCGTAATATGACGATGGTTTTGTTTTAATGCAGTCATATGAGAGTGTTTTCCTATGGAACGGTGGTAGTTAATACGATCGGTGAAAACTAGTTAAGGATTTTCTCGCCAGGTGACACATTTAAACATTTATCAAGCAAATACCCTTCACTGAGTTTCAAAGGTATAAATATCATTTACATAACCTATCTAAAATGTATTAAAATCTAGTTCAATCATTTTAAAACATTAAAAGATTCTAAACATTTAAATGTAAAATCGTATTGAAATGTGGTTGTTAATAAGTTTAAAGACTTAATATTCAAGCCTGCAAACGTTAGCAATATATTTTTATCCCAAACCAAACATACTTCCAGACGTACATAAAATCATCTCATAGATGGTAACATCATGTTAAACTATAATGAATATTCGTCTCTTTTAACTCCACATATGGTACGTCTCATTTGCATGAGGCTACAGATGTTCTGTATCAGGGGAAATACTGCCACCTCGTGAGACTGGTTTCAACTGCATTCACATCTGTACAACATACTGTTCATTCTACGTAACTTTTAAATACTAAACTGGTGGATTTGTATTGTTTCCCCGGAAAAAAGGTTTAACAATGCCTGAGAATCGTCACCCGAGAGGGTGAGGGGGTAGATGACGAACTGATGTAGTCAGCTGATGACGAGTACTTGGTTAGGAATTGTCTTCTATGAAGCATTATTTTTAACCCATAACTCTGTCTACAAAGGTGTGATTTATAAGGTACAGTGGATATTCTGGTTAAACACTCTCTACCGTTTCCAAAGTTGGCATTTGTTTCTAAAAAATTATATTTCATACTCCTTAAAAGAGGAAAACTGTTTGAATTTTAAAATACTAAACACATGTTAGATAAATCTAGTTATGAGTTTAATTTTTTGTTTTGTGTATCGTATAACAATGGTGATTCTTTTGATTAAATTGCACTATTTTGTACGTGCTTTTTCACTTTATTTTGCAATATTAATGTTAAAAATTATTATATATTTGGCATAATTGTTTTGTTTATTTATACTTTTAAAACTGGTCATTATTACACCCTCGCACCTAAATGTTTTGTACAGTCTATATTGGCAGTTTTCATTATTTTAATTTCATTAAACTTTATTGGTTGAACTGAAAATACATAACTATTAATTCATTTCAATGATATTATTTCAATTATGTTTGTGTAATAATAACTAGACCTATTCCTTTCCACATTTTATGTCATGAGGTTTATTTCATGGGCATAAATAAGCACTGACATGTTCGCTTCGTACTGGTTATGTTTCATAATAACGATTACTTTGGACTTTTATGATTTATTCTATTCTTGGTTATAGTTTTCTTGATCTTGAAGAACTCCTGTTAACGGCATATTACACATTTCCTGCCAGTTTTGGTAGCCTACAGGACTCATTTTGTCCTGTTCATTTGACCAAACAACTTAACAATGCCCACTTAGTTTTAAATCGTTGTTATTACAACCAGTTATACTTTCAATGAGCATGGTATACTAGCATTGACAATATACGTCATAGAGGGACAACTCAAGTGGGAATCTTATTTGTTGAGATTTGCAGTTTTGCACGCCTCCGGGAACACTTTTAGAGACTAAGGATCACAGGCTACAGGTACTAAGGCTTAACTAAGAAAAGCTCATATGATAATTATATTTAAAATTATTATTTAGACCTTCTCCACCAGAAATTCTCTATGATAATCCTAAACACGTAACGTTGTAACGTTACTGAACAGCTTGTTATCAAACCACGTTGTACTTGTATAGATGTATTTTTAAATATTACATAGCTTGACCACTCTTTCTACTCGCTGTAGTACTGTATGTCAGCCAAAGTACGATAACTGGATTGCAAGTGTTTACCGCATTAGAGAGAAGTGAATACGTGTTGAAGGTAACAGGAAGCTATTCACTTTGAAAGGTGCTGAAGGATATTAGAGCTGAGATGTGAAGTACTTCCCCCTGATTGCTTTGCGTTTGAAAGCTTCTACATCTACACAATATCAGGCCAAATTCAGTTACCCTCAACTCGCATCTCGTATTGTTTTTTGTGCGGCTTTTTATGCGTTTTGTACATTAACTTATGATTTGCAGTTTGATGAATAAATTATAAAACCCAGAGTATCAAAAAACCCTTTAGAAGAGCCACAAACCCGAATAAGTAAACAAAATATCATGTATTTAGACTATTAAAGTTTTTAGATGACCCTGTAGGTTAATTTAATAAGTCAAAGTATTTAACACATTTACAAAGCTAGCAAAAGTACCTTTTCTGTACGGTACTCATGTCATCCAATATAAAATTAAGAAAACTATGTCTAAAACAAACCAGAAGCTTCGGCCTGACCAAATCTTAAGATACGCATTGTAAAATGTTCAACAGCCACTATACAGGGTGTCCCGGAAGTCTCCTGAACAATTTATATAAAATTGTTCCTTAGGTTAGAACAAACAAATTTTACAATATATCATGGGGTCCATAGTCCTTCATTTCTCAACTAGCCACCATTTTGTTTTTTTAATGAATCTCAAAAATTATTTGACTGAATCCGTTGAGACTGCATAATTGTTTCTCTAACCTAAACTAAAATTTAATAAAATGAACAAGAAAAAAGTATTTTGTTTCAAATGGTGCCTATTTCAAGCTTTTAATTTTGAGTAACTAGGAAACGAATAATTTGTATACGAGCTATAAGGTTTAATAAAACAGTGGTAATTTAATACAAAACAATGACACCTAATTCAAAAGAATCCGTTCAAAATAAAGTGAGGTATCAGCATTCCACCACAGCAATGCAAATTTTTAAAAGTTAAGTTTTTAAAGTATAAAAAGTGTAAAAACAATTTTTCGATATTTGGCTACTCATATGAAATGTTGATGCTATCACGTTTATTCCTCTACTAATTATTAATAGTTAATAACTAAATTCAGCCAGTTAACAGGTTAAATGGTTTTATTGTAAGCAATAAATTAATTGTACGCAAAATCAGCTCTTCATTGGTCAGCTGATCTAAAATAAATTCCAAAACAATGGTAACATCCATCACATGATATCTCATTTATTGTGCCAATAGCCACTAAAAGCGCTCAAAGCCAATAGTCTAAGTAGCAAAGCTGTACGGATTCTTTTGAATTTGGTGTCAAAAGTTTTCTATTAAACTACCGATTTTTTGTTCTACCACATTATTCTACAACATTTCCTGGGCTCCTTTCATTGTTGGTGCACTTAGACAATTGCATCGCGATCAGCAGTTTTTAAAACTGTTTTCACAGAGCAGTATATTAAAATGCAGATGTAGATAAAAAAATAACCATACTTTTAATACTACTGGAAAATAAGTATATAAACTAAAACATCAACCTATGTGTGCACATTAAGTAAATTAATAATGAACCGCTGTAAAACCATAGTGATGATGATGATTGAACAATCTCTGTCATTCACTTCCCACCTACATTTGGTTTTGCAACCAATGTTGGTTTCATATTCTACTAAGAGAGCGCCTGTTTAGTAATACAAAGACAGGGTCTTGTGTTGAGTCCGCTGACAAATGAGTACGATCACGGCAACAAAGCACTGCCTCACATTCACTTACACTCAGTTCCTGCATCTAGCTTTTGTTGCAACTAATCCTAGTAGGCTAGTGTCCTGTTCTACTAGCTGGTCTCGTGCTCACCTCATATAAAAGACATTAATGAATAATGAGTGTGACCATTGTGACAATAGCATGTTTCATCACTAGTTTGAAGTGACACCTTTTGAAATAAGGTCATTAACGTGCAGGCGCAGCCGAGAATATTAAATGACCGAGGGCAAAAAAACACTTTCGGCCCAAGTGATGAACGATACTTTTGTCAACGTGCAAAAACTGAAGTACAAACTGTTTTGAGCTCAGCAGGTTGAATTATATTGTTTTAAAGAAACAGCTATTAAACTGATTTACTACTATAAGTCAGTGTTAGAATTCAAACCGTCAAAACCAACTCGTTAAAACAGATGATCATTAAATTTATATTATCCCCCTAGGGAGAAAAAAATCATCAAAACAATATACTTGATTTAACCTGGAGTTAAAAGTGACACTTTAGCACGTCAATACATGAGTCAAAAGCAGCTGAATTTTTGCAGAAAAATGACAAACATCAGTTTTTTACAAAGAAATAATTATTAATTTTGTTGCTTTCGTCATTTACGAGTATATAAATTGATCATAAACCGTACAAAAAAACATAAATCCAAACATAGCCGACAAGTAGCCAGAAGAGCTAAGGTGAATCTTAGAAAATTTTCCAATAAAACATAAAGGCGTTCATTTTTGTTTTTGAATTTGACGAAATTCTTGTATACAATATAAATAATTTTTCATAAGCCATTTTTTAGATTGGCTTTATTTACTCTATGGTATTGTATTGTAAACAAACAACAGCTCTTA
Organism: Matsumurasca onukii; assembly: GCA_018831715.1. Lineage (NCBI taxonomy): Eukaryota > Metazoa > Arthropoda > Insecta > Hemiptera > Cicadellidae > Matsumurasca > Matsumurasca onukii. Next base: position 53,744,147 of record CM032059.1, on the reverse strand, counting down.
CCAGTTAAATTTGTTTTGAAGTAAGAAAGTTGTTTACTTTCTGTAACCAAGGAAACCTAGGCTAGTAAATTATAAATAACAGCTAATTTATGTGAACTGTTAAATTATTCCCAGTGCTCTGAATGTCAAAGTGCAGAAAGTCTATTAAATAACATAACATAAATAATTTTAAAACGCTAGGTTCAAGAGCGACGGAAGTTGTTTTGATCTACTGAGAAAGTAAAACAATACTATACATAATGAGTTTTGTATTTCTATATTAACAGTTTCCATTCTAAATATATACTGGTTTCATAAGCTTTAGTCTCCTCGTCTACCTTGTTCTTGGCAGTTTAGTGTAACGTTCTTGTGTTGGAACTGCTGACAAACGAGTGTGATCATGGTGACAAAGCACTGGCTGACATTCACTTACACTTCCTTTCGCTCAACATCACTGACAACCCCTACTACTTTTGGCGCCAGTGTCGACTGAAGTTCAAACTAGTTTAGGCTATATAGTGATTATTAACTTTTAAAATGTTTGTCTCCTAAATTGATTTTAAAAATATGTAGTCAATAAGCTTTGCAATTTTAGTGACTATACTAACCCACTTGAATTCCAGAAGTTGAACAATTATTGCGGACATTTTCCATCGCATTGTGTTTCTTTGTTACAGTTGGCTAGCCTGCTGCTAGTGTGTGTGATTGGCCTGTCACCGGCCAACCAGTTAGTCTAGGGTTAGCTCGTTCAGTTAGTGGACGTGTTTTGTGATTCGTTTTGAATTTACTCCGGTGACTTGTTTACTTTCATAGTGTGACTTGTGTTTGTAATATTGTAGTTTTGTTTTATCTAGGCTATTCCAAAATTCAAAGATTTAATTGGTTGTTTGACTTAACAACTACATGTTGTTTGATAGAGTTTGACTGGTCAGCTACGCTGACTACTTTAGGCTAGCTCGTTTTCTAATGTTCTGTGTTATGTTTTAGGTTATTTTCACCTGAAGACGGGATTAGATTGCAGATCCCGAAACGTCGTGATCCTTTTTCTTCACTAAGGATGGAAAATGTCCGCAATAATAGTTCAACTTCTGAAATCCCCCCATCGTCAACTACAAATTTCAAACAAAGAACCACTTGAATTGTCTTGGTGTTGCAAATGTGTTACGTTAGCGTAACAGACAAGACGTTGTTACGGGCATTTGTCAAACACAGGTATATTCTTGTAAAAGACTTGGAGTTATTAAACTCTCAAAACTCCGCTAATGTGCATTTTATTTAGGTTTAACAATCGTACAGGGGTCTAGTCTAAACAGTGTTTCAAATACTTCTGCAGTGATAATTATATTCTTTGAATGAGGAAAATAACAGCAACATGGTTCGGATAATGAGTTAATCTGTAAGGAACGAGATGAGTTCTAAGTTTTGAAATTACCTTTAGGGCCTACATAGAAAGAATATTGATACAAAAAGGTTGCAAGACCTCATTGAAGGTAAGCAAAGTACTCTTGGACCAACGTTTTTATAGTATTATTTTCTATCACGACTCAATAATCATATTTATAAAGATTTAAATAATTTAAGAGATAACTATATGAGACACTACACCCATAATATATTGATTCAAACTTTGTCTATTAGCTTTTGTTGGTTAGTTAGTTATTGGTAATTCTTAGTTTGAGAGAAAGTTTTGAGTTGATTCGAGTGACGGGCACAAAGCTAAGCCACATCAATATTGGGCTATCTTTCGGATATTGAATTCCTTCTTACTTCTCATATAAAATATCTCACATTTTGCGTCTCCCTACGTCTTTTATCCAGAAACTGAACAATGACATCACTTTAGACAGTCCCTTTAGGTAAACTTTTTTTTGAAACTGTAGTGTATTTAACCTTGGTTTTAATATTATTTCCTTTGGTCCTGAAAGAAAACTGGTACATAATTAAACCATATTAGCTGTCATTCAGTAGTTAACTTGTCAATAGACGTGGTAAGAGAGCGTAGTGTTGAGAAGTGTTTAAGTCACAAGACAAGGGGCTGATCAGGCTCGATGGAGTTGTCTCCTGTCCCACCTCTGACTGATGACTCTATCTCCTTGACATTACTCGGGGTCCCTCGATATTGTTGCAATAAGCTCTGAAGTTAGCTTGTCAATAGACGTGGTAAGAATCTTAGTTTAGAAGTGTTTGTCACAAGACAAGGGCTCTGGTAGGCTCGATGGATATTCCAATCTCCGACTGATGACTCATTCCTTGACATTACTGAGGTCCCTCGATATTGCTGCAATAAGCCTGAAGTTAGCTTGTCAATAGACGTGGTAAGAGAGTCGTAGTGTTGAAGTGTTTAAGTCACAAGACAAGGGGCTGATCAGGCTCGATGGAGTTGTCTCCGTCCCACCTCTGACTGATGACTCTATCTCCTGACATTACTCGGGGTCCCTCGATATTGTTGCAATGAAGTTAGCTTGTCAACAATCTTGTTAGATCATCGACAAGACCTTATTTGCTTTCCATACAAATACTGGTACATACTACTTCTAATTCCATTGACTGGGACTCGTGGAGGGTCCTGTAATCCAGCTCATGGAGGCCATTTTGAGGATGATATAAGCCAGTGGTTCAGATAGTCTCAGTGATCTGATGATACCCGCATCAACTCCCACCATCGTTTAGAATATCAGACCATCACTTGCGTGCTTCGGAAGTCACGTAAGGCGTTGGTCCTGTATTTCCATTGGTCATTGGGCTAATTAATGACCCATTCAAGGAATAGTCCTTCTTGTAACAAGACTACACCTCATAACCTTATTACCACTATCACACTCATCCTCACCACAAATTTGCCTTAAAATAACCTCATGAGAGTTTTGGCATCTCAAATAATATAGTGACATAGTTGTGTGTGGAGGTACTGTAGCGCTAAGGATTTTGACGTTTCAATAGTACTACCGAATTATTTCCATAGGAAATATATCAATTTATTTCCAACACCTAGGATCGAAACGTCGTAGAACAAAATGGTTCACAGTTTCCAGCTTCCACACCTCCTGAGTCAAACGGCAAAACGTTACATACATTACACGTATATATTTATGTGTGGATGAATGGCAAAAGCAATAACACATTGAGAAACCTGTTAATATTGTAAGTGTCTATGGTGGTTTTGGGTCCAACCCATCGTCCGGTGAGTGTAAAGGTTATCTAGGATACAAAATTTGTGACCTTTTGGAGGGGGTTGCCTCCCTAAAATTGGTTTTTTGCTTTTAACCTGTGTCTGTGATCCGATTTGGACTAAACTTGGTATTGACATTTATGAAAACCTACATAATGTGTGTACTTTAAGTAAAACAATGTCGTTCAGCTGGATTAAAATTCCCATGGAAAAAACTTTACGCCGCCAACTTGGTCTGACTGATTAGATTTATGTTGCATAAATGTCTATACTGCACCAAGTTAAATTGAATTAGGTTCTTCAATGCCGTTTTCATAGCATGAAATTCGATCTTTAGGGAAACGCCCCCATTAGCAAAAAGAACGCTTGTGTTGTAATTTATGCCCCGTTATAAGAAAACTGCTAGAACTCAACATGCGTTTACTCACAAAGAAAAACATGATGAAAACACATATAAATGCGTGAGCTGTAGACAGACCAGTGGCCACAGTAATGGTCTATTGCCACCCCATTCACCGTTCACTGTTCAGCTTTCAGTGCCATTCCCGGTGAATTTATGGCTCACTGAATGGGAAACGTTCTTTCCTGGTCATTTCGACCAGTCTGTTTTGCATAATGTCACTACTTTGCATTTTTAACTAAAGGCGTAAATAAAACGTAATTACATCAATTAATACTGATAGTTAAAGTTTATTATGCCCAATTTACCATACTAACAGGCATCCATGTGCAATTTATAATTCAATAAACCTGTGATTTATCTTTATAATTTTTCGTGAAACATGGAATAGTTACAGTCAAATTACATGTTTCATTCGACTTATTTCTGTTAATTTTTATTTTAATAATGAGTCTATTGGTATTAACTATTAGTTATAATTAGTTATAAAAATTTGGCATTATGAGTTACATTTTACGGTTGAGTACGATACGTACATTGAACAACTATTTTTCCTGGTAGGGTATAAGGATATTCTAATGTGAAACCAACAACAGTTTACACGTTGTTAATGAAAAAGAGTTAGATATAGTTGCATAACAACAAGGTTTCAACAAGGTTTTCGATTAATTATAGGCGTTGTAGGTGATTCATAATTACTTGTTTAATTGTTTCTAGAATCATCGAAACGTACTCGGTGAACTCCACTACCTACAATAGAACCTAAAACCAATGATTAAGTCCAATCAGAAATATATAATTGGAAGACATCCATATTGCACTCGTTGTTATTCAACATATTATATTTCACCCCTTCCAAAATATCTTTAGTGTTATAAATTTTATACAGTTTTAAGTTAATCAAAAAATATACTTACTGTATATACTCGTACATTACAATACTATACCGCAAGTACACAATTGTTTGGACGAGCGTATTAGCGTGTAAATAACACTGATTCAGGAGAAAGTCATCTCTACACCAAAGTTTCAAATGTTAGAATTGATAGTAAGACGATAGCGTGCTCAAAGTAGTAGGTACTTGGTTTCTAACTTTAAAGTTTCAAAAAAACAAACTATTGAAAAACACTATCATCGTCAGCCACACACTTTCGAAACATGTGGATGGTGACTAACTAAAAAGACTAATTTGAAACAGCTATCACATTGTTACATACTACAACAAAAATAACGTAATGTCGTTTACAGGAAATTCTTTGCCATTTAAGTTACTATGGGTCAATGTTAGCTTCAAAATTTTGCATTCAACACTTCAAATCAAAAGTAAAAATGTACGAATCAGTGTTTAAGACGCGGGTCATTTTTTCAGCGCTCGCTTTAATATCGATCTATTATGTCAAAATAGAACACGTTATGAATGGTAGGAGAGGATCAGAGATCAGGAAACTAAAACAATCGTTGGGTCAAACACATGAAAATAACTGGTAACATTAAACTTATGTGCATTTGTTCACACAGTTAGACTCGTGGTCATTGCTATTACACTAACGATGGATTTAGTTATCGACGTTTTCTAGCAATTTACACCATTCTCTGCTAAAAAGGATTATTTTGGCTACGCTGATTTTTTTAAATAAAAGTATATTGCCTAAAAGTAAATGTAGCAGTAAGAAAACTATTGGTTTTGTGTTTCTTTTATTACATCTGACCCATTTATTCTGTTTTGCAACGTCCGTATTTAGATCGATTTTATAGAGAAAAGAAATCCGTGTTTTAATGACTGCCTTATGAATTTTTGTAAGTTAAAATTTTTCACTCACACACCCCTAGATCTCTTTCAAGACAGAGAACCTTCTTTCACACCATTCATCCATTCGAATTTCTCCTTTTCAGTCCTATTATCAATCAGTCAGTCGTCTTCTAGATGTTCCCTCAGTCGTGTGCTGCAAATTCATCGGTGATATGCAATGCGTTTGCGACCTATATGGCTTAGTCCAATGCATTGGGCACTTTTAATACCAACTGAACTCTGAAAAGCAAACGTGCATGACAACCGTTCCCTCTCTTCCAATTTGGCTGGCCTTGCCTTTAGTTTCGTATAATCAAAGGATCTTTTACGCTTAATACCCATTTACCTTTGAAATATTATTTGTGTCTTGTTTGGGCTCTAAACCACTAATAGCACCAAGACCACCTGATCTGATGCCTTAGTGATCTGAGATAGCAGTGTTTATCACGGACACCTTGCAAGGTCAGTCATGTTTGTTACAACGTTGTCAATGATTGTGCGGGGGACCGGTTAACTTTGTTGACGAGTTGATCGACAAGCCCAAACCATGTAAAGGATGCTGGCGTAATGTGTACCGCATAAAGGCTTGCAAGCGCCGGTACACGTATCAAGATGTAAGTACTGTGCATCCCTATCAAGACTTCGGGTCAAGTGCGTTAATGTCTGATGTAGTGAGGTTGTTTGTAAGTGGAACCACTTTGTAAATCGACCTTATCTGAATTAATAGCTGTTGTAAGCCACTTTGAAACATTTCTACAAGCGTTAGCGGGTGTAGTGACTTATATTAACTTAATTATTTTATATTCTATGGAACATATGTTGTGACTAAATAATTGAATTTCTGTATAAAATGAACCACATGAATTTGTTCAAAATAAATAGTGCGAACCCAGCTTTTATACAAGTCAGACGCATTTGTTTCTTTACAACTCTAAGATAGCTTAACTAAAACCTATCCTTCAGTGGGATCGTTTTAGTATCAACCTTAATAATCTAAAGGTCTGAGTAATTAAATCTATTTCCTTGTCTGCCCCTATCCAGATTTTTCACTATGGTCGCTAAAAATACACTTTTCAGATAGCGTTTCAAACAGTAGTCCGGTATACAACAACAATGGAGTTGTGCCTAGTTGCTTTGTTGTTTGTACGTGTGTCTCTAGTGTAGATGACACGGGGTAAATTGTTAAACCTAGTTTGTTTGTGTTTGTACGATTACCTGTCCCTTGCAAACTATTCATTTCTACTGAACTAGCTAAGAGAAGAGCATTGAACACTTTTATTTATCTCGGAATAATCTCCATACGTGTTAATAATACTGAGGTTATTACCAATATAAACAATTATTTTGTGGTTAATTTTACATTTAACTAGGCTTAGATCTCGGGTTTTCTACTGCGTTCACAATACAAGGAGTTCTTAAATAATTATTAGTCAAGGTTTTCTTCTTTATATCTAACTTATTATAGGTCTGAAACTCCGAGTCAAAAACTTGGTGGAATGCAATATTTTAAGTTGTATAACCGTTGGATCGAATTGTAGTACTTTACCACAATTAAAATTCGAAACACTTACAATTAAGAAAACTCAATTTCTAGGCAACGTGCCAAAGCAAAAGAAACAAAATTTTGACCAAATGTATTTATTCAATTTTTTTTGTACAAAAGACTTTTTATTAATGTGTACAATGCGCATTTCCATCGTACTATTGCCTCAAAAAGCTTTTAAAATCAAAAGCGTTCAATTGAAACTCATGCAATTATTAGTGTTTTTTTTGTAACTGTCAACAACTTCTAACTGGATATCTGAAGGGGGACATCTGTGAGCCTTTTCAATCATAAAGTTGATGTAGGTATAAAGGAATACATTTCAACAAGCCATTTAGAATTTCGTATGTATTTATTTTTTAGTGAGTTAACAATATAAAATTGTATTGCCTGTGATAGTTAAATGTTAATTATGTGCAGTTTATGGATGTGTATAATAACCAATTGCAGATGTCAAATACACACTGACTATAATAACGTATTTCCTACAAGAAATCGTAAATTTGACAAAATACCAAATGTATTTTGCCAATATTCAAAGTATACAATTGAAATGTGTAAAGCAATGGAAAATATTGGTACTCGAACATTGAAAACCAATAGAGGACAGGTCAACAGGGTCTCCTGGGGCTTCGTTATCCTACATCCTGAATGTTGACTTTGCAAGCTGGTAAAATGTAGACTTTTCATTTCATATGTTAGGCAGTTTGGCAATACGTTGTGTAAGATGAACAAATAATACAAACCTGTCTGTTGACTATTTGTGTTATAGGGAAACAAGAGAAACATTCCTATTAGTTTAATCCATGGTGGGCAACTTCGCCAAATATATAATTTCGAACTGACAAAGTAATATTTTTTAAGTCATAATTTGTAGTAATAATTTAGACGTTAGAAATGTGTTTGATTAAACGCAACGTTGTCTCATTATTGTCTTCCGAGTGCCTATTTCTAATTACTAATAACAGTGAATACCAGAAAACTTCAAGCATTGACTGCTAACACGTATTCATAATAGAATAATGCTTTACCTCATCAGGGTCCATACAAAGTATTTTATTTTAAATTTGAACGACCTTCAGAAATATTTAGATTTTATTCTTATGGAAATTAACCTGCATTATTGTAACTAAATTGATCACGTCAAATACCGAAATTCATTAAAAAATATGAAAATAATGTTTGCACCCTAATAATTTAAATGTTTGAATTAAACCCGAAGTTATACAACAGTTTTTTGATGATTAACCCTTTTAACGTTTCATGTTTAACTCCTTATTTATATTCCTACATTTAAGTTTAAACATATTTTGAGCTATATAGCTTGTATTTTAAAAGGAGCAAGAAACCTTTGTTCAATCTATTAAACACTACACAAAAAAATTGAGGTTAAGCTATATAAGTATATATATATATTCAGATGATCGAAGCTATATAAATACAGTAAGACAGAATAAACCATACACAGTAAGTTAAGTTTCAGTTACAAATTGATGTTCATACATAGTATAGACCAGGGTAACTCACACTGTATAACTTAGCTGCAGTGAAACAGAGCTATTACTGAGGAATGTTCTGTGACTGTTTGTTCATACTCCACACGTCGCGACACTGAGCGCTGTAAGTCTGCTACTTATTCAACACGACAAAATTCCACATTCGTGACCAACATACGTTCACTAAATATTTTCTACCTGCAGATTTACCAAAGAAAGGAAAGGTTTCAAGATGAAATGAAATGAAATGAAATCTATTAAGTTAGACTTGAAAGTTCCATAACCAAATGATCTAAACTAATTTGAAAGGATGTATCAAAAATTAGTTGAAAACTACTTTTGATTGGCGTCTCCTACTTTTTATGTTCTACAAATTAATCTAAAACCGAAAGGACTATTTAAATAAGAAAGGTTACCAAAATGATCTTAAGTTCATTACAACGTTGGCCGATATCCTAGGTTTTGAAAAATAAAAAGAACCAGAATGAAACCTCTGTTTTTAAGAGTAGCAGCACGATCAGGGTCCACCCGAAAGATGATCGTTGCGCTTGCAAACCACCAACGTGGTTAATCAGATGTTCTATAATCACTGTCCAAAACTACACTGGACAAGCCTCAAATTTTTAAAGTCAGAATGGCTGAATTATTGGGCTTTTGATGAGAAACACGAAGATAAGATAGTACCTAATTGGATTATCAACGCTGTCAACATTTTAAACATTGTTAAAACTTCACGTTGTTCAAAGAGTTTCCCCGCATCAGAATAAGGAGTATAATTATTTGACTTTCGTTGGTCTGTACTTTCCAATCGATTAAAAATCAAAACACACTCTGGGCTTGATCCTTAGCTGCGTTTAAAATTTGGTTTTATATAGTGTTGTTTCCCTAAACACTTTTAATCTCTGCAATTCAGCTGGCAACATTTTTATTTAAAAAAATTAGTTGTTATAATCTGGTTGTTTTTTTAGTTATATTGATACTTTTTTTTTTTTTCCTTACTACATGAAAACGTTATTCAATGAACAAAATATTGCACATCTGCTTGTTTTCTTGGCAATATCAAATAAAAGGGAATGTAAAGGACTGTCAAGGTTGTTATAAATACCCTGATCATTGAACATTATATGCAACACAAAACACAAATATAAATCTGGAAATAAATTAATAAAGAACTACATTTTACTACCTTATTAAATAAAGGAAATTCGTAGAGCCAGGCTAAACACTCACGCGCATGGAATTTCACTGCAGAAGATATATTGGACATAGGCGGTACAGGTTGATTTAGTGTCATCTCATGCCTCGGCCATCACTCCTATATTATCTCCTCTTCATATAAACGGCTCTCTCCTAGCTCAAATGAAACGTAAAATACCAGCTCATAACTCACATTTATTTCATGCACGCCTTCTACCTGCTCAATATGTACTAACAGGTTTTAATATGATAAAATGAAGTACTTGAATTTCTTGCAAATGTTATTGTAAAGCCTTTGTAACGTGGTATTGCTCCGGCGGTTTTAGTTCTTCATCGTGTTCTTTTTTCTTCCAAGCATGTTCAAAAGAACAAAATTCTAAAAACACTTTGGAATGAGTATAACAGTACAAGTAGGTAGTTGGGAAAGAAAAACACTGTCAACGGATGGCAATGCTTCATAGAAACGTTCAAAACCCGAAACAAAGGAAAACAATTTGTGATTTACAATTGCTCAGTAAGAAGTTTCAAATGAACTTCCTGGCTTCATAACTTTGCTCTTCCGCACCAAAACTTGACGTTTTCTTGATTGATTACAAATTGTTACTAAGTTGTCTGTTAGACAATTTACTATTAAATAATTTGTAATTTAAAATCCATAATTTGCTAATTCGACCCAAATGTTTAATTCCACCCATAATTTAATTCCACCTAAATTACTTAAAACTTAATATTTTCTTCTCATTAATTTCTGATTTAAAACAAATCTTTTAGCTTTTTATGTTACCTGCAGTAGCTTAGCTATGGTTTAGTACTCTGTTAATCCTATATCATCACTGAGTCTACTCAGTCTACCAAAGCTTGTAGGTTAATAGCATTGCATCAATTTATAATAACAAGGTAGGCCTAGGCCAGGTTTGATAAAAGCACTTCATCACTGTTGAAAACTGCTTCAACTGGTACTATAGCTTTAGTTTTATTTTCCAGTGGCTGGATTCAATTTAGATTTCATTCCTAGCAATAAAAAAATGCAAACACACGAAAAAACATCCCTATTACCTAGTATAATTTGTTGATAATGCTGTATACAAGCAAGACGGGTGGTACACAAGCAGGAGTGTGAGAGTCAAAAGGAGCTAACGAGCGGCCAATCAGCTAGCGAGGGAATTAACGATCTCCAACTCAAAGGCAGTTCTGTATCATGGCCATTCATCGGCACTTCACGGCTGTATAATGCTATGAAAGTTGTATATTACCAGTGAAGTCTTTCTAGCTCTAATAGTACTCCTGTAATCCGTTTAGGACACTTTATCGTGGCCACCCGGTATATCATAACGGATTCATAAATTAAGTCAAGTTTATAAAACGCTTATATTTCGCACATTTCTTTGCTTAATCATAGCACAAAACAAATACAAGACTAAATTACTTATTAAAGGTATAAACATAAACAGCTGATTTTTCTTCTTTTACCTAATATTTCAACCATCTGGTTATCTTGTTTTTAGTAAAGCTTGATGTGCAACCTCTTTTTTTCTAATTATACTATCGTTAATGTTGGCTTCCGGTGTGGCATGGATGTATATGCCATCTCTTCAGGTAGCAGTTGTCCGATTTTCACCAAATCTTGTACAAATGTTCCTTTTGTAAATATCTCAGTCGAGTTGTTTAACCGGCAAATCAGAAATCCCCCTTTTGGGTTGTAAGGGGGGAGACTTTTCACCATACTTTTGATACTTTGATACTGTGTTTTGAGACACCGACCACCTGAGAGGGTATTTTAAGGTGAATATGGGATGAAGGGTGAGTGTGTTAAGTGCTTTTGATGGATGACGAGGTGTAGTCTTGTTACAAACTGGGGCCAACTTTTCTCCAGATTGGGCCATTCAATAATAGCCCAACGACCAATGTAATAGCCCAACGGCTTAACGTGACTTCGGAATCAAGGGGAGTGGCCATCGTGAAAAGTTATCACTGCGCCCGGGAATCGAACCAGGGCACGCACTGTACCACTAAGCTATGACCACCCCCGTGACAAACCCCATAAAAGGGGTGTTCATGGTCTAAACGGTAAATGCCATCCGATTTACATGACATTTTAAATAAATATGTTATTTGTTATTATACATCAATATACAAAAACATATGAAAATCCATTAAGTCGTTTCAAAGTGGCAACCAAAAAAAATTTTTCCTTGTAACAGAGGAATGAATAGTCCGTTGTTAGCTAATTTAAAAATGGATTTTCCTTTCATTATGTGTAGTATAACTTCCAGTAAAAAAATTCATAAGTCAGAGGCTGAAGGCCGAAGCGAGGCTGTGAGCGCAGTGAACGCCCTTGACCATATAGTCATGAGGCCAAGCTGACACTAGTAACACTCTTCATTATAGAACATAAAACTGAAGCTGAAGGCCGAAGCAAGGCTGTGAGTGGAGTAACAATGTACAAAGAAAATTCGATTTATTCAAGGCCACCAGCGTGGTATTTAGTTTAAAGTTTTTTTAGACTGTACATTTTCGCATTAATATGTTATGAAAATAAAACGACCGAGCAGTCTTTAAAACATTCATGTGCGGAAATATCTCGCGAGTAGGGGTCGTTATGCATTGCAAGATATGACGCCCAAGGTACCATCTGTGACACCATTCCGACCCCAAGAGTAATAACTAACTACAATATTACACATTTCTTAATCGTATACATTTATACAAGTTCAGGGCTTTTCTCAATCTCTATACTTTATAAATCTGGTAAAATGTGAGCAGTTACGGTTTTTGTGAAAACAAAACACTTCTTCGCGAGGGGTTAAAACAAAACAAGTTTTAACCATCCCATACTACTTTTTTGTTCGGATATAATATACACATAAATAAATCAATTTTCAAATTTCTTTGTACATTTTATTTTATACAATTAAAACTTTCAAAATGGTCACTAGTAGTTTTTAAACAAGATATAATAATTCGAACGACATTTGAAAACACTTTAAAAAACGAAAAGAGTTCTACCTAAACCATTTTTCATTAATGTTGGAATATTTTTTGTTTAAGTGATTATAAGCTACTCATTTCCATAATCTTTCTTAGTAAATTGTTCATTTGATCAAGAAGAACAAGTACAATTCTGAGTACGCAGTTAGATTAGAAGGTCTGGTGAACGATACATTATTGTGGGTGTAGTTTTGCTGCCATACAGATAAGTTTATTTTGGCAATGAAATACTTGTACTTAACTATAACCTTTCGAAAAGCTCCAAAAACAAAATTAAAACAATCTATTATTGCAGACATTTTCCATATTTAGTGATCAAGATGATCACATGCTTTGTGATTACAAAGGTCGCTCGTTTCAATATTTGATTTGAAATTACTACGTCTCTTTGTTTGTTATTAAAACCTACTTTGTTATCATCTTGCTCTCTAACGATGGAAAATGTCCGCAATGATAGTTTAAACTCTGAAATTCTCCCATCGTCAACAACAAACTTTTAACAAAATTAAAACATGTTTTTAAATTACTTAAAAAGGGATTGCTTGGCATTAGATAACACTGAACAACAACAACGTTAACAGGATTATGTAAATTTAAAGAAAATGTTACGTGAACATTACTTTAGTATGTTCTCTTTAATTCTGGTAATTTAAAGTGTTGGTAAGCCTGCTCATAGGAGGGTAGTATGCACTGGCAACTATAATCGGCTTGTACTTAATACCTTGCAGGCTAACTCCTACCACATTGTGTTATTACGTTAATCTTCTACTCTTGCCATATTCAGTTTTGAGACTTGGTCATTTTTTTTAATGTATACGATGAACAATGAACATACTAAGAACTCCCTGCTTGACATTTTCGTTGTTGGAGGCACTCTTGGTAAGAACAGCTGCAAAACCTATTTAATTTATTGACATTCGGGGACTTAATCGAGCAGAGCAAAGGTCTCTCGTTTAAATAATTGGCTTGAAATGACTACGTTTGTTTTTTATTAAATCATTTGTCATATTTTAAGCCTTTGTCTATGAACCTATTCACTAAGAATTTGGAAGGTTGAATCAACACGAAACAATTAATGTATGTAAGTGCTTGTTTTAAAGACATAGCAATAATACGGTGATACATAATGTAAGGGTGTATCACAAAAGAATCTTTCAGCATTCCGAGAGGTTGAAGCAAACCAGTATGTCTTAGCAAGCACAGTAATGTAAGTGCTGTACAATTCGTCATGTAGTATTTAGATTACATATCCAGCAGTGTATATACGTAAAAAAGTACAAAATAATAACTAAATAAAATGTCTGTGGGTAGTTTTTATAATTTCAACGTAAAATTACCTATGTTGGTAAATATTACTATAGAAATAACCCACCTAACTAGGCTAGTACAGTATTATCAAACTTTTCAGATTTAATTATTACACAACATTACTTTTATTTTAAACAAAATCTTTATAGTTAAAATATGCTCATATACAACCAAACGTCTATGCTGAAATCTATTATTGAAACTATGTTCTATGTATATATAATTCTTGAAAAGCTGGTTCTTATTAAATTATTTAAAAATACGTTTTTTCTTCAAATGTGTTTTTATTATTTAATTTCTAGCATACGATCTGTGAAAAAAATATGAGCCCACCTCAAGTTGTCTGGTGAAATATAATATGTATTGGTCAGGATGAAATGGGCTTTAAACAGTCAATTGGGTAATATGTCAATTTAAGTGGCAATAAGAGTAATACAACAGCAACAACGATATACGATATTAGTTCCCAACACTATTAATTATTAACGATGAGTATAAACCAGGTTATACATAATTGACATTAGTGAGGCAGATGCTACAAATCAGCCAATAATTATTCATAGCCTGTCACAATGTTTCATCAAAATATTTTAACAAACTTTACCTGAGGTTAATCTTGTGTTGAGTCATAGCGCAGAGTTGACTGGGATAACCTCTTTTGGCCTCTTTACACTGTGGTTCTAAAACAAAATAAAACCAGATTTTCTAGTTTCGTTTGATTTAATTCTATCTCATTTGACTTTATTAAAACGTAAACTAATCTTGTTGAACCAATGTATTTTTTCTTTCTGGTAAATACTTGATTAAAGTAGATATAATAGACAGTAGTGATATTCTTTCACAATTTTAATTTTATAAAAATTAAAATTGTGTGAAAAGTCTAAACAACGTCTGATTATGAACTAATGTATTCGCAAAACTATTTCTACTCCGTAGCGAGAGCCATTCATACATCTGGGAATAGTAAGTTAATTCGTGTGTGTTTGTAATGAAACGAGGGACACACAAAAAAAGGAAATATAGATGAAAAATATAAACTCACTACACATAAGAACACTTTAAGATAACACACACAAGATGTAATACGAAAGTTGTATAGAATATTCTTAAAGCCTTGATTTAGGTACAAACTTTAGTAAAACCAATTATATCAACTTTGAGTTAAATCAATGCAACGAAAATGACAAATCTAACTTTACCATCACAGTATAACCCATTCAAGAAGCTAATTGGTGCTAAATTCTTGTAGGTATTTTGATAAATAAAAAAATTGTCTTGGGTAGTAATCTACATTGATTTTGGTATATAACAGGTGTCCACAGTACTATTCCTGTTGCTAATTTTGTCATTATATTGCAACCAAAATGTTTGAAATGGCATATATTATGGCATTATATATCCCTCATCTTCCTATGATTATGTTTATGGGTAATTGCTTTGAAAGCAAAATTCAAAGAATTTTTGTATTCAAAAGAAAGTACTGAATAATAGCCAGGCTTGCACTGAGAAAATCTTGCAAAGAAGCATTCAAATTCTTATCCATATTGCCAGTATCATCGATATACATATTACAAACTTGATTTTTTACATCCAACTACCTGTTTGAATAACATAATAATGCATACACAACACCAGAAATCAAATAATTCAGCCAACCTATCACACAGACTACAATGTGAATAAACTCCTATGGAAGTTGGTAGGCAATTATAATAAATTACCAATTGACGGAAAAAGTCTTTGCCTCTTTAAATGTGGTTCAAAACAAAATTAAAAAAATTACTTCTTGTTTCTAAATTTGTTTTACAACGTACAAAATTTCACTGGTACAAATTATATGTTAAATTTCATTACAGTCTTATACATCTGGGAATAGGTTCTATTTGTTTGTTTGTATGACAAAACAATTTGAATTGTATATATTGAACATTAAGATCAACATTAGATAATACTTTAATACGGTGAAAAATTAATGCAGATTTAATGCACTCGTACGATATAATAAACAAACTATCAAGGACAAGCTTTTCAAGGTTTACCACGGCTATGAAACAGACCGGTAAGTTAAACGTGCATCAATATATCAAATACGACATAATAAGTACCATTTCATAACTGTATTAAAACCCAAATAAAATTGGCATTGATAATTGATGGCTGAGTGACAGTGGTCTCAGAGCCTCTCCTGTGACACAGTTGCAGCAATCAAGCCCAACACCGTGAAATTGAACATTCTTCTCTCCCTTGCACAAGTACTTCTTACATTCATGGAGTAAAAAATGTAGTCTTCTGCAACTGCAGTTCAATATTTACATGTCATTGGCAAAAAATTAGACTTTCAATATTAAGTAAACGCTCCGTTTCAAATAATTGAAATTAAGTTGTGAATTACTGTTGCACCAATATTGAATGAATTCATCGATCCCATTAATTCATTCAATATTGGTGTAACAGTAATCATTTAATCAATTTAATCAATGAATTAATCAACAGTCTGTCATTGATTAATTGTCTGTGTATTAATCGTGATTTTAAATGTTTTATATGTGCTTTTTACTTTAATATCTGATTACCAAATATAATAGATCTTAATTTGTATAAACGCTAAAAATCTAATTTATTACTAAAGAAATTTGAAGACAAAATGTTTGGACCGAACCGGGACATTTTGTCTTCAAATTCCTTTAGTAATACCAAATATAATACTCATAGATAGGTTAATTTAATGGAGCTTATTATGTTTGCACTTGATATTTTATTAATCTGTTCATCTGCGTGTATGTTGTTAACCTTTGTTGTTTTGACCAGTATATTTGAGTTTTAAGCAAGATGCAAAACCAATTGATAATTATTATTCGTAAAATTAGGAAAACATGGTTTTAATATCTACCGCCTTATCGATTTGCTCTAAGTTTGTTCTAATTTGCTTTTAATTTCGATAGTTATTTATAAAACATTATGAAGTTATTTTGTTGGTTAATTGCCAGTTTAAAGTAAAACTTAGTAATACAAACAATTATCCTAAAATTGACTTTCTAAGTCTTTTTGTTTTATATATAACTTGTTACATCTTACTAAATATTGAATATATTATTTATTTACACACGTTAGAAATATTAAAGATTCATGGACAGAAAACTGATTTGTTTAACATATGGCAATTATTATTATAGACTATTGTTGTAACGAGACTGGCACTGGTTCAGTGTTGGCCACATGAGTTGAGTGGTTTCACCTCTGCACAAACAGTTTCGAGTGAGAGAGTGAAAGTTATGAGAAGAGTCACGTGACAGCTGGATGCAGATAAGTGATTGATCGATGAGACTGATGACGGATATTGAACTGAGATTCAACTCCACACCCGACCCAAGGCAAGGTATACATTTATAGTAAGTCTTTAACTTAAGTTCCTTTTTACTTAAAGTCTACTTTGATCCTTCTATGATGTCCAGTACTGTTTGATTTAAAGATGTATATGACTGCAAGTTTACTATCGGAAGCTCAATGGTAATTTAAGAAGACAATAACGTCTTTTCGAACAAATGAATACTGAAAACTAAATGGGAACGTTTATATTTATTTAATTTGTTATCATTTTAATATTAGTTAACTTCGTCTTATCTGGCGACACGTTAGGGAAAATTCCACAAATGTTAATACATTTACTTGAAGACTTGATATATTGGTCTAAGTGTTATTAAAATAGCAGTCATGAACTTTATCTAATGGATCAACGACACTTTAATAAACTTGGTTAATAGTCCTGAATTTTCTTGTATGTGTTTGTAAAGAGGTTTTAGCCACATTCATTCACCTAAATTTCAGCATGACTTTCAGCAAAAAGGTATCATTCACCTTAACCAAATCTGAACAAACTGTGAATACTAATTGAGAAAGGGATTAAATAGATTGTTTAGTTTCATTTGAAATGTAATGTTGCACCAACTAAAAACTAAATATTTAAAAAATAAATCTATTTGATTTAATCGGAACTAATATGAATATATTGCTAACCCGTGGTCCTGTTATACACACTGATTGTATAAATAGCTAAGCTAATTAATCCAAATCTGGATACTGCAGGCATGTTTCAAAGCAATGCACACAGCAATCAATAATGCCGATCCCTAAGATATAACAGTAGATTAGTAGTCAGAAACCGAGGTACATACTAGTTCGTATCATAGAGCAGTTACATTCTATGTTTTCTTTACGTTTCAGGAGAATTTACAAAGTTCCCAATACAAATTAATGTCTGCATAAATGAAAGTTGCAAAATATTTCGAGGCGAAAAGGTTGAATAATTTCTAGTTTATTACTTAGCATTTCCTTAACGTCAGCTTTACTCTGTGGCTAAAGAGCGATAACGCAGGTTTCTCTAAATGTATTTACCTAACCTGTTGCGCCATCACGAACCGCGCTGTTAGCTGATACGTTTAGTGTCTTATCTGCGCTGTTTACCGAATAACGCTAGCGCCATTACTCTGATACCAACGTGGGATCTTGATAAATATTACGTAAAAAAACTATTAGTTTTGAGCCTTACAGAACGCTGGATTTATGTTTCGCAGTAATTTGAATAGTGCGCAAAGTAAAAGATCTTACAACTAAATTGAATTTATTATTTGATTCTAGCATTCATCAATTTGTAGTCATGCGTCAGGTTTTGCGTAGTTCAGGGTTGAGGCCTGTAGGTGCGCCACTGGTTTACTTTTGGCAGCTAGTTATCAGATTCCGTTTTACCAAAATTCCAAAGGTTCTTGGGTCGATACCGACCAAGTGACAACACAAGGGACAAGAGTCCCATTTAAATTGAAAATAACTCTTGTATAATCAAATTTGTTTTACCATAACCATCGTTAAGTAATGTCTATCCTTCATTAAAATTAATTATAACAATTTAACAATAGTTAAGACAATAATTATTGCTGGGGTTAAATTAATGGCCCAAAGCTCCGGTATAAAATAAACTGTTGCCAACTTCAGTATTCAGATTATACTTTGAAAAGTAGCCTACAGAAAACGTACTAAATTATACCAAAGCATAGATTACAATATAGGTAGATTATTCTTTCCACTAACTAAAGCTACGATGTAACATTGTCAGTGACAAAAGAGGGTACACATCTGTCATAGAACTGCAAACCTTACATTACATTGATCCCTCTTCTAATGCTTGGCTCGCATCCAACGTATTCAGAACCATGTACTACACCCCGTTCTAAATGCAAACCCAGCTATCTCTGGGGACTTGAACATTTCATGAGATCAACAGCTGTTCAATACAACTTTGAGTTAAAACTTGCTTGGAGTAATAGGTTAGGATGTAAATTGAAAGTTCATAAAATTTAATCATATCATAAACCAACGTTAACGGGTGAAACTATATAGATTGTAAACTAATTCCACGTCGATGCGCAAAATATGGTTCAATTAAATAGTTTTATACATTACGTGGACATTAATTAGTCAATAGACACTTTTCAAAGTGCCTCTTGATATCAGTTGTAACAAAAGAATCAATAAATATAATCTATGGTACATGAAGTGTTTGCAATGAATATCCTCTTATATTGTCAAACACAATGTTATCTTATCTGTATCAGAAATTCAAAACATTTAAATAAGGGGCTGTATTGCTAATTCATTAAACCATAAACGAACAAAGAGTATTATTGTTTTTTTTCCTTTAGGGAGTTGGTCCGACTCCAGATTTTAAAACCAACTTGTTGAACTTAATTTCTAAATCGGTAGGCCTAAATTTTATTATACAATTCGCCAAAAAAGTACCGATAATTTATTTTTTTGAAAATGGCATGCACGCAATTTAATGTAAATATGAAACTTGTAATTAAATTGTTTCAAACCTACATTTTATACAATTATTCTTTAAAAAACTGACGTATGTGACGTAGTGACTAGGGAGAAAACCCCATTCTAATGTCAGGACATCAAGCTGTTTTTTGTATACGTTAGACCTAAATGGTTCAAAACTGTAGTTTTGTGTAATATTGAATAGTCAATGGATCTAAGACAGTTGACAATTGTAAATTACACAACTCTTAATAACAATTTTCATGGCGTTTGTGGTAAGTTTCAGCCTAACTGAGAAATATGTGTCCCAACTTCCGCTAAGTATAACAACTACGAAGTGCAACAGCTGTTTTTTAAAGTAAACATTACAACTTGAACTATTGTGCAACGCATCAGCTAAGTTTGAGCTTGTAGAGAACAAAACAACTGAGTTATTACCTCCTCACTTCTTTCTAAAGATGTTTCATCTTCGCTCATTTAAAGTCATTGGCTGCACCTCGTGGGTTGAGCTATAAATCGTATCAAACCCTTCACTTAAGCACATTTTAAAAGTTATGTTTTATAATAAAAGTTTAATAAAGAAATTATTCGTCTTCTATACACCTCCTCAAAATATAAAAGCTTAATCAAATGTGTTTGACGTGTTCATGACATGTGATTAGTGGCAATTTGACTCTCAACCACAAAGGTCACATTCAATAACAACACAAACAATGTATTTGTTAGTTACTTTTTTAATTCGTAAAAGGGTGTGTTTGTGTGAATCACTCTTAAGATTACTTTAAAAACAGTTAAGAATGAAAGTAAAAATAAGCCATGTGAAATAAAGCACTGAAAAAGTCAACTTTAGTTTCAAAACCATTGCTTAAAAAAAGATTACGTAGTAGTATTCGAAACTTTTATCATATAAGAAACTTATGTGATACAGACCTGCTAAAACCTTTGTACTACTCTCTGATACATTCTAGGTTACAGTATGGAATACAATGTTATAGTGGTACTTTCAAAACAGTTGTAAATAAATTAAGAACAACTCAAAACTTTTTTTGAGAATTATACTATTTAAAACTAAAAGAGAAAGTTCATAACCTTTGTTTTTATTACTTAAAATACTTCCTGTAAGACATTTGTATGTATTTAAAGTTTTAAGAGAATTTTATTTGCTAAGTGGCCAAAATATTAATGTAGCCTAAATTTACCAGGTACGTACATAACAAGGAGCACAACCAGCAAAATTATCAAACGACCAAAAGTAAACAAAACAAGCTTTCAAAGTTCATTTTGTTTTGGCTCCTAAAATCTTTAACTAAGTACCACAAGAAATAAAAAAAACATAGCTTCCATAACGCTCTTTTCTAAACGTTTAAAGAACTGGCTGACGTTTAAAGAACAATAGAAGACATAGAAGTTTGCTTTGATATATTAAAATAAATGGACCAATAACCATAACATATATGTATTTCCAATTTTATTCTGTACAATATAGTGATTTTGTTAGTTTTAACCTTTAAATGTATTTGTTCGAAATGTACGAGTGTCACAGTGCTACAAGAAGCCGCTAAATTGTAATTATAATGAACAGCGATAAGTTGAAGTGATTACAATTTTAAGTAAGCCTATTATTTTTACTGGACAAGATGGTCTTTTTTCCAAACAATTATTGTAAAATATGTCAAAAAAATATGGTGGAAATAAATTCATTTATTAACTATTCATTTATTCATGATTGACCCATAACTAAATTTCAACCGTCTCAAAATCCGAATAAGTGTGATGAGCCCCATAACTGTGATAAGAAATTAATTCTCATTTAATTGTTTGTCTATTGAATCTGTGAATTGCTTTTGAGGCTGTTTTACTTAGAGGGCTGTTGGTTTTTATTACTTTAGGGTTATGGGACATTTTATAAATTTCTATAGGCGTACTTGCAGTTCATATAAAACTAAATATCTATTTCTAAATAAGAAAATATACATCCTAAATTATTTTTCTAATGCGTGTTTCTAGAGACAGTTGGTTGCTCAAAATTTAAAACACGTGCCCTACGCCTGTGAGGTATGTATACGTACCAAGGTAAATTCAAGTTCTGGGCTATAGAGGCCCAATTTATCGGACATACCAGATATTCAGATTTGATAAATCAAGGTGCAATGCTTGTCTGCTTTTTATAGCTCGTCATTGTAGCAGAATTTTTACTGACTCCTTAAAAGATTTTAGGTTTGATTAAGTCAGAGTGAGCAGAACTTCTAGTTTGGACTTCTAAAACGACATAATAAAAAGGTAAAGTATTCTCTTGTTTAACGAGGCCAAGTTAAGACTACAAAGCCCCCTCTACCACTCAACCTCGGTCTTTACCTAGCGTTACCGTTCAGTCACAATATAAATGTTAGAGGTGACTGCAGGGATCGAACCCGCGTCAGCGGAGTGTTTAGCTTCGGAATCACGCACGATTCCAACCCACCACGAGTCCGCTCAGAAAGCTGTAATAGCTTAAGAATTTACGTTATTTTATTTATTTATTCAAATAGAGAAAGTGACATTAAAAACTTGTTTGAGTTAGGGGATGAAATAATATTGAAACGAGAAACACTAACTCATCAAGCAAGGTGTTGAATTTATAATGCACGTTCTCACTCACTTGCAAACAAGGATGTATGTTCCCCGAAGCGTGAAATGTTTCATCATTTCTCTCAGAAACTTTATTATTCAGAACAGTAATCTATCTGTTATACACAACTTGTATTTGAAGTTCTTTTAAAAAACAAATATTTCCATAAAATAAAGTTTATATATCAATTTAACTAAAGTTATCTTAGTTGAAATTAGCTGCCACGAAAACTTTGCTTAGCTACGAAAAATACTATAATTTTAATATATTAAAACAACGTTTTGAACCAAATCATTATCATGATAAAGGTAAAAAGTATAAAGTCAAACATTGTCAAAATTCTACTAACTGAGAACATGAGATATCGGAAAAGGCCTACTTATGTGTCAAACAATTTAATGTGCTAGTGAAATCAAAATCTCTAAAGGTAATGTACAAGGGCAAGAACATCCAAAAGTTTGTATCGTTAAAATTTAGATTCAAAAGAAAATTACACAATCATTAAAATACAATGTGCCCAACGATTCTTCAGTGGCTATATATTATATCCGAACGATACGTGGTGGTTCTTCGCCTTTTTTTTGTATACCTAACTTATCTGAAGTCATAAATCACTTTAAAGAATTTTCCTGGTATATAATTGGTTCTCATAACGGCTTTGTGAAAAATAAACTCTGCGCCTTCTTGGCAGTGGCACTTACAAGTAGTGTTTTAAATAAAAGTACGCCGCCTTCTTCGCTTGCGTACATGCAGCTTACCTGTCAGGCACTGAATCAGTACTGAAATTCACAATGTAACAAGCACGATATGAAAGATGGGAGCTTGGCATGGGCTATTGTGTACGCAGCTCTTGGTGGTGGAAGATACGAATAATGTAACACCTCTTAGCCACTGAGACCTTAATGGAGATTGTTTGGATGGAACTTGACTTGTGATGGATAAGTGACTGAAAACACAGCTGACTACGTTTTACACAATCTTGGATGACATGGTTAATGTAGCTTATAAGGATTTTCTCATAAGATGTATTAACTTCTTTGTTTGACGCTTGTTGTTGACGATGGGAGGATTTTTAATCGTTAGTGAACAAAAAGGACCACGACGTTTCGGGATCTGCAATCCGATCCCGTCTTCAGGTGAAACTTGTTTAAGGTTTTTTTCAGCTGAAGACGGGATCAGATTGCAGATCCCGAAACATCGTGATTTTTTATGGTCACTAACTATGGAAAATGTCCGCAATAATAGTTCAAGACCTGAGATATACGAGTATTAACGTTTGTCAACGAATGTATTCGTATTTCAAAATGCTTGGTAATAATTTTCTGTTTGTCTTTGAAAATATGCGATTAAATGTCAAGTCATACAGTTTGTTAGATGTAGTATGGTCGGTGGAGATCTCCTGCTGGCCGCTTATGGCCCTATAGCCCATCTCACCGGCCATGCTAAACCTGACGAACTGTACCTGGGAGTGGTGTTAGCACAAATCAATCTTTCTAGTAAATTACTTAAAGTTACTTAAAGTTTCTAGTAGTTTTACAATTAAAGTTATACCGTTACGTGAGTTTATATTTATAAAGGGTACAACTATTTAAAACACTAAGTGTGGGTGCTGTTGTTTATTTGTTTCACACAGTGCACTCACAAGACTGACAACTTGTTGGAAAGGTCTTTAATTTATAAACCAACCTTCCATTGTAATTAAAATAATGTATCAAATTACGTTCGAAGGTTGTAAAAGAATTAAGGAAAGTTAGTAACGGACAAAAAAACTTCTCTGGTTTCCGATTAAGAGCATATTAACTAGAACATGCAAATTCATTACCCTCATTTAAATCGCCTGTGGGTAGGAACCTCGCTACACTCAGCGTAAATTAGTATTGTGATGATACTTTAGTTAAAGCCTGGTGACAAGAAACTTTAAACTTATAGTATATACCTGTAGTAGAGTGAAAAATACTGGATAGAACAAAAGGTACGTGGAACATAGTTGTGAAATTCTTCAACGATATTTATCGTGTCTGATCGGGAGTACCATAAGTGTGTTACACATTTAAATAGTTAAATGTTTCTTGTTACTTACTACGTTGGTAAACTATTATTACCCACTGTAAGTAAGGTTGTCTAGTGTAAAGGGGTACAGAGACTGAGAGATCTGAGACTGACCTAAGCCGCAACTTAACCACAAACCAATTAATTAAGGTCTCATCACATTACAAAGCTGGGTCTGCCAGCGTAACAATTGATTTAGTAAAATATCTTACGGTTTGTAAAACTTAACCAATTACCTAAACAAAACGCGTAATCAGAAGCACTACCGGGAACCCTAGCAAATTTTCAAAAGTAGGATGTAAACAACCTCGGAAGTGTTCTTTTTTAAGGAACATTTCCCTCTAAAAATGGGTTTTCATGCAATAAATATTTTATGAAAATATATATGAATGGCCAAATTGTAATTGAAGTTGGTTATAACATTTAAAGTATTCATTACTAACATATGTATGAAAAAAAACTAAATCTGTTTTAGCAGAACAATTTTGCAGTAATAAAAATCTTCAAACAAATCCATTATTATTCAAAAATTATTCATATGAAAAGGTAATACATACCAATATAAATTGAGATACGAATATAACAAGGTTACAAAGACTTGCTCATCCTATATAAATGTTTAACCGATTTCAGGAGGCTAGGTAGGCTAAGGAAAACTACTTTGAAAGGTGCAAACAATGTAGACAACAAATCATATTATAATAACAAGCAAATAATTCTACTGAACAAGCTACACATCTACGTTACACTCACACACACACACACACCCTCACACACACTCACGCCCACAAACTTTGTTGCACCTGTTCTAGCCGCTGGCTGTTTGGGCGCAGTGTAAACTGTTTGGCAACTTGCCTCAAGCTGGAGAGTATTGACCAATCAGACTCCTCCTAGTTTCTAAGCTTTTCTCCCTTAACATTTGTACTACTTTAAAAAATTTGTAACAAGTCAGTTAAGGAACAAGTCTGCTATATTGCATGTACGTAAATGGGTAGATATAATTTAACAACTGATCAAGTTTGATCAGAATTTTGATCTGGTTGACTACAACTCAAATTTACATTAATATAATAGAGTATTTCTTTTTAAATTGGTTTTATCATTTCCATATATTTACATGTGTTATTAACGATATGCTCAGGCAGGAAAATCAACGTAGTTAGGCAGTCCACACACAGAATGCGCTGCGAGCGCTGCCGTCTGTCGCCGGTTTCCCCCCTCCGGCAAACATGCTCGAACTCGTCCGATGTCGATGACTTAAATGTGCGATATACGAGAAATAACGACTTGCGCGAGTCAGTGGCTCTACTTGAGACTTAAATTAACTTCCTTGCAGCGCATTCAACGCGTGAGCTGCCACAACTATAGGAGTTTCCTGCTTCAGCCATTTACCGCAAATACCACCATAATCAGCCTCTTGGTAAATATGGCGGCCAGTTAGGACCTGTGTCTTATATTTGAGCGTTGCAAGTTGCACTATTAGTTTATTTATTCAAATTAAGAAGTATAGACCAAATTGTAAGCATGAGCTACGTCGTACTTGTAGATAGACAAGTCTGCAATTTACAGGACCCAGGAACTAAACTTCCATGTCTGACTGGCCGTCATCGATTACTGAGTTGTGAAAGGTACCCGGGATCTGCAATGATATTCTTACATAATTTTAGGCTAAACATAATGTAGCGATTGTTTGCAGATTTATTAATATGGTTCGAAGTGGTTTCCGAGTTATCTTATCCGAAGGGAAGTATGATAATTATATCTTTACACGCTAAACTTAGCATATTATTTTCACATTTTTAACTATTCAAGTAATAATTATCTGCAATAGCAAAAATAATTATCAAATTTTTCTTTTATCTGACCACCTTGAGGCTTATTGCCTATTGCTTGACATTGTATGCGAATATAAATACAATTTATATTCGTTCACGTCACTAATGAGAAATGTGCGTGACGTATCTTTGAAAGAAGAGATACGAGTATTCAGGTATGGTGAAGACACACAATCCATCATGGACGGTTGTGTTTTGACAAGCCAGCTGTTTGGGACGATGCATTTATAACAGCATTTTCCTCACTTCAAAGATATCACATGCGTTGTGGCGTTTAAAATTTGACTTACCATTAGGGTTTTTAACTACGTAATTTTTACGACTCTGTAACGGTTAAATCTAAGTTTGGTTCTTGATGACGTTATATTTTTAGATTTGTGTTTGTAAGGCTAAAGATTACAATAAGAGGTACAAGATGTATTTTAAAATTTACGTAAAACCGACTTCACTTATAAGTTACAGTATATTTCACCACTAGATAGCCTACTAAGGTAAACCGTTTGTAATGTATGTAAAGCTTAACGTTTTCTTACGCAGCCAAAGACATTAAATTTGCGGGAATAAAAAAGACACTAAGTGTCAAAAAGTATTTTGAAAAAAAAAACAAGTAGTGATTGATCTTTTTTTCAAATTGCAATGAACTTGGAAACCTTTTTATCTAAGTTTTGAAGTTGAAATATTTATTATTTTAACTTTGGGACAGACTGGTATTTTTAGAGAAAGGCTACAAAAGAGATATTGTTAAAATAATGACAAAAGCCTAGGAATGTTGTTGCATTTGTAAAAATGGTCTAATCAAAAATTGGTTTTCTTATGCTCTTTTACAAGATTTTATTTTTCTATAATTCATGTCTATCACTCATGCTGTTAAAATAGTATTTATCCTTTTAACTCAGTACACCTTTGTATTTAGACAAAGCTCTAACAGAAAACACTATAGCACTGAGTTTTGCCTACGAAATCATATTTTGTGAAAATTATTCTACAATTTTGTAAACACACTGTAATTTTGTTCCTAGTTGCGAATAATGCACAAGAGAAAAACTCTGAATTGTGAATGTTAAAATGACAAGTTTCGCATATAAAACACCGTTTACTTAAAAGGTCAGGAAAATGTGACAAACGTGAAAATTTCTAGACAAAAGGAGACAGCCTTTTGTGTTATGAACAATGCCATTTCACAGCAAGCTTTTTGTGTAATTCCTAATAATGGAACTGAGCTCGCTCCCTCCTCACCTGGCGCAATGTCAGCCACTTGTTTACAATGTAGAATGTAACATCACATCACGCTCGTGTTACAATCTGGTATGCAGGCCTTTGTTTTCATTGGCTGACCTTCCTTTGACCCTGATTCCAAGGCAAGGACTGTACTATAAATATACTATCAATTTCAAACATTTATAATATCCGTTTACGTAAGACCTGAGTCTATTATAAGGGAATTTTAATCAAAGTGGTTATACACTTTTTTAATGAAAAAGGTCTTAACGGATAGGTCTTTTGAAGCCCAGATACTATTCTTCAATACAATTGTATTAATATCAGTGGTGCCGATTAAACATAAAAATAAACCACGTTTGATTGAGTTGGTTACCATATTGTAAAACAGGTTGAAATTATGCTAATTTGCTCCCAAAGAGCGAAAAGGTGCATTCAATACATTCAATACAAAGAAATTGCCAATCAACTTAAAGTTTGTATCGTGGTTTAAAAGTTATCAACCGCTCATTTTAGCCTGATTACTTCTATAAACAAAAATGTGTACAAATCTTTACTTTTTTGTCTTAACTGAATTACGTTTAATTATTCCTAAACAATATATTACAATAAACACAGCGAAGGAACTTTCACTCAGAAAGCCTTGGAAGACTGTCGTTAGCCAAGGGTATTAGACCCAACAGCCCTCTCTTTAATGTAATAGAGCCAGATGCCACCTTCATATATTCTTATGCTTTTCTCTTTTAGTTTTAATTAAAACCACAAAATCAGCATCATGAAAAAGAACAAAGTAAACGCCACTTTTAAACGTTGTAAAGACTTTCAGTTTTCGACAGTATGCTTGGTCCATTATAAAGAGCCTTGCCTCATTGGCCATACGATTTTGGTTGTATTTAGCCTTATTTCTTGAGCCTAGGTCCATCAGATAAAATACAAACATAAAATACATCATCTATTTCTTAACTCCAGAAACAACAAGTTACATGTGCAAAGTGTATTTTAAAATAATTCATAGATGAAGTTGATTATATCAAAATAAATGGTTACAATATTAAATAATACAGACATCAAGAATTTGATCTCAAATTTGCAGATAAAACATTCGTTTGACAACACGTTTTCAAAAGTTCATCTCTAATAATGAACTACGCGGGAAAAAGGCCGCCGCGTATCATGAGAGCGTCGATAAGTCAATATCTATGGAAATCAGACGGAGTCATCCCGTCGCTTCATAACTGTCTTCACTGCATCGACTTTCATCCGTTCAAGTTTGTGTATTTTAAATCTTGAAAGCAATACCAAAAAAAACACTGGAATTGAGTGTAGTAATAATTACACGTGACCTATGCAGTTGTTGGTAAAACACAAATTAGAGTTCATCCTTTAAACATCATGAGAATTTAAATTTTTTAGAAAAAGAGAGGTGTAGGAAAACATTATTTTAATTTATTAAGGTACTAGCTTACAGTACCTGAGCTATGCTGTGGAATCTCAACACTGAATGTTTGGGATTTTATTTACCTTATTATTTCCAAACAAACTCAATGTTCGTGTTGTTCGGTTAATTACCCAACACTGTTTGCCTGTCAGTTTACTGTTTTATGGTTTAAGTTCATAAAAATGGTTATAAAGTCTCGCTACGGGGAGGCTGGCTAACGTAGAGATCGTGTAGTTTATTTTCGAACTAAATAATAATGTACGTGGCACTGCATTTTTATTTACACGAAAACCTTAAATATTTACGTATTTATAATAGTATCAACATAATAATTGTGTATCATGTAATAGTTTCTGTAACACCTACTTGAACACTACTTAAGTAGATTTTGTTACCAATAAAATTTATTTGACCTAATTTATTACTACAACCCTTGTCGTACACAGGAAACTCTTACTTTAACACTCTTTGTGGACTATAGTATTGTGTTATCTTGGTTGTCATAAGCCAATAACACTAAAGCTCTCAGGGTAGCTCACTCTTGAGTATGCGCCATAGAGTTGACCGCGAGAGAAACAGTCGTCTCTTAGATCTATGACAGCTGTTTTGAGAGTCTCACCCTGAGACATGTTCGTGGTAATTGAAAAGCTGTCTTTTAAGGTATTTAAGGAATTTTAAGTATTTTAAATAGAATTCGATAGTCTGGCGAAATCAGTGGGATTCTAAGAATAAGTACAGTTTTCCCGTTTGCACAGCCCGTGAAAATGGCTGCTTCTACTATAATGTTCAGAGCTGTTACCTGAAATATAGTTCCACTAAACAATTTTAGTGTATTGCAATTATTCTAAATCAACATAACAGGGGCTCTTACTGTAAGATGTGTCTATAGGCTGGTAACCAGGAAGATCCAAGAACGCAATAGGGAAATGTAAGGCATTGTCTGGATCTCACACTGAATCCACGGACCGTTGTATTATTGCTGTATAGTATTTAAACTCTTTATTTTATCATTGACCATAGCCGTGCCTAAATTCACTCCAATCGTAAAACTAACCCATGGCCAATAAGAGTTATGGACACATTAAAAGTCAAAACGTTGTGTTTTTACCTTGATCTATAGTTAATTATTGTTTATCACAAGTGAATTGTCATAAATGATTTACGTCAAGGTGAAACACAATACTGTGTAACTTCACAGAAGAAACAATCCCCAGACTTGGAGTTGGATGAGACGTGATCAGATTTATTTCATTCTGGGCTTCCTTGTATTGACAGGTGCTGATTCACACTGTTCCTGTAAAGCCTATACACACAAATAACGTATTAGAATTATGAGAAATTAAAACGTAAAATACGGTTAATTAAAAGGTGTATTTCAAGTAATCCTTAGGAATAGTTTAAAGCTATTGTATCATAACTTGACATGATCAGTATAATTTACGTAATATCAGTTAAATTCCCGAAGTTAATGAAACATGAAAATGGTCGTATCAGGCCTAAAAACATTTTATTACGAAATTGCCTGTTCATTCTCACATTTAAATGTATAAAGCCGATTCCATAATACCTATATTATATATCATTACTGGTCCTTAAATTAAAGATGTTTGATATGTGCTAAGGTCTCATGCTCGTGACTCAGCCCAAGATGTTGAAAAGACTAGAACTAAAACAAACCTTTTTTTAACAGATAATAAACGATACTTTTCATTATGAAATAATCGTCTTACGAAGATAATACTGATAGATTTTTAATACCTTAGAGAAACTCAAGTAAAGCACGTTTTGAACTCAGTGGTATTAATTGTATTTATTAGAAGAAGCCTAGGGAGTAAAGGTCGCACTGTCCAATCGAATTGAAGTTTTAATTGTGCACTTAAACTGTCATCAAGAAACCATTCCATTAGCATTGGAGTTGTTTAAATAAACTTTTCAGGAAATTGAATCAAAATTGAATTAACCGTAGAAACCGGCTGCGAACAACAGTTGTTGTGACGTCAGAAGCACATCTACACAAACACAGCTCGGTGTTCTACATTGATCCTACATGTATACATTGGCTGGTGTCCAACTTATTCAGCATCTTGCTCTACTGTAGATCCCGCTCACTAACCAGGGTTCAACAAACATGAGTTTTGTGATAAAACAACACTTTAATATTACACTTTAAGTATTTATATACTTATTTATAACATCTAAAATACTATGTGTATTTCTTTGAAATTTTTAAAATTAGATTAAAATTTTCAATCGAGGCTTTATTTGACTTTTCTAAGGTAATTTATCTTTTAATTCCATTAACGCTTACTACAAAATAGATAACGCTTTTAGTTGTGTAAAAAGTGAAACTAGCCTAAAGTTATTTATGTACAATATCGAAATATGTAAGTTATTATTTAAAACTATTACCTAATATCAGTTTTACTAAGAAGAAGATATCAGGGATGGTTTGAAAATCAATTAGTAATTTACACCTTCTTGTGTTAGTAACAGGAAAAGAAACAATATACATACAATTTGAACTTCACAATAATATTTAGTGTTATAAATAATTATTGGTACAAATCTAGGTTTGTGTACGATGTAAATTTGCAGGATCTCGTCAGTTTAGCACATTGTAATATTTTTTTCAGACATGGTACATAAACCAAGAAACATTATTTCATCGCCAGTTTTGTCTCACAAGTATCATAAATGGATTATAATCTACGGTTAAACCGGATCAATCACAAACCACTCCTGTAAATTATTCAGATTTAGTCAAGAACGAGATATAGCAATTCCAGGAATTAGCTCTGTAAAATACGTCAGTGTCAAGAAGATCCCTTGACTTACAACCGTGCATTACTGGGTGGGAAACTTGGTAACCGCTTCTTAGAGATGGTGAAGGATCTAGAGATTCAGCCATATATACCTTTCAACAGCGTTGACTTTATGTCACTGTTGTACCTCGTCTTAGACAAAAGCAAGACAGTGCAAACACTATTTGGAAACGCGTATGATGACTTTTTCGACTTCCTGATTTACAGCGTGTTATCTAGACTAAGCTGCTTGGTATGAAACTGGATGTTAATTATATTTTCTTGGAATAGCACACAATGTACTACGTACTTCAGTTCGTAATGTTTTGATGTTTCGATGTTAAAAATATATTGAGAACCTAAGGTCTAGTTGCCTAAAGTAAAAACTGTCCAAACCTACATGAAATGAAAAAGACCATCCCTCTAACTTGTGAATGTGAGTATATGTTCAACATTTTGTTTTATGTTGTGTAAGTTATATTCTCAAAGTGAACAACTGTAAAGCGTTTACTGTTTGCGCCTTCTAATAAAAAAGGATTTCTTAGTTTAGGAACGTGAGAGATTCTTGACAGTTTGCAGATGCTTCAATCTTAAAATAATCTGATTACTTAATCTCAGCTTTACTTGGTTGAATCTCAGCTCTCAGTTGAATAATTTTAACTTCTGTTTGGCAATAAAAACAATTCCATGTGTAGGGAGATTTCAATAAATTTCTTGATCAAGTTTTTTCAGGCTTCTCATAAAACAAATAACTATAAAACTAATAATACACTCATGGACAAAATTATGGAACCAAATGGGTTTCTTTCATTTCATCGCCCTTTTTTTGTTAAACACCCTGTATATAATTTTGAGTTTTTGTAATCGTTAAGTTGGTCTTTAATATTTATGTAAGCTTTGCTAAATAAAATTCCAATTTCAAACGAAAAAGGGGCAATGAAATCAAAGAAAATTATTTGGTTCCATAATTTTGTCCATAAGTGTATTTTTCTTCCAAACCAGCCATCAAACAAATATCCATAATTTATTACATGGATAGTATTAACACTTTTTAATCAAATTAGTTTTATAGTAATTAAAACAACAAAAACTTAAATATCACGATTGTTTTAAACTTTTCAACTAAAATACCACAAAAATTCAGATTTGAAAACATATTTTTATGTTATATTTATCTACTAAACCTTTACTAAAAACAGGTACCTAAAGACAATTGTAAAACCTACACGTTGAAAATAAATACTATAAATGTACTGTATTTATAATATACTATAAACATACTGTACTTTGTAGAAAACAAAAATAATGAAAGTACCAATTTCAATATAATAACATCTAATTTATTAAAATCCGTTTAAAAACTGATCATAAATCCTTACCACAAATTCGTTAAGGTCCTGTCACTCATTGCGTCTAGTAGCTGTGACTAGCCATGAGTGTAAGGATTTCGGCGTGTTAACATTGCTCACCATTGAAAATATCAGATGATTCAATGTTGACATGCCGAAAACCTCACACACGCTAAGCAGCTACTAAGTCGCAATGTGTGACAGGTTCTTAACAAACAACAACAACTAATAAAACAGTTACTCTTTAGAATGATTATATGAAAAATATTTCAAACAGTTTGCTAAGGCAAAGGATCCAATCAGCTTGTCCTTAAAAGTACTTGCTCTCACTTGAAAGCAAATCTGTGTTTCACGCAATAGCGTGAATATTAACAACGGTCCACACATGATAGTTGTGGAAGTTGTTGATTCCATCTCTAATGAACAAGGCTTCGTATGTAAATAAAGTATTTAACAAAACATTTAGATTTCAGCTTATCTTATGTTTAAACGCGTTACAGACAGTTATCAACTCTTCTCTCACATCTCCTGGAAATAACGCTTGCTTCCTCTGAAAGTGGTAAGGATAAAGGTAGTGAACATGAACATTGAAGCTTTCCACAACAAAGCGAGTGATCTTCCTGTTATGCCACTCGTCTGTAGTACAATGTGTGATACGCAACAGAATTACCTATTTCGACTAAAGAATAATTTTATAATGACCTTGTACTTTTACAGGCATTTAAATTGAAAACAATCCTATCCTTTTCTTGTACTTTTAGTATTTTGTTGACTGTTACCTAACTATCAATCAATATAGAGAGCGAGTTATCAAATAGGAATTAGTAGATTATACATTACGTTATATTTTCGTAGTAAAATGTTTAAATTTAGAGTGTTTTTATTTAACCATGGTAAAAGGTTACACTACTTTATAATTGTAATTGTTTCATCAGTGTGTAACAACGCCTAATAAACGATAGATGGTTGTAAATAATATTCTCTTTAACTTGACCCCAATAACTTTATCTTGAGTTTCGCGACAGCCTGTATATAAACCATAACTTTCAATAAACATGGGAAAACCCCATATATAAACCAATTCAGAAAACATCATTAAATTATTTACTCTCAAAACATCCACTAGTAGAGCAGTGGTCGGTTGCATTGCAACATATGACGCCCGAGGCACCATCTGGGACCCCGACCTTCCCAGAGCAACAAACTAAACTACACATCGATCCAAGACTAAGTTGGCTTATATCCAAGGTGTGAACTGTTATGTTTTACTGATACTGGGATATGGTACAATCAGTGTCAGTTTAAAATCAGGTAACAATTGACATATCATCATATAGAAACAGAATAGAATCATGTTAAATTTTGAAAGGAAAAATTAATTTTCTACAGAAAAGTATGAATGTGTGATTGTCTATTTTAAGCTTTGTGTCTTAATTTATGACGTTTTTTTTAATCCGTTTTCGTAACCTAAAACGTAATCCTACGTTTTGGTAAGATTTTCCTCTACCTCTTTTACTTATAAATTATAGCACATTTCATAGCCCTAAGAATATACCCGCTTGCTATCAAGGCCATACAGTATTCGGCGATACACTGCAAAGAGATAGAAGGCGCTCTCTGACGTCGTTGATGTTACTCGTATACACATAACGGAATTTAGATATTATCCAAACTTCCAAACCTCAAAATGGTAACTTGTTATGAAACAAATATATTAACTTAGTTTTTCCATTATTTTACTTTCATAATCAGTGGCCTTATCTACCTTACCGTTTAAGGGTTTACTATTAGGTCAATATAAAGTTTGGGTTATTTTTATCGTCGATCGTATGGTTACCATTCTGGTAATTGTTATATCAATAGTAAAATTATATATTGGAAGAAACTAACAATCGTAAAATATAACTTATAATAACACTTCAATACATAAACGTACAGGGTTTGCACATATTATTTTGAAGCGTAATGTGTTTAATCATAGGTTTTGAGGAACAATAAATTGTGTTATTCTATTCTGCTGCTTTCTTAACTTGTGTCTCATTAGTTTATTTATTTTTATAAAAAATACACTTAAGATTTAGTTTTCAACCGACTGTTTTAGTTTTGTTTCTCATGTTATTATTTATTGAGGTCTACTGCTCTAGTAGCTCACTGGCTCGCTCGACCTTTAGCCTCAAATGAGAGTCCGTTTGCGTCACGGTATTAACGAAGGTGTTCGCTACGCTAACAGACTTTACATTCTGCTTAACCACAGGGTTTCCGAGGCTGTCCACTACGCTCAGAGCCTCGCTTCAGTCTTTGGCCTTACTTTTAAGTACTTTCTTACTATGGTACGTACTTATCACATTTAAAAACGACGCCATTGGTACGAATCTGAAAATCACCTTTTGATTTGTCGCTTTTGTTCAAAACATGCTCATGTGTTCCGATACATTTTAATACTAGCTCAAATCTATCATTTAAATCTAAGTTTGTTTTAAAATACTAGGTATAGATATATACAGTTAAAGTTTTTTTTTGTTTAAAACCGATTATAAGCCCCAATGATTCAGATTACATGTTCCTTTATTCTCAGCTGCACATTTACGAGTACTTACGTTTACATGTACATATTTTGCAGATTTAGACATAGTGCCAAAGGATTAGTTGTCAAAGTTACAAAAAACAGTTAAGATATCTTATTCTCTCTCAAGTGTTTTGCTTGAAAAGCGATTGCAGGTACGAAATTTTAAAATTACATGTTAAGAAGTTAATGAAACTTGTTGAATATGACAAACTAAAGCTTGCTTTTAAAACTAACTAATACACACTCTTAATTGATAAACATTTAACGAATACAAATAACGTATACTAAAAATTAGTGGATTTACTAAATATAACGTTGGTCATTTGGATATTTCCGCTATGACTTTTTGCTACTAAACTGTGAACAATAATTGTTACGTTCTTCTAGAAAGTTCAGAGACACCCACCAGAGGCCTCTGTGTTGTGCAATAATCACTGTTGAAAAGTCACTGATCTAGTTTGGAAGTAAAAGAAGCATTCAATCTTAACTTTGTCTCGTAAAATAAGTTGAACTCTTACTTTTCCGAGAGTAACTGAGAAGGAACCTGAGAGAGGAAACACCTCTGACTATACAGTTGGCAATTTACGAGGTAGTTTGGAAACTGGCCAAAGTATGTCTTGTTACTTGTCAGCAAATACGGTGAAATAATAGAACTAAGTGTCATAAAACATTAAATTTGTCAGACTAACATTTTAGCATCATTCTATGTAAGTTTATTAGTAATTTTAATATTATACAAGGTGGTTTTTAATTATCCCCACTCCACCTTAACTTTTGATAAAGAAAATTTTAAAACCCCTTTATGGAATGTTTTTTTTAGAGTAATAATGTTTGTTTTGACGTACTTTGAGTGCCATTATAAGTACGTCACCCTCCCCTACCTAAAACTGTGGAGTGGGGGGGAGAAGGCCCTTATACTTTATATCAGTATATATAGTGGTATTTAAAAAGAAACAAACTCAACACAAATTCAACAAAGCAAAAAAAAACTATCTCAATTAATTTTTGTGTTATACCCATTTTAAAGATAAAAATTCGTTAAGTGACAAATGCCACATTTCTCATACAATTAATTTTGACTGACAAATGTTTTGAAAAAAATCTTCTCAGGGATTTTAATACAGAGGGCATTAAATGTATCAGTCAAAACACATTGTACTGTATGTGAATGTGGCATTTAAAACTTGACAGCTGGTAATATTTAAATGGGTATAGCTAAAAAAACGAGTATACAAAGGATTTGTAGGGCTCTCACCCACGGTGTTTGGGTGGGGGTGGGGTGACACAAATAACGTCAAAACCAACTCCAGGATCCTATGAAACATTCTCTAAAGGCTTTTTCAAACTGTAGCCTTTTCCAAAAGTTAAGGTTGGGGCGGAGGGCATTTAAACCTCACCTTGTATATTTATGCACCAAAATGTTATTGAGGATTGCCTTTTATGAGTTTAACATATCATTTCATCTCGAAAACGTGCTTTGGGCAGTACTTTGATCATGAGTCTCAAATAAGTAGATAGTTAAAATTTCATCGTTGAATGATTTGATCGTCCTAAAAGTTTGTTTTGCTAATTAGTTTCTAAACTCCACTCAGCCCTTTACATTGTTCAATGTGCTGATAACAAATAATTTAATATGGGATAATGAACCGTGATTTTCAAACTGCTGTTCATGGAAACACTTTAACGTGAGTTTTCTTATTTAGTAATAAAAAGTATAGGTTCTGTGTTCAGTTCAATTGATAGATGCAGTTTTAAGAGTTTCACCTAAATAAAAAATCCCAAATATGACCATCAAAAGAACCCCTTTAAAAAATGGTAAAACAATTTTTACAATTGTTAATAAACCCATTTTTATAACGCTTGCTTTAAGCAGCTGGTTTAGTTTGTTTTACGAGATGAGATTATCAAAATCTCTTTTGACTCCATATGCTTTCACTGTTGTTTCTATTTACAACTAATAAGGACAGGACTACAGATTATTTGAAAGGACCTTGTATCACGTACATTACCGGTATCTGTTCAAAAACACTTAAAGTCAAATATTGTTGGTTGAAGACACAAAGCTAAACTGTAGTAGACCTAAAGCTCTGGGGAAGCGCCAAAGGAAGCCTTGTTTATTGCGCTACGCACGATTTGCTTCTTTTCATTCGAAGACATCCAGTCAAAGTTCAACGTTTTACTGCATCCTTTGTACTGTAGACAATCCTGCATTTATATTGTACCATGTATCGCATTCATAATTTCATAAGTAATATAGAACTGAGCCATTTAATTTGGCCGATTTATCTAATCATACATTTTTAGTATTTTCTTTTTCCTGAAACTATAAGCGTAACAATTTTACATAGTGAGTAATGAGTTTCTGTTTGAATGTCATACAAAAACTAAACATTTAAGGAGCTTGTTGATGGATAATATTTACAGCTAACACATTAATTTTGTTGCTTTAAAAACAAGAGAAATTCCTTTCCCACACGTTTGAATTAGGTAAAACAGTAGGCCTACCATCAATGAAGAAAAACCTTCTGTTTAATATATTTCTCATAATCCACATAGAAAGGATTCTTGAAATTCAGAACAGTAGCAGGTTGCTTGTTCTAAGAATTGCTTTTATAGAAACAGCAGTTAACATAAGCCGCTTTGTGGTTAATCCTTTTCACGCTTAACTAGGCCCACCTCGTGTTTTACAAAAAGTCCCCAAGTTATAATCAAATGAACTTATTTTACTGGTGATTATATAAAATAGTGTTTTATCTACTGCACATGAAAAACTTAACCTAAACTGTATCAACAAGTACAGTCACACAAAACAGTTTAATAATATAGGTTTGTGTTGACTGATATCTAATCAGGATAATTAATTAGGCCAAAAGGAAAATTTAATTAAATAGAACCAACCATTATGAGGATTTAATGAAACCAATAGAAACTATAATTACTATGAATTGCGAGGTTTGTTCAAATACATTGAAAGTGTTGATACTAAATTTATAAAATAAATAGAATTTACATATTAAAACACTCGAAAAAGTTAACTAAGATAATCGAAATCCTATAACTTTGATAACTATGAGTGTGGCATATCTTTCTTCAAAATGACTCATACCCTGGTTAAAGCGACAATAAATACCGTATACATGTAAAAAAAAAGGTAATTAGACAACTTCGCATTGGTTGATCATTCTGTCTGAAAACCTCAGCGGGAAAACTATTTTGCAGCTAGGTCAAAAGGGCATATTTACGTACGATTAAGTGGGCTGGGGAATAAGTACCCATAGACTTCCCATGCCTGGCAATCTTGCATGAAGGTACGTAAATATGTTGAACTTGCCAGCCCTGGGCCTAGGACTCAATAGTACTAGGATAGCCTACATATACTGTCCTCCTGCTTCACCAACAGGCAATAACAGACCGATCTCCTCACACTTCAGGATTGATATTTATACGTTAGGCATTGGTAATACCTCATCTAGGTACCAGATGAAGGAGCCCTAGCCCTCGCACCATATGTACAATACGTAAATGAGCCCTACCCTAAGGCATCATTGTCACTTTGTCTTCTGTATTTAATCCTGTCACTAGCCTACTCTATTACACGGTGTAATGAGGTAACATCCATTACAGGACGTAACAGAAACAAAATATCGCCGTAGTCTTGGGCTATAGTGAGATAGTTGTAAACCAACACCACCATATTATTGTTTTTGATTTCGTTTCAACAAAAAACTACCAATATTTGACTTTTACTATTAAGTGGTCAAATTTGAATGATACAGGATGTCTTAGACCCATAAAATAACTGTCACATACTTCTTCTGGTAATAGGCCTACTTGTTATCTAATATAAATGGCAAAATATTTGGTATCCCTGAGTTGTGCTTATTGTGAATTTAATCACGTATCCTGAAATTTAATTAGTCTTCAATTGTATACCATTGCTAAATAAATTGATGGTAGTTATTACATATTAAACTAATGAATCGCGTAAGTTGAGTTGAGTAAACATTAGAGCGTGGTTCGGGTATTGCAATTCAATCAACGCGTCCCGCAGGGTGCAAATTGATATTGTCTCCCTCCCTTGACTCTCATTGTGTGTACAATCTGCTATGTGTAAGTGTGGCCATATGTGGGGTGAGGTAAATACACAATATATCAATGAAGTTGCTAAAGTAGATACGTTTAACTTAATTTTTTCTCTGGGGAATAAACATATTATCAAACGTAGTTTTCATCAAACATTGCTCTTGAAACTGTAGTTTTCTATTTTTAACTAATAGTTTAAATTCAGTTGAATGCAAGTCATTACATCAAGAGTACAGGATAAAATAGAGTATTTAGATATTGAGAAAATCTTTTTTCTTTAGTTCAAAACCTACAGGTGTACACACTGTCAGCTCTAGTGTTTTGCTAACTTTTACCTTCATTTCTTAAGCAAAGTAAAAATAAAAATATATGTTACATGTGTTTGATGTCTTGTACCTT
Source organism: Matsumurasca onukii (assembly GCA_018831715.1). Lineage (NCBI taxonomy): Eukaryota > Metazoa > Arthropoda > Insecta > Hemiptera > Cicadellidae > Matsumurasca > Matsumurasca onukii. The sequence goes on along the minus strand of CM032059.1, from coordinate 53,704,118 downwards.
TTCGAAAGGCAAGTTAAGTACTAACTAAAAGTGAAGGTTCGGTTGACATTGTCTAAATTTCTTAACTTGATTGAAGTACATAACATGTTACATTTATAATTAATTGTTGGTGTAATAAACTGAATAGTTCACTTCTCGTCCAAGAAAAAGTTATCATAAGCTAGCTTATATATGGCAAAAATGATTGGGCCCGTATTCGAATTGGCTTTACATGTGAAACTGTATGCGCTGGTAAGAAAAAATATACTTATAACAGTTTGGTCTGAAGTAACTTCAGTCTTTTATAAAAATTAGTCGACATTACTAAGTTTTGATTTTAGATTCTTTAAAAATGGATTTAGTTTTAATAATTGCAAATTAATTGGTATGAATATATTTACTATCTGAGTATATTAAAAATTCAAGCTAGAGTTGGCACATTGTTTAAAGAACGTTCCATAACAGTATAAAGTTCTTCAAGGTAAAGTGAGTAAGTCATTCATATGCATTAACCTAGTCCCCACCAGCCTCTTATCCTCGTTTCAACAAAGCTTTAAAATGAATCATGGCTTTACGTTACAGGTTTTGTTTCAAATAAAATCAATGCATTGTCAAACCATAATGGTCTATTTTCTTTCATGTTTTTGTAATATACTCCTACAACCAGCTGCACAAGAACTGTCTGAATCTTTGGTCCAACAAAGATTAGCGCTCAGATACCAATGTTATAACATTTTTGACCTAGTTTAGACCTTGATGCACTAAGGAGTAGCTGTTCTTGAGATATAAAATATAACTTCCTAACATGCGCGATTTCACAATGGTTCAAATAATAAAAATTGATATGTTTATATTGTATATTAACTTTAACGTTATCTAACATTGTTGCGCAAGTTTCTGACATATAGCTACCACTTACCTAATAACTCATTGGCAATGTAACATTTCCAAATAGTTAAATTGGAATTTAATAGTTTTCTTTGTTTCACACAGCAAAGTATAATTCAGTAACAAATTAAAACTGCAATAATATTAATTTTTAAAGTTTTAATTGTAGTTGGTAGTAATCCAAACTAAGCATACAAATGGCAGTGTATTGAACAATATGAAAAACCCATAAGATAAAACAAAAGATATTTTATTGATGTACTTCATAAAGGAGGTGGCTGGTAAAACGACCCGAGTCCAAAAACCTGTTTTGAGATGGTCAACTTTGAAAGTTAAAGTTATAATTGTATTATACTTTGAACTTTTTTTACATTAGTTTCTTTGAAGTAAACCTTTTATCGAATCAATATTTTTTAATTTATTAGTTGTAATAAAGAAACCAAACATGTTACAAATGAAACTAGGCTAGTTACAGTATTCTATAATTATCTTACATATAAGGTTACTGTACGAATTCATACGCAAAAATGTCTTCAAAAGATATTTATAATTCTATATTTTTCCAATGTTCAAACACTGTTTTATTTAGTTAAAACCTTTAAAATAACAATAAAATAAGTTTTAAGTCTGTCCAACCACTAGTAATTTATAAGCGTCGTGTGTAAACACAGCCAATCTCAACAATGTTGTTTTTCTTCCACTCCGGGTGATGCCTTGATCGGGGCTCTTCAAATAAAATGATATGCAACTTTTAAACAATGAATAATTGTTTGAACAAAATAACAGCTGATTTCTTAAACATGTGTATATAAAAAGAAATGTCATAACTCAACGAATAACAGAGATAATTTTATGAACCAAATACCTTTTTGAAAAGAATGAGATGACGAATCGATTGAAGCCATCTCCCGAAGTCGTTTTTTTCAGCTACCTCCTCAATTATAACATAGCCAAAACCTTCAATCTTAGGCTATGGTTTCCTAGAAAGTGGTGACCACTACATTACAGCCGTAATATGACGGTGAGCTTTGTTTGCAATGTTATCAGATGAGAGTGGTTTCCTAGAAAACGGTAGACTTAAAGTAGCGGTAAAACAAAATTAAGGTTTTTCTCACCAGGTACAAAAGTATAGCTTGTCGATTACTGCATACGTAAATAAACTTTGACAAATAAAATAAACAACTTGTCAAACGTTGTTTTTGTCTACATCTGTTTAAATATTGTGTTACATCCACCGTCATTGTTACGTTCACCACTACATTACGGCCGTAACATAGCGGCCACCACTTTCCTAGGAAACCATAGCTTATTATCAAGAGTTTCAAATGAAACGTTTTTTATAATTATGCTATTAAAACCACTGTTTTAGACACGTAATTGACTTGCTAAAGCTGCAATTCAACTCCCAGGGAAGTAAAGGTTTGTTTTGATGATCTTTCACTTCCTAGGTACACAAAAATCATTTTAATGTTCTTTTGGGATCGGTCTGTTTCAACGAGTAGGTTTTGAATTTCTACTCTGATTTATAGTTAATCAGTGCAACAGCTGTTTGTCTTCAAAACAACATAAGTCAGACTGTTTAGGTCAAGATAATGTTTTTCAGGTTCGTTATATTACTAAAACATTTATCGATCTTTATTTTTTCATTATTATTACATGATACACATGACAAAAAAATATCGTTCATTACTCGTCCTGCAGGTGTCTTTTTGACCCTCGGTCATTTAATGTGTTCGACTGCGCTTTAGTATCACTTTAGGACCTAGTGGTAAAGTATACTATTAATGGCTGCTTCTAGTTCCATTAATATTCTTTATTCTTATGTGATTTTTTAGTGGTATTAAAAATACTGATAAGCCAATTTCGTTGCTAAGGATTTCGTTTCAGATTAATGATTCATATTTTATGTTGAATGAAAAATGGTTACCATGAAACAAATTGATTTAAACTGTGTTTTAACATACCTAATGGTATAGAATCAGTACCAGTAAAACGTATTTGACTAATATCATTATGGAGACTAAGACAAACACCAGAATAATGAAGGAGGAAGGAAAACTGCACACAGCCCTGGCTGCTACTCGTTACCCAGCTCTAGTGAGTTCCTGGAGTTGTAACAATTTTTGAAAACTAATGACTGCCTGTTATTTCCATACAGTCTCTCGAGAAAAGGTATTATAGGAAAAACTTCACAGACGTCTGATGGTGTAACCGGTTCAGTTACGTGCTTTACAGACAGTGGTGATTCATATTAATAAAGTAGTCTTGCGTGTGAGTAAAAGTCAGTATCAATGGTTAGTAAATAATTCAAATGAAGTAACTTGATAAGTTCTACAGAAATCAGTTGTTTTGATCGATTGAAAAAGTAAACTTGTACTATACAGGGCCTTTGTATTAATTTACAAACCTTAATTTACAAATGTTTCTCAAATGTTAACACGGGAGTGTGTTCAAGAAATCTTTAATTACTCCGTTGTTACTTATCCCTGCACAACAAACTTGGTCTTAAAATGTTTATAAAAACATGTACCACGTATTGTTAGCCTTATGTGTTAACATGAAGTTTAAGGGTTTTAAGTAATTAAGCTAAGACATTTTAATATGGCCGCCGTTAAAAATTAGTCAAATTTAATTTTTAAATACTGTAATGGTATTAATCCTACTAGCAAATTTGCAAAGTTTGAAGTTTGTAACTTGATTGATCTCGGATATAAAAATTATTTAACGAAAAACACAGACAGACAGACAGAAAACTAAGTGAGATAGGCCTTTGTGTTATAGGACATTTTTTGTTCATTATGACCTACAAAACCACCTGGTAAAATTTTATTCCGTAATTACTGGACACCCTGTATATTTGTTATGCTTTTAACATTGGAATATAGGTCGAAAGTTTTGGAACAGTTCCAGGTAAACCATGTTTAAAACCACTCGTAAAGTTTACCTAGAACATACTACATTTACCCTTATAATGTAGGTTTATCAGACAGTTACTTCTAAGGTTTACCTCTTTAGCCGGAAGCATTATGTGGTCTTATAATCAGTTTAAATGTCTACAAACACATTTTTCATGAAAACAACCATACCTCCATACGGCATCTTAATGTTAATGAAATTTTTAGTGAATCATTTTAGTGAATTTCCTTTTGAAAATGAGATATTCATGTCGTCCTCATGGTACGACCCAGGCACTTTGCCATAAAACGTGCGTCAATCCGGTCCCCCAGAACACGTTTTGAGAATATTTTCAAAGCTGTAAATGCATATGTAAATTTAATATAAAACATTTTTCCAAAACATTTTTCTCTTTTTCAAAAATTAAGGCAGGGGGTCATTTAAAACTCACCTTCTTAAAAGGAGTTAAAAAGAGAACGAATAAAATACATCGAAACAAAGATTATACATTTTGGATTAAAAGCGTCTTCAACGGTGCTACTGAAAAACGTATATATTAATGTAAGTGTGTGATTTGTCTAGTCTGCGGATCAAACTCTTTTCCCGATTTCTTTGTGTAAATATTCCAGTTAACTTTGTCAGCTAGCAAAATATCTTTGTATAAAACATTAGAAAGCAATATCGTAATGCCACTAATGAATGGCGGAAGACTGAGGCCGATATTGTAAGTAAACTTGTAAATGAGCAACATGGTACTTTACACAAAGGAGCCATGTAAATTATCATTTAGCCTATTCGAAGTCATATACAAGAAAAGGCCTATTCGTTTTAAAAGAAAGTTTTTGAAACATATTAAAAGATACCTTTTTAAAAGGAATTTTAGACTGAATACTTTACTATTTCGATATAATTGTATTAAAATATGTATATAGAAACTGCGCTTTGTAGATAAAAACAATCATAAAACGAGGATTCTCTTAAATTTACCTAGATAAAGGGTAATACAAGTTATAAATTTGCCACACATTACCAAACAACATGCGATCGTAAATTTAAGATCACCACAGAGCAACCGTGGCTGTAGAGCACCTGCATACTGATTCCCTCATTGCATTATCATATATTCCCGTTAGTTGCATTATATCAAAGCAGTTGTCAGGTTGAACTTTACAATGTTGGAAATACTCCTGCCAAGTAATATCTTTTACCAACCATTGTGGTTGTCTCAACAAAAAGTGAACTTCCTTGAACCAATGAAGTGCTATATTTTCATGTATTTGCGGATTATACTGTATATACATTTGCTCGTTCATGACGTATTCTTATCCATTAGTACTAGAAGTAAAAAATTTCAAGAACTAATATAAAACATTGTAACAAGAGAGGTCCATGCTAACCCCTAGGAATTCAGTAAATATTTAAGGAAAATACAGTATTTAAAAAGGAAAAGTTAAATATGAACTAATCTACTTAAGTAAAGCTTAACAAACAAAGGATCTAAAGCAAACAACGTATTTAGAAATAGAACCCCCTGTTAAAACACCTTACTATAGTTTATTGGGTCAAGTTTAAACGTGTTTTAACTTTTAAAATGATGTATGTAAATTTTGGATATTTTGTGCCTTTAGGTGGTATATATATATATATACCCAACTTAACGTGTTTGCAGTTATTTTTAAATGAAAATTATCTTTACTTCAATAAAATATCAAAAGCTTTAAGTTTATAATAAATCGATTTGCAAAATACAGTAGTATTTAGGTTCTTTTATTAAAATCAAAACTAATAGAATAAAGAACTAATATATTAAAGGGTGCTTTATTTTGTAAGTACCCCAACTTGAGGTGAAATATTATAGTCCACTCATAAATCAAACAATTTGAAACCAGAAGGTTGAAATGAATATTTAATGCAAAGATTAAGGTATAAATTGCAAGAAGAGTTGATAAGTGACTGTTGGTGGCCGGGCTAATGCATATGAATGGGTTGCTTACTTTACATCTTAGCCATGATTAACTCTGCCTACCTGGCATTCACTGTCTTGTTTCTTAGCTTTTACTCAGTTTTATTTACACTTCTTCACCCTGGAAAACAACACCTAAATATTACAACACGTGGAACACCTATTGACGCTTATTGTTAACTAACCTGTTACTACACCATTACCTAACACTGGAGACACCTTATTAATAATTTTGATCTTTTATTGTTATCAAACAACAGCCTTAACGTGAAGTTTTCACTGGTTTTCATCTGAAACAAGAGATTCATGTTTGATAAATACTTGTTTTAAATTTGGCGTTGCAACTATGGAGGTGTATCTGTTGTTAACAGGTCGCAGAATGAAGATTGACTACAATTCACGTTAAGACAGCTTATCATGGCTATCGCAAAACGGCCGTAACTTGTAAGATTTAAAACAACATTCCATGGCAAAATAATAATTGTCTATTTTCATTAGCAAATTTAATTTCATGTTTCGGAAATCGGTTACAACTTTACAACAGTGTCTTAGTAAAAACATATTTGAACATCCTACTATCTAAACTGAGGTGCTATTGAATTCAACACAAAGTTGGAAAACACCTTTAGTCTTTGGTTGTTTTATTTACCTTTGAATAACTCAGGGGCTACAAACCCCTAGCTTACGAACTATAAATGAGCCATTTTACAACCTTGTAAGGCTTATAACGCATACGTGCTATGTACCTATATACATAAAATACCTACAAATATTACCAACAACCTATTTAAGCTATTTGGAGAAAGATAATGGATCATATGACTCAAACTCTGACAGATCTAATGTAAATGAGGAATCTGTATGCAGGTGCAGTGCCTTCAGCCGGCCTCTGTGAGATCTAAAGGTTATAGTCACATGTTGGTAGTAATACTTGCAAGACTAGTTATTATTACTATCGTAGTACCACAGTTTTACAAGGTGTTCTGAAAGGGTGTCACAAATGAGATTATGTTATTCAGGTCAAAAAAAAAATAAAATGAATACTAATTTCTTTATACCCTAAATTTGCAAGGTAAACGCAATTGTGTGTGTTTGTTTTTGCAAGCAATAATTAATTAGTAATGGACAGATTTTATTGAAACTGTTTAAATTGCATTTTGCAGTAATGCAAACAAAATCAGGTATTGTAATAGACCAAATGGTTTTTTTAAAGACGGCCATTTATAACTTTAAGAATGCTCTGTATATTATACCAAGGACTTTTAAAGATCTGCAATTCCCCCTTCTCTTAAAAAAAGAATACTAATTCTTTTTTGGGCAAACTATGTAGCTCTTGACTTTTAAATTGATGACAAGTTACGGAGCATTAAACTGTTAGCAGTTTAATTATTGATATCTTTGATAATGTATTTTGTGTTCATATGGAAATTCACAGAACAGATGAACCACTTTTTGGATTACGTTCGCAAAATTAGTCGTCAAAAAACCAGTGAATGTAAAATAATGACAATGTAGCAGTTTATCTCTATCACAACAGCAAGAAATGATGAGTCATCGAGTGCATATTAATCACAGTTATCAGTTTAGAAACAACCCCAGCTCAGCACTCTCTGTGGAACTGGAAACAAAAACAGACATTAGGCTTGCTGATTTAATGCTATGAAACCAACACGTACATCAAACTCAGGTCCCCACTAACCGTACACACAAAGCTGTTACACCAGAGCATTTTTAGGAGCTCGTAAGAAAGAATAATATTAGTACACTAGATAAGTGTAACGTTTCATAGGTCTATAGCATCTTAAGTGTGTTTGATCAAAATTAATTACTTTACCCTAAAGTTAAAACTGTTTCCTAGCCGCTGGTCCTGTAAAGAAAACGTTCTGTTAAAATTATAAGTGCTATTAAGATTTATAGTACAAAATCAAGAGAAAAAAATATACTTTAACATGATATGAAATGTTTTTAGGACGTAGCTTATTTTATAATTTTGTCAGCAACCTAATTGACTAAGAAAGTAATTTTTTAAAGGAATTTATTTGCAAGAGGTTCCAAGAAGCTATATGTTGATGAGTCCCATTACCCTCCTTTCTAAAAAACGCAAATAGAAAAAAAAGTATTGGGATCAAAAATGGACGTTCTATAAAAAAGGCATCACCTTGTCGTGTCCTCAAAGTAGTTTATTTCAGCTCTATAAACATTAAACTCAAATAGATTTAATTGTATGTATCCTTAAAACAAGTTTAAAAACAAGTTTGGTATCGTACACTGAAACATTCTTAATATATGAAAGTGGTAAACCTAAGGTACGTGTCCTAAGTTATCAAGGAATAACATATAATAAATTCTACTTTAGTAGAATGTAGTAAACACAAGTTTAGTAAGCTGTGGGGAGATTTAGACTATAATAAGCCCAGCAAATTGTCTTCGAACAGAATCCTTTTTCCAGGAATTCTTCCGTACACTTTTTTTGTAGTTGTAAAGTTTAGTTTAGGTGAAGTTCTAAAAATGTATTGGTTTAAAGATTCGCAATAACTCTTTTCATTATTAGAGACCAAGAGAAAAACTACGTTTAGAGATATGCAATATGATCCCGTCTTCAGGTTAAAGATAATCTAAAACATAACACAAAACATTAGACAAAAAGTTAAAATAAAATACCTGTATATAAATAAAGTGGGTGTTACATATACTGGTAATTTGTCGTGTTATTTATGTTCAATTAAAATGGAAAATGTACGCAATAGTATTTCAAATGCAGACATCAAATTCAAAATAAACTAAACAAAAGGCTATTTATATTAAAGTTTTTAAACACGAATTTACAGATGTATTTAGATACTGGAGTATATGAGACTAAGAAAGAATGAGAACCTCAAGCTTTTATAGTAGGACAAGTATACTCGTATCTCAAAACTCAGAACATTCGCACTCATTAGTAACAGCTAATGAATGCAGATGTAATTCCTCCTTCATTTGAATACGAGACTTGTACGTCTTTAAAACAGGGATTTAAAAAAAAGAAACTTTCGAAGGCTATTTTATCTGTGTAAAGGTTGCTTGTCGCAACTAGCAGGCAATTGCTATCAACGGAATTTCGAGTCATGTTGGGTTTATTCCGCTGAAACTGTATTCGTTCGACATTTGTTAGATTACACTTGTTCCGTCGGTCATTTCGCTAGCAAAAAATTAATGTCAACGAATACTCGTATGTTGATAGTGATTATTCGAAGACTTTACTGACCAAAGCTATTCGTTACAGTTATAGGTCACATTCGTGTTTAGTCTTTACAAGTGTTTACAACTAATGTACTACTTTACTTTAGTTGACTCGGTAGACAGTTTAAATAGAGCTGAGCCTTACTTAAATATTTTTTTTACAAGCATGCATGAATTCTTACCATTATTAATACATTTTCTCAATGTTAATATAAAAGTAATGTCCGAACAATTTTGTAATTTTGGAAATTCAAAGATACAGCACTTAACTTCAACAGTACCCCACATACTCAAAATCAGTGATTATAAAGAACCCATGCTTTAAATTAGTTCTTGAATTTTGGTAATTTATGACTTTTATTCTGATAATTTAACAATACCACTTAACGATATTCTTTCTCAATTTAATTTCTTGTCTTAGCTTCTAATAGTGGTTTAAGATTTACGATTTGCTAAAACGTATTCAAACAAAGGGATAGCTAAACAAGAAGCAACACAATAAATGAAAATGAAAGGAAATGTGAACCAGCATAAATAAATGAGGGAATTAGTATGCAAGTGTTCTGCTTCGGGCTGCTTTGTGGTGATCCTAAATTTACGACCTCATGTTCTCTACATTAATGATCAAGCCGTGTATAACTTTTATATATTAAAACATTCAATTTACTTGGTCATTACTTTGGTTTGCTACTAATGACACCTATACATTCTTATAAGCTAGAATGTACACTGTTAATTCATACTAGACCAACAATCCCCTTTATTTTTTACCGGATTTCGAAAGCCCAGAACATATTTTACCTGAATAACAACTGCAAGAAGTGGCGTGTCATCGAGTACAGATTAATCACAGTTATCTGTTTAGGAAAACCCGAGTTCAGCGCTCTCAACGGAACTGGAAACAAAAACAGACATTAGGGCTGCTGATTTAATGTGCGCTGCGTCAACCCCAGGTCTCTGCTACTTCCAAATAACCCGTACGTATGGAGAGTTTACACTCAAAACTGCAGGTCTTCTACTCACGTCAATACACATGTATACTGGTTTCAAGTTTTAAAGTTAATACATCAGTAATTATTATCAAGGAAAATAACTGTTTAATGACACTTCAAACTGTTATACAAATTTAAATATTAGTATATATGATTTTGAATTGTCTTACTTTATTCTATTTATATTTAACTACATACGGTTGCTTATACTTACATAAATAAAACGCTGACGAGTAGAGTATACTAAAGACAATTAAAGAACGTCATAATACGAGAATTCTGGAGAACACATACAATCAGGCAAGAACCCAGCAAACTTGTATAAGAGTATTACGCATGAGTTAATACACCAATACAAAAAAAATTGGATTGGCTGCAATGAATAGACATACTTTTCCAAATATCTTACAGAGAACCTATTATATAGTACATTAAGTTAAGTATTACGTAACTTAATGTATAAGTAGCCTACTACGTTATACTTCGTAGTATTTGGGGTTTCAAACGCTAAAACGTCATTGAATTGCAATCGTACAAAGTTCTATCATATATTTGGACATAGTGGTCCTAAATACAGTAAAGCAAAATATATTATTTAGACTGGTATGAGTTTAATTGTGTACTAATTGTGTCCAACAAGTAAACTTCATTTCAACGTTTACGAATGCAACTCTTTTATAAGCCGTGGTGATTGAAGTTAAGGAATTCATTTCAAACGCGAGCTGGAAGAAACACTATCATTCATATTTCAACAAAACGTGTGAAACGAGAAAAGCCTGGTTTCGCGGTTTGGAAGCCAATATGCTTTATTTACGCCGCTCACAACACAAGAGCCTTTGTTTCCAGAGTGAAAAGCGCTAATATGGGAGACTACCATTTGCAAAGTTGCTCATATGTTTGTGCCAGCTTGAGTTACAGGTTGGGCAAACAGTTTCTGCGATCATTGTCACAGGACTTGCTCTACTCGAATTTAGTAACAACTAGCTGTGTACCTGTGCTTCTCCACGGATACATCATTATAATATCAAGTCTTTGTGTACAAAGGCAGGCTGTTGCTCGCTTACTAGCATCAAACTACCAATCCTTACAACTGTTCCTTCATTTTGAAATTGGGCTTAAAGTTATGCCTTAAAAACGTATTCAGTGCCCACTTTGGTCACTCGCTAATTATTTAGTGGATTTGTATGGGTATAAAATAAAGCTAAAGACACACTGCGTAATAGGCGTAACGCTAAAACAAAGTTTCAGCTGATTTTAAGTTACGAGTATAAGCAGTCCAATATGCCTTAAAAACGTGTTCAGTCACCACTTTGGTCCCTCGTCATTTACTTTGAGGAAGTTGTATGGATACAAAATATATATAAAGACACACTGCGTAATAGGTTAAACCCTTAAACAAGCTTCACTACCATATCTTCAGTCGATGTTGAGTTTTAAGTGGTCCAAGATGCCTTAAAAACTTTACAGACAGGAATTTTGTTGACGCCAGCTTCGGTTTTTGCAAAGGGTATATAAACACCAAATAATAAAAAACCTATGAATTCCTTGCAATCTACAGACAAAAGTCTTATTTTATTTATATAGATAGATGTGCTGGTAAATTATTTTAAAAATACAAATATTTCCAACGAATTGAGAAATTTATTTAGCATTTAGCGTCCTTAAAATTTTTATTTCCTAACTTTGAATCTACAAAGTTATAAATATATGAAAAACATAGTTTAAAAACTAATTAATTTTAAACATGTGACAATATTAACAATGCTATGACCAGTTATTGTTACGTCATACATGTCCTTTTAATTTATTAAGTAGTCATTTAAATACATAAAATAAAATAGACGATGAGTACTCGCGTCAAGATGTTGCGGCATGTACCTGTACGTGATCTTGATTGCTTTTGTAGATATCCATGTGACGCGGTCTTCACCGGAAACCTTTGTTAGTAGGCCTAATGACTTAGGCCGTAGTAGGCGTAAGTTTAGCTTAAGACTTGATTTACGTGCAATTGCAAACGGGTTGTTCTGAAACTACACCAAACCAAATTCCAAACTAAATAGCTATCTTTACTCCAGAAAACTAACAATAATGAACAAATTAATGTTATAGGCTTGTTCACTAAGTCAAATGCAAGATTGTACAAAGCATTTGTCTCTGGTTTAGTAATTGTTTACTAGGTAAAAATATACTAATTGAGAGTTAGTTACCTAAACAATATTATGGTTTCTTTCTATCTTACAAACCACGTTCCTACAAGTTGCAAAACGCCTGAACGTGTGTTTTGTGGCATTGTCAGTGTTTCCATTGTGTTGAACATTACTGGGATCTCAGTCACGATCTCTTATCTGGTCACGTACCTATCAGTGTAGTGAAACCATTGTACACACTTGCACATTTGAACATACTTATATGCCTGGGAGTATCTTTAGATATTGAACAGCTTTACATAAAGTACAAATGCGATCGAATTCAACATTTAAAAATAGTAGCCATATATTTCAAACGGTTTAGATCCAGGGTGGCGTAGAATTATAAAAATTGCTTCTTTCCAGATGAAATCAAACCTTTGATTCCAGAATTGGCTCTGTTCAAAATTATTCCAAAAAAGCCAAACTAAATATTCTAAAGGTTCGTTACCATCTCAAAAAGTATTTGATGATTGAGGTGTCTTACCATGTAGCAGAGTCTACTACACATAGGTGCAGTATCCACTTACACCGTTATGCTGTTATGCTATTCACTTTCTATTATATAAAATAGTTTATAAAGTATATTGGCAATAGCAAAAATACGAGTATATAATTATCAAAGAGTATTTCAGATTATTAAAGCCTACAGAAAATATTGTAGGACATATCTAGACAATTTGTCCTTTCGTTTCATGAATATTATGTAAACTATTAACTATATTAGTGTACTTCAATTAGAGTACTTTAATAGACAATATATGCGTTTACAATAGTTTTATTAGCTTTCTTTTTCAATCAAAGGCTGATGAATAGTACTGAACTATTAGTATTCACGTATTGAAGACATGCCAATACTTCAATATAAAACCATGTATAAACCAAATATAAATATATGAAACTATTTCAAAAATACCCAAGCTATAACCTATAACCTAGCCATTAATTATAAAATAACTATATTTGGTTTTACTGTAACTTGTAACTCTAAGAAAATAAACATTTCCTTCATTGTAACGTTCACTTGTTGAGAGTGCGAACATAACTTTTGCGAAGAATTGCATTTGTTTCTTTTTTAGATTCACAAATCTAGTTTATTTTACTAAAGTTATGGAGCATTAATAGATTTTTAACGTACTTCTAAGTAAGTTTGTGAGTAACATTTTTATATTTAAAGTGAGTTGTGGTTTGCCGGATTTCCATCTCTATTTACGTGCTTTGGGTGGTTTTATAAGTATCAAATAAGTAAAGCGGCGTTGTTAATACTTCATCGTTGGATGACTTGATCGCGCGAAAAGTTAGTTTCGCTAATTAGTTTCTCAACTCCACTCAGCCCTTCACATTGTTCAATGTGCTGATAACAGATCAGGTAATAGAGGATATCTAATAATAAGCTGAGATCGAACTTTTCAATTAATGAAACTAGTTAGTTTAATACAATAAATTAGTCTAGTTTTATTTTGCTTACATCAATATACTCGTAATATGTAATTAGTTACTATTTTTATACCTATTCTTGGCTAATTTTGACTAAATATTTACATAACGTTTTTCTCAAAAAACATTTCCAGACCTTAAATTTTGAGTTGGTTTAATTTCTTAATTTAGACGAGTTTGATGAAACGAGAGTACAACAAAGTACACAAGTATTCACAGAAAAACACATCAGATGTTAATATTCTTAATACATTTATTTGGAAGATGTAATTCCAAAGTACTTTCGGCACGGTTTCAGAAAACATTGGCTGGCATGTGTTGTTAGCTGGATAGCGAAGTTAAAACAATCGCTCAGCTACAATAATTTTTGCATCAAAAAGACATTGCTTGAATCCGTAAAATACCTGTTATTTATTTCACTGCAGACCACTTTTCCAAAGACTTCGGATCCTCACAGTCATCAGTCAATATGTCTACAGTGCACTTATGACCTTTAAAGAAAACATCGGAGGATTCCAAAAGAGAGAGACCCAGCACAACTACGCTACTCACCGTGCCAAAGATCTCGATGTGCCTCGATGCAGACTCTACAGAGCTCTACATTAAAAAGCTATCCGAACTCCGCCTTGAAAATCTTCAACTCTCTAACTGAAGAATTTCGGATCTTGAACAACAAAGTCTTTAAGGCAAGATTAAAGGAGATACTGGTAAAGAGACCGCTATACTCCCTCAGGGAGCTGAGCGATGAGCCTCTAATCGCTTCTCATGGACCCATGTAAATAATGTATATAGTCAGTTAGACACAGTGTATATAGTTCTTTTTTATTATTATCGACGCAGTCAATCCACATAGTGGTCATAGACAAAGGATACAAGTATCAAAAGTATCAAGATTTAACACAACTGTTCGTCATTATTCATTCTCATTAAAACAACCTAAGACATCTGAGAACAAATAAAATAACAATACTCGTATATTAATAATTAATACAACGCAATAATGATAAGGTTGTAAAGTTATTTATAAATAGCCTGTATTAATAATATACGCTTGCTCTAAATACAGTATATGGTTTCCTAGAAAGTGTTGATCGCTATACTCATAATAAAGCTGCTAAGACGCTACATTTTATCCACTTATTTAAATGTTTTTCATATTTACGTTGATTAGGACAGCACCCTTTTCTACGTAAATAATCTATACCAAAACACTTAAAGCCAAAGATTGTCGGTTGAAGACATAAAGCTACACTATAGTAGACCTAAAGCTCTGGGGAAGCGCCAAAGGAAGCCTTGTTTATTGCGCTACGCACGATTTGCTTCTTTTCATTCGAAGACATCCAGTCAAAGTTCATCGTTTTACTGCATCCTTTGTACTGTAGCCGTAGTTGAATTTTGGTTTTCACGTTTTCCGTAGACGTAATTTAGTTATATTGTATTATGTCAACCCTGTTAGTGTGTCTATAGCTTTATTATTATACGTTGTTATTATTGGTAGTTCTTTCAAGGAACTGTATACCTTTTTGAGGTTATTTTTGCTAACTACTGCAGAGAACGCTTGTATCGTAGAGCATTGTTTTTCTACTTAAATGTGTTACAAAATAAACAAGACTGAATTTCAACATTGTATTTGCAGTACTGTTACAAGATTTAAAAGAAACTAAAACTACTCAAATCAGTTCATTACATGTACAATATTGTTACGTAAACTTTTAGTCAATACATTTAATATAATATACATGTTTTAACTTTTGTAATTATTGTTACATGTGTTTTGTATAATCTCATACTTTGTTGTACTCATAATTTTCACTCTATTGTTTGTAAACAAACTGTTCTATAATAATGTTCTATAATAATAAATTAACATTGTTCTTCCAACCCTTGTTTACAAGTGTGTTGTGTTCCTTCTCTTCAACTCAATCTTTATAACTTTAAACCTTTCTCATTCTCTTTCTTCATCATACTCATTTAATTTATCCTCTCTATATCTTTCTATTTACATTTATCATCTCCTTTTTCTGGTCCTTCGAGTTTCTCTCATTTTAATCTATTCCAAAACAAATATGACTTCCATTCAGTTTCAGGCACGACTCATACCATGCTTTAAGGATTTGTATCATTTTAGTGAAGATTAGCTGTTTAATGTTCATCCCTCTTACGTGTACCTATTTGGCTGTTTGTGGCTAATTGTCTCTTAATGGACTGTGTCAGGTGACCTGAACAACTCTTCCGTTGGGTACACGTTGCAGGAAACTTGTACATAACATTAAGAATTACACAATTATTAGGCAGGTTTTTGTGGAAATGCTTTTGAAAAAGTAATGCTGTGAGTGACCAATTTGGCATGCTCGTACGTCCAACTACGTATGAACGAAAATAATACTCTACGGTAAAAGCTTTCTCTGCAGTAGTGCCGTTAGTTTTGTTAGCATTAAAAAAACTAACCCCAAACATAAAAAAATAACAGTCATAAAGACGTTGCAACAATCAACAGTTGTCACTGCTGATCGACAAGGCAACAACAGCTGATTAAGTTTCAGTATTGTTTATTTTAGCGAATACTGTATTCAGTTTTAAATTTTGGTTTGAATGAACTAAAAAAAGCCGTCAGGGCACTTATTGAGGAATACAGTATTTGTAAAATGATACGGAAACATCGAATTCGGGAAAGCTTATTTTAAACGCGTATTAAGTATTTACACAACTGTGTAATAATTTAGAAAGGACAAAGACCTGGAATAACGAATATCCACGCTCTCATAATTCCTTAAGAAAACATTGGTGATTATTCAGAACAGTAACAGTTTGGTTGTTCTAAGAAGTGCTTTCGTAGAAACAGCGGTTAACGTAAGCCGCTTTGTAGTTAATCCTTTTCACGCTTAACTGGGCCGACCTCGTGTTTTACAAAATAGTCCTCCAAGTTATAAATAAATTAACTTGTTTTACTGGTAATCTTATAATTTAAGGCATCTTACATTGTCTATAAAAAGCTAAAGTAATATTGTATTAACAACAGCTAACAAGTTTAAGTTAACCGATACCCAGTGAAGATATGTACTCAGTTAAACATAAAACTAATAATACAGAACAAATGATCATGAAAATGAAACGACCTTTATAGGAACTGTTGTACCCTTCTATACGCCTCCCATATTTCTTGATATGATTGTATAACCCTCACTAAAAAGCGACGGCAGTCTGAGGCAGAAGGCCGAAGCGAGGCTGTGAAAGCAGCGAATAAAAGTAAATTATTGCTATGTTTCTATATTCTTATATGATATGAAAAGCAACTTACCTAGGGAGAAACGTAAATAAAAAAAAATATATATATATATTTGTATATATAATAATTATGCATCAAGTAGGCTGCTCATAAAAAAAATCAGACATCTGACAGATATTTTATGGTACTTGGGTAAGATTTAGAGGGTATATTAGTTAGGGTTTAATTACGTAAATTAATACAAAACTAATGAATCACGTAAGTTGAGTTGAGTAAACATTAGAGCGTGGTTCTGGTATGGAGCTGGGTATTGCAATTCAATCAACGCGTCCCGCAGGGTGCAAATTGATATTGTCTCCCTCCCTTGACTCTCATTGTGTGTACAATCTGTTATGTGTAATTGTAGCCACATTTGGATAAAAGGTAAACACACAATGATATGAACGACGTTTCTAAAGTAGATACGTTTATCTCGACTTTCTCTCTGGTGACTAACAATACTCCTATCATTACAACACTGATCTTGTAACTGTAACTTTCTATTTATAATCACAGTTTAAACAAACCGTTTTTAGATTTGAATTAATTTTTCAAGAAGACAAAAAGTGAGAAAGTATCCAGATTATGAGAAAACCTGTTACATTTCCTTTGTTCCTTACTGCAATAACCACAGGTTTGCACACAGTAACCGTTTCTAAATCAATTTAATGACATAAGCTGTTTAGCATGAGTGGCTGACGATTTTCTAAAACTTGTTTTACTCTTGAATCAAAGTTTTATGTCCACACTTTCGAATAAGAAATGTTCAATACAAACTTATCATTAGATAAAATGCAACCAAATGTTTTCAAAGAGCAACTGAGCATTCTAAGTTTCACTTAGATAAAGGGTAACCTTCTTAACAAATCTTGTGATCGTAGGACTTAAATTACATTATTTCTCATATTAATTGGTATGAAAAATTTGCTTACAATACGGGTCAAGAAACAGAAGGAACACGTATGGTTGATAACTCTAGCTAAACATGTTTAGAAGAACATTCCGTACCAACATAAAGTTCTCCAAGATACAGTAAGTAAGTCATTCATATGCATTAACCTAGTCACCACCAGCCACTTATCCTTTGTTCACTTTTCAAGTTTTGAAAGTTGTTTTAGTAAAACATTGGTTATTTAGAAGGTTTATTAAAATGTTTTTACTTTAAGATAACACGTCCATATCTTTGGGCAGCGTCAACTTTATGAGGTCTGGATAATACAGTCCACTATTAACAATACAATCGCGTTTTTATCAACACATAAATGTTGGTTTTACATAATAGTTTAACCTTTCTCTAAAATGCAAGAAAACCCTTAATTTCTGAACGGCAAGAGGATTACAAATTTGAATGGGAACTATGGATAAACCCAGCTCGGCAAGCTCTAATACTCCATGCTTATAATTCAGTTCGTTCATAAAGTAAAACGTCCATAGCTTAAGATAAGGTCAACCCTTTGAAGTCAAATTTGCAGCATTCAACCTTTAAGAAGAGCTTTATTTTGATATCAAACTCGACATAGGCTTACGTTTAAGATTTCATAACAACCCCAGACGGACCTCCCCACGTGCTGAAAAACAATGAAACTGTCATGAAATTGTCAGAATATTTTATTTTGAACAAGCCGCAAGGTTTCATTGGTCTACGTCTCCTGTTCAGAAAATATCGAAGCGTTTCCAGATGTTTTTCCAAACTGTATTGTATGCACTATATTAATTGTGGCGTTATACATTGCAATCTCTACCAGTGTTATTCAGCCCTGTGCGAACTCATCGCTTTAAACAGCAATTTATTATGATAACACATTTTGTACAAAATCCTCAACTCAATTAAAGACTTATGGGACATTTGTAACTATGTAAATACCGTATGTAAACTAGTCACTTTCAAGTATAGTGAGTAGATTTATGAGAACGGTAAAAACCAAGAAAGTCCAAAAGGTTTAATTTCTTTTCGTAGAAACCTTACTCTGGCACTTGTACCTAGGAGATCTTGAGTAGGCAATCCAATTAGATGAGGTTTATAGGCTTATGGTTCGGTCTATAGACGAAGGATATTGATAAGCTTGCTCAAGTTCAATACAGCTTTGCAATTGGTCTATCTTGGTCTTCGATGTACTAACTAACTAGCCGATGTTTTGCAAACGACACAGCATTCAATCCTAGCAGATGCAATGGTTGCATGTGATTGGTATTTAAGAAGCAAAATTTAAAGTATTTATTTGTGGTGTGACTAGTGTTTGATATTTAGCTTAAATTATATAGTAACACACTAGAAGGTTTTTTTCACGGAATTATGCTCAGTAGTAAATTAACTTAAAATGCACTTCAAAACACTTAAGTTTAAGTGACACGTGAATCCAAAAGATATAAATCGTTTTACGCCGCGTATAGAAAATCCCTGTTATAAACTTAAAACTGTTAACATTTAAAGTGTTTTAACTCCTCTTGAACAAAAATATACTTTTACGAATGCACATTACGAAACTTATACAATTATTGTTGCATCAAAAGACATTGCTTGAATCCGTAAAATACCTGTTATTTATTTCACTGCAGACCACTTTTCCAAAGACTTCGGATCTCACAGTCATCAGTCAATATGTCTTCAGTGCACTTATGACCTTAAAAGAAAACATCGGAGGATTCGAAAGAGAGACCCAGCACAACTACGCTACTCACCGTGCCAAAGATCTCGATGTGCCTCGATGCAGACTCTACAAGCTCTACATTAAAAGCTATCCGAACTCCGCCTTGAAAATCTTCAACTCTCTAACTGAAGTTTCGGTTCTTGAACAACAAAGTCTAAGGCAAGATTAAAGGAGATACTGGTAAAGAGACCGCTATACTCCAAGGGAGCTGACGATGAGCCTAATCGCTTCTCATGGACCCATGTAAAGTAATGTATATAGTCAGTTAGACACAGTGTATATAGTTCTTTTTATAATACCTTGGCCTGTAAGGTCCTAGCTGTGTTCATGCCAATGCATTTCGATATAAGTTGCCCATTTCCGGTCTCTTCTTCTTTCTTCTTACACTAAACACTACACACTAAACACTAAACAGTCTATATACATATTTACATTTCGATCACGATCATACACCGGTCACCGTTCGCGCACTAATAGAATCCACGGGGGACGACGGCGGAACATCTTGGCGACGCGGGTGGAACGGCGAACTGAAATGGGGTTGACTTGTACTATTCGCTGTCACGATGGAATGCGGCTGGGCTGGGTTGGAAGGGGCGGCTATTGTTTGTGAGATTTGTGGGTTTCCCGAGGCGGCATCTGTGAAGTTGCTTTCTATTTTAAGGGATAGTTGGAATAAAACTGAATTTCTTAAATCTTCTTGTCGGTTTAAAAGAGAATTGGAGCCATGTGTATTTATGTGCTTGTAAATTTCGTAGCTTTCGTGTGCTAATGCTAGATTTTTGTGATTTGTATTTTTTTAAATTTCTATTGATTTGGGGTATTCAATTTTGTGTGTTCTATTGTGTTTAAGATGCACAGCTACCAGCGACTCTGGTTTATTGTAATGAGCCCTGTTGTTGTGTTTAAACCTCATAGTTCCTATTGGTGTAACCAATATATTGCTTGTTGCAAACAGGGTTTCGTTACAGCATGTGATCTTGTACCTCCTCTTTGTAAGTCTATGCTTGGTTTGCTTTTAAACTGGTTATATGTTGGAATAACTTCTTTGTGCACAAACGCTGGGTTGTATCCTGCTTTTAAATATTCTGCCAATTCTTTCTGTAGTTTTGTCAACGTAGTTTAAGGAATGTATTTGTTATTATCATTTGATTTAGTAGTTTGGGTTGGCTGAATTTTAGTTCTTTGTGACATGTTCTTAATTAAATTCTGGATAATAGAAGGTTTATATCCATTATTTATAGCAATTTGTTTTATTGTTGAAGTTTCTTTGTCATATTCTTCTTTGCTTAGGTTGTAATTTAGTAATCTGAAGACTAGTGATCGGAAGGCGGCCATTTTGTAACTATAAGGATGGTTTGAATCAGCTGGTATTACCAGGTCAGTTTGTGTAGGTTTTATGTAAATACCTATGGCAGGTTTTGTTGTTGTGGTTTTTGAAATGGTGACATCTAAAAAGTTAAGTTTTGAATCTTGCTCGGTTTCTAATTTAAATTTGATTTTTGGATGAATGTTGTTCAAGTAGTTTAGGAGAAGAGAAGCTTGTCTATGGTTTCCTTTTAGGATCATGAATGTATCATCGACATATCGTGCGTAGAATTTTATTTTCTGATAATATGGGTTAACATTGGACATTATGTGATTTTCCTCAAAATTTCTAATGAATAATTCTGCCAAAGTTGCTGAGAGAGGCCCTCCCATTGGGAGTCCCTCGGGATCGTAGAAAATTTTATCGTTATAGCTGAAATAACTTTGGTTAGTTATTATTCGAGTGATTTTTACGATGTCCTCTATTTCATCTTCAGTAAACCGTTCGCACTCTGTTAGCTTTGACTTTAGAACTGATATTGCTTCTTCCCTAGGTATATTGGAGTACATATTGTCAACGTCAATTGAGATCATAAGCTCCCTTTGTTCTAAATTATTTTGCTCGAGTTTCAGGAGGAACTGTTTTGTGTTTTTGCATGCGTAAAGACTCGTATTTTCAAGGTTTTCTTTTAGTAGCTTGTTAATGTATTTGGCTATTTTGTAGGAAGGCGCTGTAATTGCATTAATGACTGGTCTGATGGGGTGATTGTCCTTATGTGTTTTGATTAGTGGTCTGAATTTGGGTGGTGAAGCGCTTTTATTGTATAGTTTTGAGATCATATTGGGGTTGATGATGCAATTGTTTCCGAGAAATTCTTTTATTTCTTTATTATATGAGGGAGTTACATTTTTGATTTCTTTAACTTGATTTTTAATTAAGAAATCTTGTACTTTAGAGTTTAGATCATCATTGTGGATTACTACTGTAGAGCTTGATTTGTCGGCGGGAACAATTTGAGCATCATTTTCGGAGAGTTTCAATTTTATTGTCTTGATAGCTGGAGTGATGCTAGGTTTTCTAGGTAAAGCTTTCTTTTTGGATTCTTTCTTGATCTGTTCTGCTACTGCAAATCTAATTTGATCGGAATCAGATTCTGATTTTATATACTGGAGGGATGCTTCTGTATTTATAAGGTTATGGACGAGGTTTTTGTGATTTTTGGTGATGGGAGGCGGATTGAATTTAGTGTTACTTTCTAGTATAGTTGTCTCGTCTTTATCCAGGGTTATATTAGTCAGGTTAATCAGTTTAGGGTAGAATGAATGCTGTTCTTTGATGTCTGGTTTGTCCTCAAACTTATTTTGAGTGAGTTTTAACAGTTTTTTGGTTTGGACTTGTAGTTTCTTCGATGTCAACTTATCGGTCTTTATTTTGATTCTATTCAAAACATTTTGCAATTCTTTTGTGTCAAGATGCGTCCTTAGTTCAAATTTTAAACGTTCAATATCTGTGTGTAGTTTAGACTTCTTTTTATAAAGCGAGTTTATTTCATTTTTCAACCACAAGATTTTAGCTTGATTTAGGGTCTTTAGAGCTGCCTCTGTTTTTGATTTGATATTAATGCAGATATAATTTGGTATAACTTTGTTTTGTTTGCAGGTTGTATTGAATTTTATGTTTAGGTTTGTTTTAGCTAGTAAGGTTGATTGATTAATCAACTTGCTAATCAATTTCTTTACTGGGGTGGCTTGGCTTGCCATTTTTAAAGAATTTATTTATCCCAGTTTAGGACCTCTTTAAGTATTATAATTACCTTATTGCCTGTAGGTCCTAGCTGTGTTCATCTATTGCACAATGCATTTCGGGCATAAGTTGCCCATTTTTCAAATTCTTACTCTTCTTCTTTCTTCTTACACTAAACACTACACACTAAACACTAAACAGTCTATACATATTTACATTTCAGTCGTCATACACCGGTCACCGTTCGCGCACTAATACAATCCACGGGGACGACGGCGGAACATCTTGGCGGCGGGTGGAACGGACGGCGAACTGAAATGGGGTTGATGTACTATTCGCTGTCACGATGGAATGCGGCTGGGCTGGGTTGGAAGGGGCGGCTATTGTTTGTGAGATTTATTGGGTTTCCCGAGGCGGCATCTGTGAAGTTGCTTTCTATTTTAGGGATAGTTGGAATAAAACTGAATTTCTTAAATCTTCTTGTCGGTTTAAAGAGATGGAGCCATGTGTATTTATGTGCTTGCTTGTAAATTTCGTAGCTTTCGTGTTATTGCTAATGCTAGATTTTTGTTATTTGTATTTTTTAAATTTCTATTGATTTGGGGTATTCAATTTTGTGTGTTCTATTATTGTTTAAGATGCACAGCTAGAAGAAGATGCACAGAAGAAGAGGAGCACTTGAAAATGGGCAACTTATTACTTGAAATGCATTGTGCAATAGATGAAACACAGCTAGGACCTACATGTAATAATGTAATTATTATAATACTTAGTCCTAAACAGGGATATATAGTTCTTTTTATTATTATCGACGCAGTCAATCCACATAGTGGTCATAGACAAAGGATACAAGTATCAAAAGTATCAAGATTTAACACAACTGTTCGTCATTATTCATTCTCATTAAAACAACCTAAGACATCTGAGAACAAATAAAATAACAATACTCGTATATTAATAATTAATACAACGCAATAATGATAAGGTTGTAAAGTTATTTATAAATAGCCTGTATTAATAATATACGCTTGCTCTAAATACAGTATATGGTTTCCTAGAAAGTGTTGATCGCTATACTCATAATAAAGCTGCTAAGACGCTACATTTTATCCACTTATTTAAATGTTTTCATATTTACGTTGATTAGGACAGCACCCTTTTCTACGTAAATAATCTATACCAAAACACTTAAAGCCAAAGATTGTCGGTTGAAGACATAAAGCTACACTATAGTAGACCTAAAGCTCTGGGGAAGCGCCAAGGAAGCCTTTTTTTGCTACGCACGATTTGCTTCTTTTCATTCGAAGACATCCAGTCAAAGTTCATCGTTTTACTGCATCCTTTGTACTGTAGCCGTAGTTGAATTTTGGTTTTCACGTTTTCCGTAGACGTAATTTAGTTATATTGTATTATGTCAACCCTGTTAGTGTGTCTATAGCTATATTATTATACGTTGTTATTATTGGTAGTTCTTTCAAGGAACTGTATACCTTTTTGAGGTTATTTTTGCTAACTACTGCAGAGAACGCTTGTATCGTAGAGCATTGTTTTTCTACTTAAATGTGTTACAAAATAAACAAGACTGAATTTCAACATTGTATTTGCAGTACTGTTACAAGATTTAAAAGAAACTAAAACTACTCAAATCAGTTCATTACATGTACAATATTGTTACGTAAACTTTTAGTCAATACATTTAATATAATATACATGTTTTAACTTTTGTAATTATTGTTACATGTGTTTTGTATAATCTCATACTCTTTGTTGTACTCATAATTTTCACTCTATTGTTTGTAAACAAACTGTTCTATAATAATGTTCTATAATAATAAATTAACATTGTTCTTCCAACCCTTGTTTACAAGTGTGTTGTGTTCCTTCTCTCTTCAACTCAATCTTTATAACTTTAAACCTTTCTCATTCTCTTTCTTCATCATACTCATTTAATTTATCCTCTCTATATCTTTCTATTTACATTTATCATCTCCTTTTTCTGGTCCTTCGAGTTTCTCTCATTTTAATCTATTCCAAAACAAATATGACTTCCATTCAGTTTCAGGCACGACTCATACCATGCTTTAAGGATTTGTATCATTTTAGTGAAGATTAGCTGTTTAATGTTCATCCCTCTTACGTGTACCTATTTGGCTGTTTGTGGCTAATTGTCTCTTAATGGACTGTGCCAGGTGACCTGAACAACTCTTCCGTTGGGTACACGTTGCAGGAAACTTGTACATAACATTAAGAACTACACAATTATTAGGCAGGTTTTTGTGGAAATGCGTTTGAAAAAGTAATGCTGTGAGTGACCAATTTGGCATGCTCGTACGTCCAACTACGTATGAACGAAAATAATACTCTACGGTAAAAGCTTTCTCTGCAGTAGTGCCGTTAGTTTTGTTAGCATTAAAAACTAACCCCAAATATAAAAAATAACAGTCATAAAGACGTTGCAACAATCAACAGTTGTCACTGCTGATCGACAAGGCAACAACAGCTGATTAAGTTTCAGTATTGTTTATTTTAGCGAATACTGAATTCAGTTTTAAATTTTGGTTTGAATGAACTAAAAAAGCCGTCAGGGCACTTATTGAGGAATACAGTATTTGTAAAATGATACGGAAACATCGAATTCGGGAAAGCTTATTTTAAACGCGTATTAAGTATTTACACAACTGTGTAATAATTTAGAAAGGACAAAGACCTGGAATAACGAATATCTACGCTCTCATAATTCCTTAAGAAAACATTGGTGATTATTCAGAACAGTAACAGTTTGGTTGTTCTAAGAAGTGCTTTCGTAGAAACAGCGGTTAACGTAAGCCGCTTTGTAGTTAATCCTTTTCACGCTTAACTGGGCCGACCTCGTGTTTTACAAAATAGTCCTCCAAGGTATAAATAAATTAACTTGTTTTACTGGTAATCTTATAATTTAAGGCATCTTACATTGTCTATAAAAAGCTAACGTAATATTGTATTAACAACAGCTAACAAGTTTAAGTTAACCGATACCCAGTGAAGATATGTACTCAGATAAACATAAAACTAATAATACAGAACAAATGATCATGAAAATGAAACGACCTTTATAGGAACTGTTGTACCCTTCTATACGCCTCCCATATTTCTTGATATGATTGTATAACCCTCACTAAAAGCGACGGCAGTCTGAGGCAGAAGGCCGAAGCGAGGCTGTGAAAGCAGCGAATAAAAGTAAATTATTGCTATGTTTCTATATTCTTATATGATATGAAAAGCAACTTACCTAGGGAGAAACGTAAATAAAAAAAATATATATATATATATTTGTATATATAATAATTATGCATCAAGTAGGCTGCAAAAAAACAGACATCTGACAGACGTTTTATGGTACTTGGGTAAGATTTAGAGGGTATATTAGTTAGGGTTTAATTACGTAAATTAATACAAAACTAATGAATCACGTAAGTTGAGTTGAGTAAACATTAGAGCGTGGTTCTGGTATGGAGCTGGGTATTGCAATTCAATCAACGCGTCCCGCAGGGTGCAAATTGATATTGTCTCCCTCCCTTGACTCTCATTGTGTGTACAATCTGTTATGTGTAATTGTAGCCACATTTGGATAAAAGGTAAACACACAATGATATGAACGACGTTTCTAAAGTAGATACGTTTATCTCGACTTTCTCTGGTGACTAACAATACTCCTATCATTACAACACTGATCTTGTAACTGTAACTTTCTATTTATAATCACAGTTTAAACAAACCGTTTTAGATTTGAATTAATTTTTCAAGAAGACAAAAGTGAGAAAGTATCCAGATTATGAGAAAACCTGTTACATTTCCTTTGTTCCTTGCAATAACCACAGGTTTGCACACAGTAACCGTTTCTAAATCAATTTAATGACATAAGCTGTTTAGCATGAGTGGCTGACGATTTTCTAAAACTTGTTTTACTCTTGAATCAAAGTTTTATGTCCACACTTTCGAATAAGAAATGTTCAATACAAACTTATCATTAGATAAAATGCAACCAAATGTTTTCAAAGAGCAACTGAGCATTCTAAGTTTCACTTAGATAAAGGGTAACCTTTTAATTGTGTATTAATTGGTATGAAAAATTTGCTTACAATACGGGTCAAGAAACAGAAGGAACACGTATGGTTGATAACTCTAGCTAAACCTGTTTAGAAGAACATTCCGTACCAACATAAAGTTCTCCAAGATACAGTAAGTAAGTCATTCATATGCATTAACCTAGTCACCACCAGCCACTTATCCTTTGTTCACTTTTCAAGTTTTGAAAGTTGTTTTAGTAAAACATTGGTTATTTAGAAGGTTTATTAAAATGTTTTACTTTAAATATACGTCCATATCTTTGGGCAGCGTCAACTTTATGAGGTCTGGATAATACAGTCCACTATTAACAACACAATCGCGTTTTTATCAACACATAAATGTTGGTTTTACATAATAGTTTAACCTTTCTCTAAAATGCAAGAAAACCCTTAATTTCTGAACGGCAAGAGGATTACAAATTTGAATGGGAACTATGGATAAACCCAGCTCGGCAAGCTCTAATACTCCATGCTTATAATTCAGTTCGTTCATAAAGTAAAACGTCCATAGCTTAAGATAAGGTCAACCCTTTGAAGTCAAATTTGCAGCATTCAACTTCCCTTAAGAAGAGCTTTATTTTGATATCAAACTCGACATAGGCTTACGTTTAAGATTTCATAACAACCCCTAGACGGGACCTCCCCCACGTGCTGAAAAACAATGAAACTGTCATGAAATTGTCAGAATATTTTATTTTGAACAAGCCGCAAGGTTTCATTGGTCTACGTCTCCCTGTTCAGAAAATATCGAAGCGTTTCCAGATGTTTTTCCAAACTGTATTGTATGCACTATATTAATTGTGGCGTTATACATTGCAATCTCTACCAGTGTTATTCAGCCCTGTGCGAACTCATCACTTTAAACAGCATTTTAATTATAATAACACATTTTTTCCAAAATCCTCAGCTCAATTAAAGACTTATGGGACATTTGTAACTATGTAAATACCGTATGTAAACTAGTCACTTTCAAGTATAGTGAGTAGATTTATGAGAACGGTAAAAAAACCAAGAAAGTCCAAAAGGTTTAATTTCTTTTCGTAGAAACCTTACTCTCTGGCACTTGTACCTAGGAGATCTTGAGTAGGCAATCCAATTAGATGAGGTTTATAGGCTTATGGTTCGGTCTATAGACGAAGGATATTGATAAGCTTGCTCAAGTTCAATACAGCTTTGCAATTGGTCTATCTTGGTCTTCGATGTACTAACTAACTAGCCGATGTTTTGCAAACGACACAGCATTCAATCCCTAGCAGATGCAATGGTTGCATGTGATTGGTATTTAAGAAGCAAAATTTAAAGTATTTATTTGTGGTGTGACTAGTGTTTGATATTTAGCTTAAATTATATAGTAACACACTAGAAGGTTTTTTTCACGGAATTATGCTCAGTAGTAAATTAACTTAAAAATGCACTTCAAAACACTTAAGTTTAAGTGACACGTGAATCCAAAAATATAAATCGTTTTACGCCGCGTATAGAAAATCCCTGTTATAAACTTAAAACTGTTAACATTTAAAGTGTTTTAACTCCTCTTGAACAAAAATATACTTTTACGAATGCACATTACAAAACTTATACAATTATTGTTGAAGTTTCCATTGCTTTCCCTTATTGAATAACATAGGTTTAAACTACGCTATGTGTATTTACTTTACAAAACCTGATTTACACTTTAAAACTTACATATCACACATCATAAAATCTAAATCAGTAGAAAATATGTAGAAATTAACTAACCTCCCGAGAGAGCTAAGACAAACTCCAGCATAATGAAGGAAGGAACTCTGCACACAAACCTGTCTGCTGCTCGTTAGCTACGTCTAGCCAGGCTCTGCTATAGTAATACGTAATATTTGAAAACTATCATCTTCCTTTTATTTTATCTTTCAATCCCTAATTCTGCTAGTAAACAATTACAACATATCCCACAAATGTCTGACCGATTCAGTTATATGTGGTACAGATAGTGTGGTGTGGTTCTAATAAAGCCCGCCACACCGTTTGGTCAACATACAATTCGTAGTTCAAACGAGACTTAAATGTTGCTTTGAATTTGCTTTTCTTAGACGTACTTGAGAAGCTTGACGTAAAATAGTATTTAAGGTCAATTGATAAAGTATGTGAAATGTGTTATATGTTTCAATTTTGAATTACTACTTTTGAACACAACTAAGTCCTTGGTAAGGGCTAACTACTGTACTATTATGTTTTCCAAAGACTGGTTTTCTAACGAAACGTTAATTTAAGTTATTCTAGCTGTCCAAAACCTATCTCATTAATGAATCATTCATGTCGTACAGGTTTGCTAGGCTACACAAAAAGGAAGAAATATTTTCTGAATGCTTTAGTCAATGTTAAACTGAAAGTATTATCAAATTTTGATCAACGGCCCAATATAGTGAACTTCAGCATAAAATGGGCAAGTATAACATTAATATATTTTACCGAGAAAAGGTTTTTAGCTTGGTTAAATGGAATATGTAAAGAGCACACGGTACACCACGCTACAACCTAAGCTATTAACTAAACAGATTATTGTGATATTGAACAGTCGTACTTTCAGCTACAATGATATATCATGGATGTAAAAGGCTACGTGTCCGTATGAAGTAAGCCTGACAACAGTCAGCTAGTCAAGATTGAAAAAAGTTAATTGAAAAATCCACACAAATGATTTGAGTCCTAACCGATATATATATCAAAGTTAATTTGCTAGGGAAGTGACTTGATTGAAAGCAATACGGCTCTTAGAGCTCTATTAAACGACGTAATTTCAACCAGTAATCTTCGGCTCTGGCCACCAACTTCCCTTAATTGGGTCCGGAAATGTGCCTTCTATCTTGTTATAGATGGTCATTCTTTACTTTGACGTTCACAATAAAACCCTTATAGATTTAACTGTGTTTTGAGTTCCACTTTCAAGTAATAACTAAATTATTTGTTCACAATGTGTTGGCGAACCTGAACGGTTAAAGTATGAACGGTCAAACGGTAGGAGGTAATATTTGGTAGAAAATCCACTGGGTTTTCTTGTAAACTTGTATTTTGTAAAGTTTAATTAAGTAATAAACTTAAATATAAACCGACAGAATTAGATCAAGCAACTTCTACATTGAGGTTCAAATGGCTTTAAAACAGAAAACATATTATTATATTGTAAGGTCAATCGCCATAAAAAAAACTAATTTAAAAATTATTTTAAGACTATAACTTTTTAAACTTGCTTTCAAAAAGCTTACAAATAAACTGGCAAACAGCACAGGTTGTTAAAATTCAAATAAAATAAAATGCAACCAGTAATAAACTGAAAGTGAACTACATTTAAACTCCAATAACGGGTAATGTCAAATATCATCAAGGAAAATAAATCATATATAGTCTCAATAAACTTCAACTTTACTGAAGAAAAGTGTATATGAAATGTTTTAAATGTAAGGATAGATGATGTTTCCGTAAATGAGTAAACTGAATTATCCTTACGTACTGCCTTAAAAAATTTAGAATTCCCACGTGTAAAAAAAGTGTTCCACTTTCTCCGAAATATTTAAATAGGAAAACAGGGTATCGGTAATGCCCACACTCGTTAAATAAGGTTTTTTAATATTTATCTCGATAAAGAGTAATAAAAGTGCCACACACATAACCAGACAACATGCGATCGTAAATTCGAGATCACCACAGAACACCTGCATCCTGATTCTCTCATTACATTATCACACATTCCCGTTAGTTGCATTCAATCAAAACTGTTATTATGTTGAAGTTTAAGTGGTGAGAAATAAGCCTTTTTAGGAATGGAAATGGTTTTACTTACCAGTGTAAACAAAGTAAACTTCCTTGAAGTCAGTGCGTTATTCTCATGTATCTAGGACATCAAAATAAACGTACAAATGTGTCTCATTCTTATCAATTAAGTGCTAGAAGCACACAATTTCAAGAGTTCTAAAAAATACGAGTAGTTAAAATCTTATCTAGATCCCCACTAAACTAAAGATGAATTTTCGGTCCCGCACAATTAATACGTAAGGAGAAGACGCATACCTATCAAAGGTAAAACCAACAAGTAACAACTTATAAAAACTGATCAAACAATGTGTATGTCATAGTTCGACTGTTAAAACAGCTTCAGCGTACCAAACTATTCGGTTTACTTTTAATCACAAACTATTCGGTGTATAATTTATTTAATTATTTATGCAATGGGAAAGTAGTTGAATATTTAGCATCACTGTACTGAACTGATAGACCTAATACGAGTACATCATATATACACAACCTTAACGCAAGACTAGTACGATTCTTTTAAAGGGAAAATAACGCTGAATCCCATACAACGTAATACTACATGAAAAATTGACAAATAGTATGTCGTTTTGTATTTTTTCATGTACAACAATTATGTTATTTCATGTTATAATTATGTTTTACATAATTATCATTACCTTATGTTTGAGTACCCCAACTTAAGGTGAAATAATATAAATCTAATAATTTTTATTATCTGCAGTCCACTCATAAATCAAATAATTTAAAACCAGAGGGTTGAAATGAATATTTAATGCAAAGATTAAGATATAAATTGCAAGAAGAGTTGATAAGTGACTGTTGGTGGCCGGGCTAATGCATATGAATGGGTTGCTTACTTTACATCTTAGCCATGATTAACTCTGCCTACCTGGCATTCACTGTCTTCTTTCTTAGCTTTCACTCAGTTTTATTTCATTTTAATAAACAATTCTTTACCCTGGTTTAAGCCCTTTGTTTGTATTACAAAACGGTACTATTGGATCAAAACTGTTTAAATATGTTTAAAAAATAACGTCTAACGTTACTGTTATACTAACTTTACTTTGAGCATATTTTGCACGTTATATGCGCTAAACAATGTATATCAATTCTACTAGCTAAGTAAATATTTTGGTTGCAGTCCAAAATACGCTGTCACTATCAATACTGTTTGTGCGTTCAAAACCGTCAAACGGAAGGTCGATAAGTGTTTCACCGTAATATTAAAACTAAAGTTGATAAGCATTTATCAAAGAATAAAAGTTCGACTAATAATAGTTTTTAAATTTGCGGCATAATTATGGAAACGTGTGTGTAATTAACAAGTTGCAGTATAAACGTTGACCACATTACACTAGTTTAAACGGGTTAACAGGACAAAATTAATTTAGAATCAGTTTTAATTTATATGAAACGCAGTTAGGAATACTTAAGGTAAATCTTTAATGAGTAACAGGTAAAAAACTTGAAGCTTATACTGAATGGTAAAAACTAAATTTATTTTTCTGATAGAAATTGGTTACCAATTTTATTGAAATTGGTTAGCTATTCTGAAAAAGATAATAGACCTATGTCTCAAACTCTGAACGATAATCTAATGTAAATGTAAATGAGGAAATCTGTATGCAGGTGCAGTGCTTCTAGCTGGCCTGTCTGATCCCAAGTTTATAGTTGCATGTTGGTTTATAATGCTTGCAAGTCATTATTATCCGAGACCAAAGCTTTATATCATATTAATGTGGTTTTACATTAGAGCTGTAAGCCACATTTCTGTGAAATATTACTTTTTCCAAAACATTATGTAGTTTATAAAAAGATATGAATAGCAAGACTATCTCAGACAACTAGTAGTGGGACAAACTGAGCAAGTTTAAAGAGCTTGTTAGGAAACGAACGTAGAGAGGTTCAAACCTCGACGATAGCCCCTTTGTTTGACAAGTGAACTAACTGTCTGCAAAAACTTGTGTGAGTAGTGTAGTGGCAGGGAAGTGAGTTTCTCCCGGGCAGAACTCTCGCAGGGTCTCCTTCCTTCTCCAAATAAAGGAAAACCCCGATATTGAATAAGAGCACTTCCTCTCATTGCTAGGAAATACTCCCGTGTTATAACTATCTACAGTAGCCTACGTAGCTATAAATCGTACAAATATTTTGTATATTTCCCCGTGCACCGTGATGAGGCGTCAGACTTGTATTTAAAATTCAAAAAATATCTAAATTTGTATTTGACGCACTTTTTTTATTGAAATATTTTATAAAATGTAGCTAGGGAAAAGCCTTTGTCTTCGTACAGGTCATGTTCTATATATAAACGTATTTCGTGTGAATAAAATATTAACGCTGTACGGGCGAAGTTTTTTTCTAAATAACATTTTAGTGAAAATATGAATTTAAATCAAAATACAAGTTGATGACAAATAATCACAATGCAGTGGATCTTCTTTATCACAACAACAAGAAATGATGAGTCATCGAGTGCATATTAATCACAGTTATCAGTTCAGAAACAACCCCAGCTCAGCACTCTCTGTGGAACTGGAAACAAAAACAGACATTAGGCTTGCTGATTTAATGCTATGAAACCAACACGTACATCAAACTCAGGTCCCCACTAACCGTACACACAAAGCTGTTATACCAGAGAATTTTAGGAGCTCGTAAGAAAATGTACTAGTAGCTTAACTGTTCATAGTACTGTAAAATAATTAAACCAGTCCGCGGGAAATTTCCTTTGGTATGTCACACTAATGGGCTTATAGCCAAATAAAATAGCTTGTAAATGGTACTTTCAACCACTTTGAAACGCTTAAATATGCTATTACTCGTATAACTGGGTATGCAAAAAGTTGAATGTACAGGCTATTACACTCTGCGTATCACCGATATCAACCTGACACAAATACTCCGTAATCTCCCAAAACATCAAAATTGCATGTTATATGGAATTTTGAGGATTCAATATGAGATCCACGATATTATATGCATATTTATTGTGTCAAGCAGTGTAAAATATACACTATTATATTACACTCGTTCAGGTTTGTATTTACGTTTGAAGTTTTAATAATGAATTGACTGTTGTTTTCATTTTTAAGAGCTTATGATATTCTAAAAGAATAAAAACCTCAAGTTTTTATAGACGGGAAAATATATTTCTAAAACTAAACATGCTCACTCATTAGTAACAGCTAATGAATGCAAATGTCATTCTACCTTCATTTAAATACAAGACGTACAGCATTACCTTAAAACGGGGATTTTTAAAAAACCTAACTTTGGTATTTTATTCTTTCATACCCTGGTTTCGCAACTATCATAGAATAACCATAACCGAGTTACGAATTATGCTTTAATTATTCTCAGTCTGTTGACTTTTCAATCAACAAAACTTGATTTATTACTTTATCTAAGTGGATAAATAATGGTTGTCTAAGTTTTGAAAAAGTAAGATACTAATTATCTTGCAAATGTTAATATGCAAGGCGTATGGAAAACTTCATTACCAACCTAAGTAAGTAGTTAGCCTGGCAAATGGAATTTATTATAAACTAAGACCATCACGTACAATAAGTTCAACGAAAGATAGAAGCATTCGGTTAGCTACATTTTAGTTGACACAGTTTTGGCGTATAAAAGGACAGGAACATATTCGAACATCCGAGATACCTCGTTAAGATTATAAAGTAAAGTGGGGTTTTCCAACATTACAACACTACAACTCTTTAACATTATTACAAAACTAACCAGGAAAACAAGTAGAATATGTTTTTTTCTCTTAGCTTTTTACAACGGTACTGTAGGTTTACAGTATGTTTAGGTTAGTTTTCATATTACTTGCTAAATAAAGTTGTATAACAATGTGTATTTTCAGAATTCTACGACAAAATAATTAAAACACACACAGCTTTTTTACACGAGATTCTTATCTGAAAAGTTAAATTTGAAAAGTAAACTCTTTAGATTAGGTAACCGTTTATCTTAAAGATAAATCAATACCAGATCGATTCCCTTCGCGATGCCCCTGATTTCCGAGCAGTTCCATATTAAATAATAAAATGTGCCAAACATTAAACTTCGAAGCACTTAATTTAGTAGCCCTTTTTCCTACTTCACAAATTTGAAATTAACAATTTAATAACAACAAAAAACGCGTAGTTGTGGATTAAAGTGACCTTGTAACTCCTAGTGTTTGTGTAATCTAAAGAGGTAAATTATATTTCAAATGATAACTATTTAAGTTTGTTATTTGTAACTTTTACTAGATAATCTTATGTGAAGCATTAAAGTTCTGCTAAGTATTGAGTCTGTTACATCAACATTACCGAACTACTAAACAAGAACCACTGAAATAAATGAACATGAAATGAAATGTGTACCAGCATAAATAAATGAGGTTATTAGTATGCAAGTGTTCTGCTTTGGGCTGCTTTGTGGTGATCCTGAATTTACGATCTCATGTTCTCTACATTAATGCTTGAGCCGTTTATAACTTTTTATTGTCAAAAATAAGTTTAATTGGTGATTACTCAGTTTTATGCAAACCACTCCTGATAATTATTGAACGCTATAGTACTAAATGTTCTAGTTTTATAAGAGCCAAAAAATCAATTTTGTGTTAATCAACGTACTTAATTTTAAATGTTAAGAACATAACTGAAATAAACTTACCTGAAATGTTGAACTATCAAGTAAGAGTACATATTTACTGCAGTTATCAGTTTTGGAAACCCATAGCTGTTCAAATTTTACAATGAATATATTAGTAATTATAAAGGCACAATAGTCATTTGAACTTTTCAGTATATTAGAATTTGTTATCGGATAGATTTTGGTACATACCTCAATCATTTTATATACTTTTTAGCATGTACGCTTATGTTAGTTTGAAAGTTCATAATAGTGGCAGAGAGCAATTTAGTTAAAAGAAGGTTTCTTTTTACTAAAATGTACGGTTACTTCAATATTTTATTCAATAAGCTAAGGCTTTACAAATACTTTACTGTAATAGAGTGAGTATTCCACTTATAATTGAATTTGTAAAAGGTATAGCTGTATTATATTTACTTTACTATGTCAATGATGAATGAATAACGTAATATTGAACTATTTCAACTTAACTGAAAATACACATAAAATAACAGGTAAGAAGAGATTATAAATATTTTATTCCAAATGAGGTAATAATTAACTTTAACGATTTTATCAAAACAAGAATACAATACGGTCTAGCCACAATTAACTTACAAGGTTATTTTACAAATTTATTTGAAAAACGAACTTACTATACTGGTAGGCTGTTTGCTTTGCAGTATAGTAGACTGGTAGTAGGATGTATTTTGCAGTTTGTGGGATTTTCATCGCTAAGATCCCAATAAACAGCAGTAATAAAACAGTTTTATCCTTTGTTAAAATCAGACACAAAATACAAGTAAACACATTAGGCACATTAGGCAATTCGAGGCACATTAGGCACAATTATAAAGATTGACGCGATCTGAGCCTTTACACGTAAATTAGAACTATTAGCACCCCTATGCGTACAAATAAATCGCATTTCAAAATTTACGAATGCAGTTTTTTTACTAGCTGTGATGTAAACAGTTGAAACATTCATTGAGAGCGCGAGCCAAAAACAAACACTATCATTCAAGTTTGAACAAAACGTGTGAAACGAGAAAAGCCTGGTTTCGCGGTTTGGAAGCCAATATGCTTTATTTACGCCGCTCACAACACAAGAGCCTTTGTTTCCAGAGTGAAAAGCGCAGGTATGAATCCATTGTGTATGACCTGGTTATGGGAGACAGTGCAATATTCAACTGTTCACAGTTTTATATCACTCTTAAGTGTTCTCTTTCATGCAAAGCTGCTCATACGTTTGTGCCAGCTTGAGTTATGGTGCTGGGCAAACAGTTTCTGCGATCATTGTCACAGGACTTTTTACTTTGTTAATAAATTAATAGAATGGTAAGGGGTTACTAAAAACATGTTATAAAACATGATATTTAATATCCGAAACAGTTTTATAACAAACTAGAAAAACTAGAAAATACAAACTAATTATTAGTTTGTATTTTCTAACCTTAAACCTATGGAGCAGATACATTGGAGTTTATCAGTTGTAAACCTTACAATATAAACATGTAGGGAATAGATTAAGGTGGTAAATACGCGTTCGATCGTGGTAATCTCACTTACACATTTTGAGTAATTTGTAATATTACTCTACGCAATAACTACGTAATATTAATTTACGCATAGCAAATTAATTAGTACAAAAGATTTTGTGTTAATGGTTCACGAGATTATTATTTACTCATTCAATGCACAAATTATTTTAATATACATTTTGTTTTTGGAAACAAGTTTTCAAACTATTTAATCATGGTTGATTGTTATCTATGAATTATGTCGGCTATTTGTCTATCAAAAGCAATCAAGACTATACATTTTGCATAAATCAATACAACTAGAATGCCAGAAATAATACTCTTATGTTGAAGTTTTCGTTGAAATGAAGAATGTAAATTTTGTCGGCCAATTTAAACACATTAAGTTCATGCGTAGTTGATTGGCCTCATTAAATTACCACTTAATTGAAGAAGCTTTGTGGTGCTTGAAAACCCTTCAGGCAAATATCATTGACTTCTTTGTTCATGAACGCTCAACTGTATCCTTAACTGTGTCTACTTTTCAACTCCTACACTTGTAGCTTAATGTATATTTTCATTTAAAATGATGTATAAGAATTATTAACAAAAATGAATGTTTACAATTTAACTGATACGTAGAAAACACTTATTGTTTTAAGACAATAAGTTTGTCAGGTTTTTTCAAATATGTAATACAATATAACAATGTAAATATGTAATACAATATATTAGTACACAATCTATAAATCTGTGGATACCCTGATAACTTTGTTAAGCTGGAGAGGTAACGGATATATCACGCTTCTGAGGCTTGTATCTGGCCTAACTTACAACATTATCAAGTTGTATTTCTTTATTCAACGATATGCCTCGTACAGCCCTTTTATGAAAATGTATAAGAACTGAAGCAGTAGACACATAAATAAGTGGAGGCACGCTCTTTAAGAACCCAACCAGTATAGAGTTAAGACATTGGGTAAACAATCCATTCATATACATTAACATAGTCACCGTGAGCCAACTTTCACCGCTCCATCTTATCTTTAGTGTTGAACTGCCTATAAAAACACATAACGTAGTTGAAACGTTGTGATTTGGCTATAATGGTGGGTTTGACTATGTAGTTTACTACAACCCTGTGACAGTGCCCAGATAGTTTTGTATACACTATGTCTACAAAACCAAAACAAATCGTGTACAAGAGTTTTTGTTTGTTTTTCTATTTTTGTTGTTGTATAAGCTACAACCATAAGAAACAAAATTTGCTATTTCTTTATTCACTTTAAGAACCGAAAGCAAGATTTATTTATAATTGAAGCCAAGTACGGAAACTTCTTTTCTCAAATATTTATAGACCTTAAATAATCATTTTTCCGTTCTAAAATAATAATTGATAATAATAATTTGATATTCTTTAATTAATCCTCTCATAATCAGTTAAAGACTAGCGAAGGCATTAATTACAAAGTCATTTTCTCTTTTGCGTGACTCTTATTAACACATAGTTGGCCTGATATACTTTTACACTACATTGTGTAAACCACCAAAAAACTTCGATAGTTACAAATGTTTCTGCACAAAGTCAATATTATCTACACGGCTGTGCAATGATTGGCTAACTCAGGTTCGACACTGATGTGGTTACCAACTAGTAGAACGGTGAAACGTACTTTATTTTAGGACGTGCACTTTTAAATTAGCAATATTCTGAAAATGTAGTAGATCTGTAAAATACGAAGAAATTGCTAAATACAAAATAATTAAATGGATGTTATCGTGACGTCAATGAACAGGTTGACAACGTTATGACGATGTAAGATTAGTTAGGTGTCAACGTTGTTGTGTTTGCTGGGGAACTTCTAGACTACGAGATAGCTACTGGATTGCAAGATATATTAAGAGTTCAGTTAAATGGATATAGTGTTTTACTCACTAAGTTTATTGATTAAAGACAATTCGAAACTTTAAACGTCTATGATTGTGCTGTAGTAAACGTCACAGAAAGCTAACAGAGGGTTTGCGCAAACTCTCGGAAAACCGCGGACAAATTAAAACTCATAAAATTAAAGTTTTTCAGGTACCGGTAATCAATTTGTTGGATTTTCTCTGTACTACAAGTAGGCCTACTATTTGAAGGATATACTATCATCAAAATCTACATCTCCATTAGTTTTCTTTCGTGTGGTTACTAATAAGTTAAAAATTTTTAGAAACTACTCATTAGACGTATGGATTTAAAAGAACCTATGTAGATTCAAATAAAAACTTAACTATATCATACATGAGTAAACTTTATATATGTAGCATAATAACGTAGCTTTTGCAATGTGCATGTAGCAAATATATTAAAAATAATCAATACAAATACAACTAAAAAATTTATTATTGTTGTGTTATAAATTTTATGGTGATGCGGTGTTGTTCTGCTAGGTAACTAGCTTAATAGCTTTATGGTAAAACATATCCATTTAATTAAAACTATTAAATGTGTTTTTCGCAACTAGGTTATGTGGGAAAAACAATAATGATTTTTGAAAACATTAAACACATGATTTGGCTTTGAACATTTATGTTCCCTTTAAAAGTGTTAAACGGTAAAACGTATTTACTTGCACTGTATGTCGAGAATAAAGTATGATCTCCAAGGCAAATTTTACGAGCAGTTGCAAACAAGTTGCTCTGGAACTTTCCCAAACCAACTTCCGACCTACATATTTATCTTTCCTGCAGTAAACTAAGAATGAAAACATAAATTGACTTGTTCACAAAGTCTAAAGTGCTCCAAGATTATAGAAAACATTTGTCTCTTATCGATTACAACTCTTGAAATAATATATTTATTGTTAATTATGTACAAATGTTCTGAGGGAGTTTAATAGACGTATGAACAATATTATGGTATATTTCTATCTTACAAATCACGTTATTTAAAGTTGCAAAACGCTTGAACGTGTTTTTGTGGCATTGTCAGTGTTTCATTGTGTTGAACATTACTGGGATCTCAGTCACGATCTCTTATCTGGTCACGTACCCATCAGTAAAGTGACATTACATCTATAGCACATCTGAAATTTCTAAATTCTACTTGGTAACAAGAGATTTTTTCCATGCATCTTAAATGTGTTCTGAATTTTTTGCAATTAATAAAGTTGCATGTTTGTTCATTCTTGTTTTGAAGATGTCTAAACAAAATTATTAAAGTCATAAAACTGCATAAATGGCATCATTTTAAACAATTTTGATATTGAATAGAACTCAATCCTCAGTAGCATATTGTGATGATATTTAAAGACAAGTAAAATCTATTATGTTGGTGGGATGCAATACAATGCGGCTCAAAAAGATCTATTATACGATGTTATTTATAATATTTGTGAAACTGGGTTATAATTAAAATGAAGCATTTTTTCTTATTTTAATATATTTAATTACGAACGTTTTTGGACTGA
The DNA here is from genome assembly GCA_018831715.1 of Matsumurasca onukii. Taxonomy (NCBI): domain Eukaryota; kingdom Metazoa; phylum Arthropoda; class Insecta; order Hemiptera; family Cicadellidae; genus Matsumurasca; species Matsumurasca onukii. Next base: position 53,664,104 of record CM032059.1, on the reverse strand, counting down.
ATATAATTATAAAACTATAAAATACAATTTTCTAACTTGCCCGCGTTGATACGGTCATGTTTTAATTTGTACAAAGGATTGATCACCCGTTGTACACAGTATACAATTATTGTTGTGAAAGGCTAGCCCACAACTACAGCTAACATCAAACATGACTGCTCATTCCTGCGCAACAAGGAAATCCAGTCACACAGGTTCTGGCCCTGTCAATAATCTCTTGTTGGTCATCCACGGCAAATCAGAGCACATTGAGCAGATGGTTATCAGTGGGTATGAGTGAGATTGACCTTTGAGCTGTACTCCACCCACTCAACGGTACTGAACACCGGACTCAGGTGGACACTCCAGACAGTGGTCACTCTGCGTTCTACACGGATTAAGTGCTGTTCTTATATGTTCAACCAGTTGGCCCTCTATCACTTGTGGTGGATTTGTGGATATTTTCCTAAGAAGAGGGTTATTGGGATCCAGACCCGCAGTTTACGTTTTTGGAGAGACATCACGGTTGTCACCGGATTGCTATCATTCTGTACTACATCTCACACCTCACCTGCCACGGAGTTCCTGCAGTGACGCACATCCAACAATAGACTTTGACCGATAAGTGTTATAATAATAATATTATCTCTGGCCAGTAGATATTTGTTTAGTGACCTATTTTCGTTTAAAACGGACACATATTTATTGAAGGTTCAATATTGTGCCTGTTAATTATTATTGCCTTTTTAAATTTTTGTAAAGTGATATTTTGCCTGTGTGTAATTATGTATTTGATATTTTGCCTGTATGTAATTATGTATTTCAGATCTAGTGTTGGCACCTATGTTTCTTAAGGGTTATATTTCATGTTGCATGTAATTTTGTACAAAGATAATTTTGATATTGTTGTTGGGTATTTGGACACAAAATAATTTGTGTGGTAAAACTTGTTAATAAATCCAATATTTTTGTGAGCACAATTTTTGACTTCAAGTTAATTACCTGAGTGATAACTACCAATCAACAGTAGAGCAAGTACATTTTGAAATATTATCTCTTTTTAATAAATCAGTGTTAATAGATATTTTTCATTAGAAATAAAGTGCAGTTAGCTTTTATTTTTTTGGGCCAAGCCAATTAGATTTTATTGGTTAAAGTGAAAATCATATTATAACTTTATTGGACAGCAGTTAAACTCTTATTAGTAGGGTGATTAAATATTTATTATCCGCCTTGCTTCCGGGTTTCTTCAAGAACTTTTACAGTGGGAACACTTCTCCGTTGGGTCCCACCACGATCTTCAATCAACGGAGTGGCGCCTACAAGGTCGGATAACCGATATTTGACACCGCTTAAATTTTATGAACCACCCTTCTCCATTGAGCTATAGTCGGCCGTTGCAGCTTTGTATTGGGATTTCTTAATGGCATTGCATTTACATGTTTGGACTATTATTAACTATCCAACTAATCTGTGCGCTACAAAATACGTTTTAGACCCTCATGGACCGTTTCCTAGTATGTCAAAACACCTACTCAGAATAAACACACTGCTACATGCATTATGTACTTGTGCAACATGATGATGAAGTATGTACGTCTTATCTGCAATAAGTGTACATACATTGAGGAATTTCAAGACTTTTCAAGAAAACACCAGTGTACAATAGCATTGGAACGCAATGCCTAAAGTGTAAAACTCATTTTGGACCATGTCCTTTTTGAGGAAAATATATTTAATTTATCCCTACATTACTTTATTTTCTAATAAGCCTGCATCGCTAAGGTTTACTAAATAATAATTTTAAACGGATCAGATCCAATTTTCAGAGCGCAACAATGTATTGTTCAAAACCATTTATCTGATGAAATATAAATTGAACATAAGTCCCACAAGTTTCAATTCTTCTGCTTCTTTGTTTTATTTGAGATAAATAAGTCTGTTGAAGTTCCGTATAACGGAAACCACGAGAAATGCAATGCAACTCAATTCATTGTCGATACCTTTAGCTCAATTAACTTTAAATTTCAGCCAAGAGTCCATTTAAAATGTAATATTTCTTGAATAAGAAAAATACAGTTCATGTAATGAGTCGATCAAAATATCAACTTAAAGGCAAGCTAAAAGCCTGTTTATTTATTTATTTGTTACCTTACTTTAATTTTATGCCTGTACTTCGATAATCTGTTTATACTTAACCTTAATTATATAACCATGGTCTGATTGATATCATTTCGTACGGATTCTTAGTAACAACAAATATATACTCTTATTTAAACAAATTAATCATTACAATGGTGTTGATTGAAAAAATAAATTTCTCCTGAAATTGCCTAGTTAAATTTAGTCCAGAGTTAATTAACGATTTAGTATTAATTTTAAGTAGTAGTAAGTTTATAAGTTGTACAAAACAAAACACGGCAAGCGACAAACCGCAGCAAATTCGCGGAAATTTAGTTGTTCTTTGTTTCAATAAACTCTCTCATAAACTATCTGAAAGCTGATAACAAAATGTAAATAGAACGATACAAGAAAATATGCTGAAGATGATAAAGCTTACGACTGTTGTGATAAGGCACATGAGAAACCGCCCATGGAAACTTGAGAAACAGCTGTCAAAACAGAAGCAAGAGATGGATCACGTCCATTGATCATCAGCCTACTTCTTCACATATCAGCCGTCTCTGTGATAACACATTCCCTACTGTTGAACTCAACAACAATACTCTCTCATGGTCAGTATCGGTCTGTTTGGGGTGTCCGACCCTTCCCCTTATACATAATGTCTTACATATAGTATATGTCTTTGGTCTTCACAGTGTTATCCACACATTAAGGATAGCAGAACTGATTCACACTACGGTAATTCAGATGAGACAAATCAATGTAATGGGCCATATTATTTTAGTTGGCATTAATCGCGTTATTTAATTCAACAACTTAATGAGTTTTGTAGCAAATTAAATTTGAAACATGATAAATTTATTCATGCCGTCAGCATACATCCAGATTCGAGATCATGAAATGAACATCAAACCTGACCCCCAGATCACGTTTTGAGCATTTATTCAAAACTTGATACACTGGGTGGACCCAAGTCAGTTTTATAAAGAACTGGGTAAAACTACAAAGCAAATGGGACCAAACTGTGCATATCATAGGTGTGAATTCTCAAAGCCTATTTTGGATGAATTATTTATCGTTTTTTATAAAGAACCGTGTTTTACGCATTTAACTGGAACTTCTCGGTTTAAGACAATAAGTTTGTCAATTTTTTCAAATATGTAATACAATATAACAATGTAAATATGTATACAATATATTAGTACACAATCTATAAATCTGTGGATACCCTGATAACTTTGTTAAGCTGGAGGTAACGGATATATCACGCTTTTGAGGCTTGTATCTGGCTTAACTTACAACATTATCAAGTTGTATTTCTTTATTCAACGATAGCCTCGTACAGCCCTTTATGAAAATGTATAAGAACTGAAGCAGTAGACACATAAATAAGTGGAGGCACGCTCTTTAGAACAACCAGTATAGAGTTAAGACATTGGGTAAACAATCCATTCATATACATTAACATAGTCACCGTGAGCCAACTTTCACCGCTCCATCTTATCTTTAGTGTTGAACTGCCTATAACAAACACATAACGTAGTTGAAACGTTGTGATTTGGCTATAATGGTGGGTTTGACTATGTAGTTTACTACAACGCTGTGACAGTGCCCAGATAGTTTTGTATACACTATGTCTACAAAACCAGAACAAATCGTGTACAAGAGTTTTTGTTTGTTTTTCTATTTTGTTGTTGTATAAGCTACAACCATAAAACAAATTTGCTATTTCTTTATTCACTTTAAGAACCGAAAGCAAGATTTATTTATAATTGAAGCCAAGTAGGAAACTTCTTTTCTCAAATATTTATAGACCTTAAATAATCATTTTTCCGTTCCAAAATAATAATTGATAATAATAATGATATTCTTTAATTAATCCTCTCATAATCAGTTAAAGACTAGCGAAGGCATTAATTACAAAGTCATTTTCTCTTTGCGTGACTCTTATTAACACATAGTTGGCTACGATAGTTACAAATTTCTGCACAAAGTCAATATTATCTACACGTACTGTGCGTGATTGGCTAACTCAGGTTCGACACTGATGTGGTCACCAACTAGTAGAACGGTGAAACGTACTTTATTTTAGGACGTGCACTTTTAAATTAGCAATATTCTGAAAATGTAGTAGATCTGTAAAATACGAAAATTGCTAAATACAAAATAATTAAATGGATGTTATCGTGACGTCAATGAACAGGTTGACAACGTTATGACGATGTAAGATTAGTTAGGTGTCAACGTTGTTGTGTTTGCTGGGGAACTTCTAGACTACGAGAGCTACTGGATTGCAAGATATATTAAGAGTTCAGTTAAATGGATATAGTGTTTTACTCACTAAGTTTATTGATTAAAGACAATTCGAAACTTTAAACGTCTATGATTGTGCTGTAGTAAACGTCACAGAAAGCTAACAGAGGGTTTGCGCAAACTCTCAGAAAACCGCGGACAAATTAAAACTCATAAAATTAAAGTTTTTCAGGTACCGGTAATCAATTTGTTGGATTTTCTGTACTACAAGTAGGCCTACTATTTGAAGGATATATCATCAAAATCTACATCTCCATTAGTTTTCTTTCGTGTGGTTACTAATAAGTTAAAATTTTAGAAACTACTCATTAGACGTATGGATTTAAAAGAACCTATGTAGATTCAAATAAAAACTTAACTATATCATACATGAGTAAACTTTATATATGTATAATAACGTAGCTTTTGCAATGTGCATGTAGCAAATATATTAAAATAATCAATACAAATACAACTAAAAATTATTATTGTTGTGTTATAAATTTTATGGTGATGTGGTGTTGTTCTGCTAGGTAACTACTCTTAATAATAGCTTTATGGTAAAACATATCCATTTAATTAAAACTATTAAATGTGTGCACTAGGTTATGTGGGAAAAACAATAATGATTTTGAAAACATTAAACACATGATTTGGCTTTGAACATTTATGTTCCCTTTAAAAGTGTTAAACGGTAAAACGTATTTACTTGCACTGTATGTCGAGAAAATAAAGTATGATCTCCAAGGCAAATTTTACGAGCAGTTGCAAACAAGTTGCTCTGGAACTTTCCCAAACCAACTTCCGACCTACATATTTATCTTTCCTGCAGTAAACTAAGAATGAAAACATAAATTGACTTGTTCACAAAGTCTAAAGTGCTCCAAGATTATAGAAAACATTTGTCTCTTATCGATTACAACTCTTGAAATAATATATTTATTGTTAATTATGTACAAATGTTCTGAGGAGTTTAATAGACGTATGAACAATATTATGGTATATTTCTATCTTACAAATCACGTTATTTAAAGTTGCAAAACGCTTGAACGTGTCTTTTGTGGCATTGTCAGTGTTTCTATTGTGTTGAACATTACTGGGATCTCAGTCACGATCTCTTATCTGGTCACGTACCTATCAGTAAAGTGACATTACATCTATAGCACATCTGAAATTTCTAAATTCTACTTGGTAACAAGAGATTTTTTTCCATGCATCTTAAATGTGTTCTGAATGTTTTTGCAATTAATAAAGTTGCATGTTTGTTCGATTCTTGTTTTGAAGATGTCTAAACAAAAGAATTATTAAAGTCATAAAACTGCATAAATGGCATCATTTTAAACAATTTTGATATTGAATAGAACTCAATCCTCAGTAGCATATTGTGATGATATTTAAAAGACAAGTAAAATCTATTATGTTGGTGGGATGCAATACAATGCGGCTCAAAAAGATCTATTATACGATGTTATTTATAATATTTGTGAAACTGGGTTATAATTAAAATAAAGCATTTTTCTTATTTTAATATATTTAATTAACGTTTTTGGACTGAATATAATTATAAAACTATAAAATACAATTTTCTAACTTGCCCGCTTTTGTATTGGGATTTTTGATGGCATTGCATTTACATGTTTGGACTATTATTAACTATCCAACTAATCTGTGCGCTACAAAATACGTTTTTAGACCCTCATGGACCGTTTCCTAGTGTGTCAAAAACACTTACTCAGAATAAACACACTGCTACATGCATTATGTATTTGTGCAACATGATGATGTATGTACGTCTTATCTGCAATAAGTGTACATACATTAAGGAATTTCAAGACTTTTCGAAAACACCAGTGTACAATAGCATTGGAACGCAATGCCTACTTTTAAGTGTAAAACTCATTTTTGGACCATGTCCTTTTGAGGAAAATATATTTAATTTAATCCTACATTCCTTTATTTTCTAATAAGCCTGCATCGCTAAGGTTTACTAAATAATAATTTTAAACGGATCAGATCCAATTTTCAGAGCGCAACAATGTATTGTTCAAAACCATTTATCTGATGAAATATAAATTGAACATAAAGTCCCACAAGTTTCAATTCTTCTGCTTCTTTTGGTTTTATTTGAGATAAATAAGTCTGTTGAAGTTCCGTATAACGGAAACCGCGAAAAATGCAATGCAACTCAATTCATTGTCGATACCTTTAGCTCAATTAACTTTAAATTTCAGCCCAGAGTCCATTTAAAATGTTATATTTCTTGAATAAGAAAAATACAGTTCATGTAATGAGTCGATCAAAAATATCAACTTAAAGGCAAGCTAAAAAGCCCTGTTTATCCCTGTATTTATTTACTTACTTACTTTAATTTTATGCCTGTACTTCGATAATCTGTTTATACTTAACCTTAATTATATAACCATGGTCTGATTGATATCATTTCGTACGGATTCTTAGTAACAACAAATATATACTCTTATTTAAACAAATTAATCATTACAATGGTGTTGATTGAAAAAATAAATTTCTCAGGAAATTGCCTAGTTAAATTTAGTCTAGAGTTAAATAACGATTTAGTATAAGTTTATAAGTTGTACAAAACAAAACACGGCAGCGACAAACCGCAGCAAATTCGCGGAAATTTAGTTGTTCTTTGTTTCAATAAACTCTCTCATAAACTATCTGAAAGCTGATAACAAAATGTAAATAGAACGATACAAGAAAATATGCTGAAGATGATAAAGCTTACACGACTGTTGTGATAAGGCACATGAAAAACCGCCCATGGAAACTTGAGAAACAGCTGTCAAAACAGAAGCAAGAGATGGATCACGTCCATTGATCATCAGCCTACTTCTTCACATATCAGCCGTCTCTGTGATAACACATTCCCTACTGTTGAACTCAACAACAATACTCTCTCATGGTTAGTGTTGGTCTGTTTGGGGTGTCTTCTCCCTCGTACATAATGTCTTACATATAGTAATTTGTCTTTGGTCTTCACAGTGTTATCCCACACATTAAAGGATAGCAGAACTGATTCACACTACGGTAATTCAGATGAGACAAATCAATGTAATGGGTCATATTATTTTTATTAGGCATTAATCGCGTTATTTAATTTAACAACTCAATGAGTTTTTGTAGCAAATTAAATTTGAAACATGATAAATTTATTCATGCCGTCATAGATCAGATTCGAGATCATGAAATGACATCAAACCTGACCCCGATCACGTTTTGAGCATTTATTCAAAACTTGATACACTGGGCAGTTTTTATATAAGAACTGGGTAAAACTACAAAGCAAATGGGACCAAACTGTGCATATCATAGGTGTGAATTCTCAAAAGCCTATTTTTTGATGAATTATTATCGTTTTTTATAAAGAACCGTGTTTTACGCATTTAACTGGAACTTCTCGGTTTACAGTCCTGTGTAATTTGACCCCGTTTTCGTGTTCCACAACAAAATTCCATTAGGAAAAATGAGGTATCACATGTAAATATTATAGATCAATACTTTATTGGAGGGGTTAAAATAAAAATAAATTTAAATCTAAAAAACCGAGACAGTTTAAGTTTAACGTCATTTGCACACCCTGTGTATAGTGACAGTTCTCAATAAAATACAAAACATGCCCGTTGTAAGCTTTAAAATACAGTACAATAAAATCCCGTAAGTCTGAGGCTGAAGGCCGAAGCAAGGCTGTAAGCACAGCAAACAGCCTCGTGATAATAAACCAAGAAATGCTGAGGCCCAAGGCCGAAGTGAGGCTTTGAGCGGAGTGGATTAGAGTAAACAATTGCAAAGGAAAGTTGACTATTTCATGCCAGCGGTGGTTTAGCACTTGGCTGCATGTCGGCTTGTGTTTTGTTTTTAGGGTTTATGACCTCACTAGGAAAGCTATCTCTTTCAAATGACACTCTAACCTGAGAATGCCTTAAGTGTCGATTAAAACTACAGTTCATCACAAAACCAAATAATTTTATCCTACCTTAAGTTAGCTTATCTCTCCGCTCACACACGTAGACAAGAAGTGCGTATACGTTCGAACACTACGTCACTACCATACAGTATAATCTTTCACTAACTCGTCACTTGACACCTAAAGTGTACACACACCCACACTGGATGCTCGAAAACTATGAAGCTGGGGCATAAGATAGGTAAAAATAAACAAATAAAATACAGTATAACATAAACAAGAAAAACAGAGTAGTACCCTTTTTATATTTTAATTGAAGCACGAGCGGTTTCGGGAGCTAAGCCCATCGTCTCGGTGCTGTATAGACAATTTGTATAGACAGATTTTCATGTACAGCACCGAGACGATGGGCTTAACTCCCGAAACCGGTCGTGCTTTCAATAAAATAAAGTACTACTCTGTTTCTTGTCTTTGTTATTAACATTAGGAACCCTGAGGTGGACGATTTCCTGTTTAAAATATAACATGTATCTCAACACACTTATAGAGTCATTTATAAGTGTTTGAAATGAATACTTGTTCAAAATCTAAAAACCAAACTTTGCGATAAATGCTACAGATAAAGGCCAATACCGACAGGTAAAACTGGGTTTCTAGTGTTAACTTCACCACTTTGAGCCAAACGAGCTGTGTTATGAGTTTTCAATACCGTTCTATAGTTTGCATTATGAAGATTTCCAAATAATGAAATTACATACACAGTTTATAGTTTAGAAAATATATAGACTAATAAAATTAAGGTATATCTATAATATAAAAATGAATCGCAAAATGTGTTGGTAAGCGCATAACTCGACAACGCCTGGACCAATTTGACCAATTCTTTTTTTAAATGTTCGTTGGAGTTCAAGGATGGTTTTTACGGAGAAAAATTCGAATAATTGCCGGAAAACCCCTTAAAACAGCCCTTTTCTTTTTTCCATACAAGCGTTTTCTAACTAAAACGTAGTCAATTTGAGCTTTATTGTTATTCGTTGCCAACTGATATCCCTATTTTACAGACATAAAACATATATGTACGGAACAAAATACTACCACATTACAAATCTTTTTGACAGAACGAAGTCTGTCGGGTCCGCTAGTTTAAAATATATGTTAGGTGTACTTGTAATGAGAGACAATCCATCGTTTAGTAAAATAAGGAAAGTTATTATTACATGTTATAAAGGACAATCTGTTCAGAACCGATATCAACGTCAAAGTAAAGAATGACCATCTATAACAAGATAGAAGGCACATTTCCGAACCCAATTAAGGGAAGTTGGTGGCCAGAGCCGGAGATTACTGGTTGAAATTACGTCGTTTAATGGAGCTCTGTGAGCCGTATTGCTTTCAGGTGAGGTTTTGTTCATCACACCAATTCATACACCTTACTTGTCTTTTGAACACCATGACGATATGCCACTAAAGCGTACATTTTAGTACTTAATCGTACATCTATGACTATTGAAGTCAGGGTTAGGCAGTGGTTTCTTTGGTAGTTACCTTAGCACTGCATTTTCAATTCGCGGAAACAAAACACGCTTCACTTTTGCTCCTTTTGGGCACCTGGAGCTGTTTGAACAGTTCATCCCACGGGTTAAACTTGATACCAATTCTAATGCTTTTCTCCCTACCTTTAAGTTTTTCAACCGTAGGATTTGAGCCAGTAACGTTTTAACAAAGTATTTCGAAGCTGCAGAGGACGTATCACTTTTTAGTTGACCGAGATCGAAGCCTTCTTCCCCAATTGCTAGCTCAGAGTTTTTTTATGCCCAACAATAACATTTCTGGCTTGAATGGTCTACTTGATCTAGGTCTAGGCTTTTGTAGAGTTTCGTAGTTAGTAGTGATCGGACTTGGTAACCTTTTGACCAAGCTTGTTCTGGATGTATTTGAGCCTAGGCTATTATTTTCCAAATTTAGTTTATCTTTTTCCCAAGAGTTTTCAAGTTTTCATGCCCACAAGACAAATCATTTACTTTTAACCGGTCTGTACAGTTTGTCTTCATCCCCTTCAGGTGTTCAGCCCATCTTCATGTCTGCCTATTTTATCACTTGCAGTGTGGTTGACATATGTATAAGGCCAACTCTAGGGTCCAAGTTCTAATTTAGTAATTTAATGTAAATAAATGAACTAATTCATTATTTGTAAAAGGTAAAGTTTGTCTTGTTTAACGAGGCGAAGTTAGGACTACAAAGTCCTCTCTACCACTCAACCTTGACCTTTACCTAGCGTCACCGTATTAGTCACATTACAAATGTAAGTAGTGACTGTGGGGATCGAACCCGCGCCACCGGAGTGAATAGCTCCGGAGTCGCGTGCGATACCAATCCGCCATGGATTCACTTCCGATGTGTACACATTTTGTGTTTAAGTATACAATAATAGTAACCATACAAAATTGGTGAAATGTGAGGTGAATTACAATTACAAATGCCAGAAATAACAATAGCCACTGGTAAACATAGTAAAACTATGTCTTCATGCGTCCTATAATTGTTGCTTTCTTACTACCATATCTCATATGTAGCTATCTTTAAAGGAAAACTACTATATCACTAAATCACTATTTGAGATGCTGACCACTCTCATGAGGGTATTTTAAGGCAAATATGTGGTGAAGGATGAGTGTGATGAGTGGTAGTAATGAGTTATGAGGTGTAGTCTTGTTACAAACTAAGGCTGACTCTTCCTTAGAATGGGCCATTAGTTAATAGCCCAATGACCAATGGAAATACAAGGACCAACGGCTTAACGTGACTTCCGAACCACGCAGGTACCACCGAACCACCTAAACGATGGTGGGAGTTTGTGCGGGTATCATCAGATGATCATCTGAGCCGCTTTAGACCTATATCATCCTCAACACCTGACCTCTATGAAGCTGGATTGCAGGACCACGCCACGAGTCCCAGTCAATACTTTCGTAAATATTCCAAATTCCAAATTGTGGAAAATTAGCAGGTTCTGCAAAAACTCTGCTAGCAGAGTAAGGAGCCTAAATCAATCAATAAGTCTAACCCCAAGGTTCTTTTTTTCATTTAGACATAGTTTGAGTAGCTATCTTTATTTAGAAATTACTATATTTGAATATTTCAAACTATGGGAAGTTAGAAGGTTCTGCAATAAACATTGCTACGAAGTAAGAGAATCGATCGTAAAGTCTAACCCCAGGTCTAGGTGTAGGTTCCAGAGTCTGGGTCTGGCCCGAGGCTCCAGGGCTAAGCACCATCCCCAGGGTATAGCCCCACGGTCTAGACCCAAGGGTCCAGGCCCACAGTCCAGGCCCACGGTCCGGGCCGATGGTTCAGCCTCAAGGCCAAGCCCCAGGGTTACGGTATAAGGGCCAGGCTCAGGGTCCAGGCCTAGGGTCTAGCCCCATAGTCCAGGCCCAGGGCAAGCCCCAGAGTCAATCCCCACGGTCGATGCCTTGGGTCTAGCCAAAGGGGCCAGGCCTAGGGTCTTGCCCCAGGATCATGGCCTAGGGTCCAGCCCAAGTATCCAGATCTATTCGCAGGGTCCAGGCCCAGGGACAAGACCCAGGATTCAGACCGAGGACCAGCCCTAGGGTTTAGCCCCAAGGTCCAGGCCGAGGGCCAGCCAAAGGCGCTTGCCCCAGGGTCCTGGATTAGAGCCAGGCCCAGGGTCCCACCCTTGGGGCCAGAGCAAAGGGTCTAGTCCCGGGGTCCAGGCTTAGGGCCAGCAGGGGTCTAGGTCTTGGGATTGGTCAGGATCAAGACCAGGGTCCAGACCCTAGGTCTAACCCAAGGGCCCTGGCCTAAAGCCAGGCTCAAGATCTAGCCCGAGGGGTCTACTAGCCCCAGTTTTCAGACTCAGGGCCAGCCCTAGGATCCAGTCTCAGAATCCAGGCCTAGGGTCAAGGCCCAGGGTCAATCCCTATGGTCAAGGCTTAGGGACCATCCTTGGGGTCCACACCTCATACTATCTAGGTATTTTTGCAGGGTCCAGGCCCAGGGTCAAGACCCAGGGTTCAGACCGAGGGCCAGCCCTTTGGTCTAGCTCCAAGGTAAAGAAAGGCCTAAGGTCCAGGCTCGGGGACAGGGCTCAGGGTCCTGGTCCAGAGCCAGGCCTAGGGTCCCGCCCGTGGGTCTCAACCCGGGGTCTGAACCCCGGTCCAAGTCTAGGAAAAGCCATACTATGGGGCTTTGGGTCTAGCCCCAGGGTCCAGCTCTAGAGTCCAGCCTGAGGGACCAGGCCCAGCCTCAAACCCAGGGTCCAGGCCGAGGGCCATCCCGTGGGTCTAAACCCAGGGTCCAGCCGTAGGACCTAGCCTCAAGGTCAAGGCATAGTGTCCAGTTTCGGGGTCCAGCCCTAGGGTCCAGCGTGAGGGCCCAGCCCCAGAGTCCAAGCTCTCGGTCCATTACCAAGAAATATTAGATTGAAAATAGGCCAAGAAAAGGAAGAGTGGACCGTCCTATCTTTATGTTTATTTGACATTTTTCTGGTACCGTTTTCTCAGAACATCTGAGGGATGACTTGATTTTTTTACAGTTGTTCATTGCATCTGTTTCTAATTATTTAACAGTTGGTAAATAAATATCCATTAGACCTCAATGTATAATCTCTTTGATTTTATGTCACAGTTTTTTAAAATTTTATTTTAAAAAACCATAACTTTTTTATTTGTTTACAGAATTTGATAAAACGTTATAAATATTTAGCTATTGATAAGTTATGTAAGCATAAAACAAATCAGCTGCGATAGTTTTAGAGAACAACGAGCCTGTACCCTAGGCCTTGACCTTGAGACTGGCCTCAGGCCTGGGCTCTGAGGGTGGACTCCGAGCCTAGACCCTAGGATTGGACCCTGGATCTGTACCGTTAGACTAGTTTAGAAACGTTTTATAAATATACCTATAGGGAAAAGATAGTTAGTTGTTACTTTAAAAATGTCTTTCGTGATTATCTTCTTAATTTTGATATAATAATTCTTAATGCAAATTTAATCTTGAAGATTAATTTGGTTTGAGACATACCCCAAATTTGTACAGCACAGCTTAGTTCAATGACCATCAATGCACGGTATATGGTTATTGAAATTTCATTTTGACATGTTTTCGATAATCTCCTTAAAATAAATAAGTTTTTCAAAAGTTCTCTTGATACACGTTTAATTTGATATCCAAACTTTACATTACTGTCGATTCTAAGTTGGTAAGGACTACAATGTACACAATTTTGTACAGGTTGTCCATGATTTATATTATAATTAGCCGTCTATATTTCTACTTTCATTCCCACTTTACTAACTAAAATAATCTCTCTTATAAATAATTAAAAAAATATATATTTTAGCTTTGTATAGACTAATTAGCTGTATGTCGTGCTACGTTACGAAGAGGAGTAGGAATTGTACGCACCGGAATTCGATTCAAGGTTTGGTGATTAAATGTATTGTCTTCTAAGGATGTGTTTTATGGATTTAAACTGTTCAGATAACTAATACAATCAAAACAGGGATCATTCACTCCAAACTGGTATATCAGATATAAAACCTAGAATTAAGTAAAGTGAGAATCAACGTTGTGGAGATAACAGCATGTTTAAGCGTTGTGTGTATAAGATATAATCTCTCAGATATTATCAAAATATCGATCATTCTCTGAGCAATATCCTGCTATAGGCCTAAATCCTGGACTTTGGTATAAGTGTGGGATCGACGTTGAGCAGATGACGGCATGTTAGCGTGTTGTGTGATCATATTATCTACTTATCTCTGAGATAATCAAAACTTAAGTTTTGACTCTATACTGACATGCCAGATATATCATACAGTGTGTAGTGTTCCCAGTGTACAGTGTGGGAACAACGATGTGCAGATAACAGAATGGTGACGCGTTGTGTGTATGATGTATGTTCCATGGATCTCAGAGATAATCAACTCATCGATCAATCACTCTTCACTGCCATGTCAGGTATCTTACATATACTCTGATGTGACCTGTGTTAAGTATCGGAACAACGATGTGCAGATAACAGAATGGTGACGCGTTGTGTGTGATGTATGTTCCATGGATCTCAGAGCTAATCAACTCATCGATCAATCACTCTTCACTGCCATGTCAGGTATCTTACACATACTCTAATGTGACCTGTGTTAAGTGTGGGAACAACGATGTGCAGATAACAGAATGGTGACGCGTTGTGTGTATGATGTATGTTCCATGGATCTCAGAGATAAGCAACTCATCGATCAATCACTCTTCACTGCCATGTCAGGTATCTTACACATACTCTAGTGTGACCTGTGTTAAGTATGGGAACAACGATGTGCAGATAACAGAATGGTGACGCGTTGTGTGTATGATGTATGTTCCATGGATCTCAGAGATAATCAACTCATCGATCAATCACTCTTCACTGCCATGTCAGGTATCTTACACATACTCTAGTGTGACCTGTGTTAAGTATGGGAACAACGATGTGCAGATAACAGAATGGTGACGCGTTGTGTATGGTGTATGTTCCATGGATCTCAGAGATAATCAATCAATCACTCTTCACTGCCTGTATCTTACATACCTAATGTGACCTGTGTTAAGTGTGGGAACAACGATGTGATATAACAGAATGGTGACGTTGTGTGTATGATGCCCATGGATCTCAGAGATAATCAACTCATCGATCAATCACTCTTCACTGCCATGTCAGGTATCTTACACATACTCTAATGTAATGTAAAAGTGTGTGGAACAACATGCAGATAACAGAATGCGCGTATGATGTACGTTCCATGGATCTCAGAGATAATCAACTCATCGATCAATCACTCTTCACTGCCATGTCAGGTATCTTACACATACTCTAATGTGACCTGTGTTAATGGGAACAACGTGTGCAGATAACAGAATGGTGACGCGTTGTGTGTATGGTGATGTTCCATGGATCTCAGAGATAATCAACTCATCGATCAATCACTCTTCACTGCCATGTCAGGTATCTTACACATACTCTAATGTGACCTGTGTTAAGTGGGGAACAACGATGTGCAGAGATACAGAATGGCTGTGTATGATGTACGTTCCATGGATCTCAGAGATAATCAACTCATCGATCAATCACTCTTCACTGCCATGTGGTATTTACACATACTCTAATGTGACCTGTGTTAAGTGTAGGAACAACGATGTGCAGATAACAGAATGGTGACGCGTTGTGTATGGTGTATGTTCCATGGATCTCAGAGATAATCAACTCATCGATCAATCACTCTTCACTGCCATGTCAGGTATCTACACATACCTAATGTGACCTGTGTTAAGTGTGTGGAACAACGATGTGCAGATAACAGAATGGTGACGCGTTGTGTGTATGGTGTATGTTCCATGGATCTCAGAGATAATCAACTCATCGATCAATCACTCTTCACTCATGTCAGGTATCTTACACATACTCTAATGTGACCTGTGTTAAGTGTGGGAACAACGATGTGCAGATAACAGAATGGTGACGCGTTGTGTGTATGATGTACGTTCCATGGATCTCAGAGATAATCAACTCATCGATCAATCACTTTCACTGCCATGTCAGGTATCTTACACATACTCTAATGTGACCTGTGTTAAGTGTAGGAACAACGATGTGCAGATAACAGAATGGTGACGCGTTGTGTGTATGGTGTATGTTCCATGGATCTCAGAGATAATCAACTCATCGATCAATCACTCTTCACTGCCATGTCAGGTATCTTACACATACTCTAATGTGACCTGTGTTAAGTGTGGGAACAACGATGTGCAGATAACAGAATGGTGACGCGTTGTGTGTATGATGTACGTTCCATGGATCTCAGAGATAATCAACTCATCGATCAATCACTCTTCACTGCCATGTCAGGTATCTTACATACTCTAGTGTGACCTGTGTTAAGTATGGGAACAACGATGTGCAGATAACAGAATGGTGACGCGTTGTGTGTATGATGTATGTTCCATGGATCTCAGAGATAATCAACTCATCGATCAATCACTCTTCACTGCCATGTCAGGTATCTTACACATACTCTAGTGTGACCTGTGTTAAGTATGGGAACAACGATGTGCAGATAACAGAATGGTGACGCGTTGTGTGTATGATGTATGTTCCATGGATCTCAGAGATAATCAACTCATCGATCAATCACTCTTCACTGCCATGTCAGGTATCTTACACATACTCTAGTGTGACCTGTGTTAAGTATGGGAACAACGATGTGCAGATAACAGAATGGTGACGCGTTGTGTGTATGATGTACGTTCCATGGATCTCAGAGATAATCAACTCATCGATCAATCACTCTTCACTGCCATGTCAGGTATCTTACACATACTCTAATGTGACCTGTGTTAAGTGTGGGAACAACGATGTGCAGATAACAGAATGGTGACGCGTTGTGTGTATGATGTATGTTCTATGGATCTCAGAGATAATCAACTCATCGATCAATCACTCTTCACTGCCATGTCAGGTATCTTACACATACTCTAGTGTGACCTGTGTTAAGTATGGGAACAACGATGTGCAGATAACAGAATGGTGACGCGTTGTGTGTATGATGTATGTTCCATGGATCTCAGAGATAATCAACTCATCGATCAATCACTCTTCACTGCCATGTCAGGTATCTTACACATACTCTAATGTGACCTGTGTTAAGTATCGGAACATTGATATGTTTCTGACAGCACGTTGATGCTTTGTGTGTATTATGATTTTATTATCCAAGTAATCAGATATAATCCAAACATCAACCATTCAGTCTACTCTGTTACTGTAATCCTGTTTAATTGTTAATTCAAAAATCCGAATTACTTAATTGAAATGTGTTTTTTTTACCCATCCTTACCAGTACTTCTTACAAACCGACGGAAATTACAGACACAGACTTTGAAGTCACAGGGGTGACAGGGTTAAACTTAAGAAATCCAGCTGATTATCATTGCAATATGTCTTTATTTCTTATTTTGAAAGTAAAAAAGGCATTCCACCATTACATCGTAAATTTTAATAGCCTATACGACCAACCTTGTCGTTAATGGTACAACTCGTTGGTTGACTTATAGGACCATTGCTGGTCAAGTTGTTTTCAACCACAATTAAAACTCATTTTTATCGAAATAGCAAAAGAACCATTAGGGATTGCAGAAATACTACAAGACCTTCAATGTCATTAGAGCACGCTCGCGTCAATGCGTTAAAGCGTTTTTTAATAAATGATTTCCATTAAAAATTCTTGAAATTCAAAAAAACTAAATTGAACATTTGCGACGAAATGGTCAGGAGCTCATTCCCAAGAACTACCACAACTCACTTCTGAACGTTGCCTACTAGCTTTCCTGGCTCTGGCGAAGGGGGAAATTGCTAAAGCGTAGAGAGTATAATTTTTTATTCGTTCATAATGATCAGTCGTCATGATGATCCGCATAATGATCAAGCTTTAAAACGACTTTTCCTCGTAGGACTAGGCTAATCATGAGATTTATACTCAGGTTTCTATTTACCTTTTTGAATTGCAACGTTATCACCTCAGCCGAAATCACTTTCTAATGGCAATGCAGATATGGCATGTGAATTTATAATATTTTAACTAGAGATGAATGGATTTAGATTGTTAGTATTCGTCTTTAATTCAACGACAAGTATTCTAAAACGAACAGCTTGGATAATAGCTATCCGTAGTAACGTGAGAAGTCAAGAGCAATGTAATCCCAAACTAGAATGCACATTATGAGTTTCACCTCTGGGTTTTCTGGTTTTAAAAGAACAAAACGGATTTTGAATTAGAGTTAGTCTCACAGGCACGTTGAAACATGGGCCAGATAGCTTCAACACGTAAAACATTACGTGCAAGTTTAATTTTAACACAGAGTCAGATGAGTAGAATACTAATGTTGGGTGGTTTCATCTTGAATCAACCCGTGCACAATACACTAGGGCTTGAAAATTATATTTATCTCTGTAATTGAGCTTAGATTTTTTAAAAATTTTCGATTTAAGTTGGACATTTTTCATTTATTTACAATCCGGGGCTGTTGCATAAAAGTACAATTTTACAAAAATCACAATTCTACAGGTGAATTTATATAAAACTTCTATAAATTATACAGGTGTTGCATAAACAATGAATCGTAAACTTGTAACTACCAGTGCAAAATACAATTTTACAGGCAATTTCTTACAAAATCACCGGTGTGTAAACTTGTAATGGAAAAATGTATTTACAAAGTTACATATTCTTGTAAAATTGTAATACAACTCTTACCCACATGCTTTGGTAGGTAAAATTGTAAATATCAAAAAGGTGAGGTTGTGATTTTTTTTATTATGGATGATTTACCAGTTAAGTTTGTGACCATAAATTATATTTCACCGGTGATCCTTATTAAAAACTAGCCAAAGATATTTTAGAGTTAAAACATGTTTGTTTTTTTTAAATTTAATCATGGTTTTAATTGGTTGAAGAAGATATTATAAATCAGTGTTGAAAGGTAGTGAATTTTTAAAGTGTAATATCCTGGCCATGTAATAATTTTAACTGTGACAAGACCATTTCAACAAAGTGTCATATTACTGTGAGTAAATAATGTGGCAAAGTGATTCAGAAGATGATGATCAACCCCGGCGTCGCCTTAGGACTTTTCGACCTAGGACTAATTATGAGTTTCAAAGTGACTTTGAAATCAACGAAAGATTTCGTCTGCCAGCTTAAAAGCCTGAGGAGTTATTGAATGTTCTTGGACACGATATTTCCCGACCTACAGCAAGAAAGACCGTTTTATTGTAAAGTTGTAATTACAAGTCTACAATTTTACTCAACAAAATGACAGATCTACGAGTTATTTGAACAACCCCTGTACTTGTAAAAATGTATTTACAATTACATAGTACAATTACTAGAAATTGTAAATATGTAAAATTGTACTTGTACTTTTATGCAATCTGGAGTTCAAAAGCCTTTCTTAACAAACATTCTTGTTCTTATTACAAAAGATCTACTTATTTAACAATAGCTTCCTAAAAGGCTTCACTGTGGATGGTATTATCAAAAACCAGGCCGACACATAGCTAAGTGGCTGGCATGAGTGAATTGAATTTCCTTTGCAATGTGTTACTCTGGTTCGCTCTGTTCAAAGCCTCACGTTGGCCTTCGGCCTTTATATTAACGTGGACGTTACGAGAATGTTCGTTACGCTCACAGCCTAGCTTCAGCCTTTTGCCTCAGATTTGCATTTTCTTTTACTGCAATTTCTATAAGAAACACTCTTCGAATTTCTTTGAAATAGGACTACTCTTTCCGTTAATATTGCGAATAATCACTTTTTTGGCCACTATTTAAAAAAAAATTAGTGGACTTTAATAATTTATAGTAAATTAATGGGCAATATTAAAATACACATTTAATTCTAGTTTCATCGAAATCGAGCAAGACTTACTGTTTATTTATTTATACAATAGCTACAGAAAATATCCATTACAGCTATTTTGAAAAATCATGATTAAGAATATAACTAAATTAATATTACAGTACTAGAACTAAAAAATAAAAGATATTATAACAGAATTAAGCAAAATATAAATTACTGTGTGAGTCTTAAAGTTAACAAAGAAAACAAATAATATAATTTCTACCATAAAATAAAGAAATTATGAAAATTACAAAAATATGAATGTTTAAGTTTTAGAAATGAAAAACACTCCTAGTTGATTTAATAGTAAATTTAAGTTACAGTTAAATACATCAATTTTATTCTTATACCTATTTAATGACCTAAAAGCTCTATACAAAGACAAATTATAATGTTGTACTGTGTTACATCGAGGAATAAAACATAAAGATGGGCGTAAATTATTTCTAGGAACATAGAATTGAATATGACTTAGTAGGTAAGAACTATCAACCAAATTATGAAGAACTTTATATAAAAACAAAACAACCAATTTATTTCTTCTATCAGAGAGTGATTCAACATCAAACAAACTTCTTAGAATTACAGTAGACATATCTCGATTACAAGAAACATTAAATCTTTTAAAATATATATATCTTAAAAACTTATTTTGAATAATTTCTATTGAGGATATATTACAAATTGAAAAAGGGTCCCATATTAAGGAGCAATATTCTAATCTACTTGACAAATGAAAAAACAACATTTTAATAGAATTGATTGAGGTGAAAAATTTTGTATTGCGTATAATGAATCCTAACATTCTATATGCCTGATTGATTATGAAATTTATATGAGCTTCAAACTTGAAAGAAGATTCAAAAATTACACCTAAATCCTTTATTTGAGTTGATTTTTGAAGATTAGATCCGTTAATTGAAAAATCATACTGTATCAAATTCTCTTCTAGAATATGAAACAACAAAACACTTTTTAATATTTAGCTCTAATCTATTATTTTGACACCACATGTTTAGAATATTAAGAGAAGATTGTAAAGAGACTACATCATTATCATCTCGTATCATTCTGTACAACTTAAGATCGTCTGCGTATAATAGACATTTGGATTCTTTTATAATATCTGGGAGATCATTAATAAATATTAGAAACAGTAAGGGACCCAGATTGGAACCTTGAGGAACCAGATGTACTAATAACAGATTTAGATTTAGAGTTTGCCACAACAACAAATTGGGAACGATTTTTAGGTAAGATTCCACGAAAATAACAAATGGTCTAGGTAAATCAAAAATAATAGTTTGTTCAGCAGTATAGTGTGGTCAACCTTGTCAAAAGCCTTTGAAAATCAGTATAAATTACATCAACCCTTCCACCTATGTCTAATTTAGATGATATGTCAAAGGTAAATTCAATTAGGTTGGTAACTGTTGATTTGTGTGGGACAAAACCGTGTTGTTGTGGGGAAATTTTGATTTGACATTAGAATATATGTATTTGTAAAGAAGGGATTCAAACACCTTTGCAAAAGAATTTAATAAAGAAATGGGACGGTAATTTTCAATATGTTCAGGTTTACCAGACTTAAAATCGGAACTATTCTAGCTTCTTTCCACTTTTGAGGAAAAATACAAGAAGACAATGAAAGGTTGAACAAAAAACATAAAGGTTCAGCTAAAACTTCAGAACAACCTTTACTATATAACAAGGAATACTGTCAGACCAGAGGATCTTTTACTCTTAAGATTCTTAATGGCGGTCACCACTTCCGGTATAGTAAAAGACTTTACAATTGTTTTAGAGCTATTAGTATTAGTATTAGTATTTAGATGAGAATTATTATCATTATTCCTGTTAATAAAACTGATTTAAAAAATTCAGCAAAGTATCTGGGACGTTGTCTTTAGGGACGACATTACCACTATATATCATATCCATTGAACTTGTATCATATACAGAAGATAATCGTTTGACTTAACGTAATTCCAAAATGCTTGAATCAACATTTATGCAATTTTCAATATTTATTGCAATAGAAATTTTGAGTTTAATACTTTTTCTAAGTTCAATAAACATATTATCGTGGTATCTAGAATTTCCTTTTCTTGGCAGATCTATTTTAAGTTTAATTAAATTAATTATTTCCCTGGTGAACCAACAAGGATATTTACTTTGAATACAATACTTTTTTGGTACACACTGATCGAAAATTTTACATAAAGCCTTAAAGCCCCCTTTCTTTTAAAATCCCCCGCTGTACACATTTAGAGCACTATTCGAACTTAGAGTTAAAATATTTTCAATATTGCCTGAAATTAAATTTGAATGTTTTCCACACGAACTATGTTTGTTCTGAGGGTTCAGGCAACGAAAACATTCTCACAAAGCAATGAATAACTCATGAGTCACTTAGTTTCCTCTCAGTATGAATATGAGACGTCCCTACGAACACTTGCTTTTCCTTCACTTAACTTTCACTCAGTCGTCTAACACAAAGAGCTCACACCTTCTACTTCTTCCTTACTATAAACAAATATAAACAATTTTCATTTATTTTACCTATTTTAGGTTGGACTTGGAGGGACCAGCAAGATATTGTCTTTCTATGAGTGGACACATCGTTATGTTCAATAGAAGAAACAAAACAGTTAAACTTAATTTTTTCATCAAAAGTACGTCCGAACCCAATCTCAATGATTGGTCCAAAAGCCATACTGTACTTTAACTTACACGTTTCGTTTTTAATGCATTACAATTAATTGGCAATTGTAAATTCTAGTACATTTGGGTAGTTTTCAACGCAAATAATAGAGCATACTACATTATTAGTGCTACACAATTTGATATAGCTTTTAGCTGTTTAATAAAGTAAATAAACCTATTCGTAAAATTATTTAGTTACTTATTTTATTTTGATTTTAGTTGGTACATAAATAAGTTTAATGGTAAATTAATGAGTAAGAATGTGAGTGGGTAAAGCCACTCAATCCGACTCCTCCCTAACTTTTGAGTGAATGTCAATTTTTAAACGTGTATTCAACTTTCCCTCTTTCCACTACGATTATTAATGTATTCAAACTGAAACAAAACTCATTGTCGTAATAATTTTCCAACCTGTAAATTACTAAAATACGATTCAGTCTTGTCAAAGATAGGAAATTACATAAATGTAATCTGCATACGTGAGCATATTTATGGTAGTCCTTCAAAACTTACACCATCCTTCCAACAACTTTGGAAGATCACTTATTTACATACATTTTGAACAGTATAGGACTTGCATGCAGCCTCGCCTCAAGCCCGTGCTAGTGCAAGACAGCTAGGGCTTGCACTAAATATCTGCAGTAGTTCCGTTGTAATAGATCACAGTTAGGTAATTATGTATTGACACTTAGCAAAAGCGGATAGGATATAATGCAGATGAACTGAGAAAAATCTATAAGAACAAAAAGCTTCTGTTTCCTTAACAAAGAGATTAAAGATTGTTAAGGAATGAGTACTGTAGGAAGCTGAGAGAAAGCTGAAACAGCATGTGCGGAAATACGCCATTTCCTGTACTTACTGGATTAATCCAACATAAAGACAATCACTTAAGTGGCTTTAGTCTCTTGTCCTTGCAGTTTATACCTTTGCTTTCCGTCTGTTACGTGAATTTCTCCTATTGTCTTGAGTTTTAAGATATATCACTCTGTAAGCTTGTGAAAATTAAATAATGCAAGCGTATTGTTTGACGATTTATTACTTGATGTAAACTTGTGTTGTTATAATAAACTAGACCTTGGGAACAGGTGTCTCTACCTTGTTAGTGTTGACTATACCTTTATACTTAAAAACTATAATTACAGTGAACTTTCAAAAGAGAAATTATTTTAATTTCATGTTTCAAACAGTTCAACATATAAAACCGCTTACCTAGAATGGATTACCAATTTAAACATACAAAACTGCCAACGTACGAGTATTGTGAACTTTTTAAATTCACAAGCACTTTTAACAACAACGCTGTCATCTTCAGGCAAACTTGTTAAATAAAAATTACTCAAATCAAGTTATAGTTTTAGTAGTTTTGATGTAACAGGTTAGCCTGAAGATGACAGCGTTGATATTAAAACGCTTGTATATTAAAGAATCACAATATATTGGCCTTTTTGTATCTTTATATTTGTAAACTATTGCCAATAATCTCCACTTCAAGAATGTGTTTAATGGATTGTTAAAATATAATAATTATTTTAACAGCTGCTGTATGGTTTTAAATATAGAAGTTCATCTTACTGTAACAACTCTCTTCTTCAGGTGTTACAATAATATAGGTAGTGTTTCTTCTATATGTACTCGTATTTTCACAATTCGTCTAAACTAACTACGGTCTTGGTTATTTCAAAGGTTTCGATAATTTTTCCCTTGACCCTAAGTTTTGTATTTACATCTTGTACTAGCACATCTTCTCCCTTCGCAAAGTAGTGTTCAAATGTTGCTGACATTTAATCATAATAATTGCTCTTTTGAACATCTTTATTTCTCGTCATTATCCAAACACAACAAAAAAACAAATTTTGTTTGATATGTTAAAACCCTATGAAACTTTCGATTACAATAGTCTACTATTCAATAATTGGGATGGAGAGTGAGGCAGGTTTGCAACAGAAGAGCTCCTGCACTTCAGTAGATAAAGTTCAATTTATCTTGTTACCGAATTTCCTTTGGAAAATGAGGTACTCATGCCGTCCTCATGGTAAGACTCAGACCCCGGACCATGAAATGTGCATCGGTCCTCACCCCCAAACGTTTTGATTGATTTGGCAAAACTGTATATACCTAAGTTTACTCTATACAGGTCGCTTTTTCCAATTTTCATGAAATCCTGTACAAACGTTCCTTTTGTAAATAGCTCGGTCGATTTCGTTAGCTAGCAAAATCGTA
This sequence comes from Matsumurasca onukii, assembly GCA_018831715.1. Taxonomy (NCBI): domain Eukaryota; kingdom Metazoa; phylum Arthropoda; class Insecta; order Hemiptera; family Cicadellidae; genus Matsumurasca; species Matsumurasca onukii. The sequence goes on along the minus strand of CM032059.1, from coordinate 53,639,407 downwards.
CTTCCAGAAGTACCCTTTTACGGGGAGTTTTTTATCAAAAGGGTGGTGTTAATGATCTAAAAACAGTATATTGCATTTTGAGTAAATTTAAAATAAATATGTACTTTGATAGTATCAATCTGAATACCAAAAATGAAAATCCATAAATTCGTATCAAAATGGTGACAAAAAAGTAATTTTTCGCTCTTACAGCTTTATAAGTAGTCCAATTGTAATACAATTTGTAACAAACTTTTCATTCATGATAATATATAATAAAACGTGCAGTAAATTGGCACGTAAGTTTGAGGCTGTAGGCCGAAGCGAGGCTGTGAGCTTGAAGAACAGCCTCGTAATAAGGCATTTTGCTTCACTCATACGAGTGGCGTTTTAGCGCTTAGCTGCGTATCGGCCTGGTCTTTCCTCTTGACATCTTTCAACATGTTTTCAAAAATTCCTATGACCTGATCTGCTAACCCATTGCTCTTAGGACAATATGGACTGGTTGTTTCTATTTCAAAATTTCATAACTTTGCAAATAATTGGTTGAATTCATAACTACTGAAAGTAGCGCTATAGGCAATCCCTACCGTTGGTACGCTGAATCGACTAAATAATTCTTTCAGTTTGCTGATCACTGTGCCACTTATTTTATTGTACAATTTGAAATACTTCCTATTGGTATTAGATTAGTCCTACTAACATTAAACCAAGGATAGATAAGCGAATATTAGCTTTCCACAACTATTACGTGTCTCCAGTCCTTCGTTCAGGTTCCAGCCATTCCCCGTTTGGTGTAACGTTTAGAGTGTTGAGTGTCCGCTAGGTTAAAGACTAGGTCATATGACTATTGCCTACCTTGACTCAGCCTAGATTGCTTTATTCATGATGCTTTATTCACTACACCTCTTCTACACACTACACTCACAGCTAACGAATTTGTATTATACCAAAGTAAGAATTTGTCATTCTTCTACAGGTATCAACGCTCTAAATCTTGTTGGTGAACTTCTCACCGGCGTAACAACCTCTACGGAACGGTTTGTGTATTTTGACATCTGTCATGCACCAACCCATGGTCAGAGATATTCCCAACTTTAACCAGACAGTTGGTGGGTTTCTCTACACAGTTCATAACAAACTACTTTGGTAATTAATTTAAGTAAAAGCTATTAAAGTGAAATTGATTTTAAAGTCATGAAGGAATTATTATAAAGCAAATTAGTGTATACTTACTAACAAGTTGACTTGGTTCTTAAAGGTGTTTAATTATTTACCAGCCTCATTTTACGGTTGGCGGCCAGGCGTATTACAACAGGGTTTTTATAGTCCACAATGGTTTTAATACTGTATGACCCGCTGAAAAATCAGCTGTTTCGAACAGACACGGGAAAGGTGACTATGGTCTTTCCTGACCAAAGATTTCACTCGGTCCGACTCTGGTAGGGTACAACAGGACTAAAGGTGTGCTAACTGAAGTTCGTAATGCTTGCAAATTATTCTCTACTATAAGACGACGTTGCTATGAAACCATTTTCCATTTTAATGTTTTTTAGATAATCCGTTGCTAGGCACATTTTTTGTACATCTTATTCAAATTTCACCCTGAGTCGGAATCTATAGAAACGGGTCAGAAGAAGGGCTTACTTCACCACAGTTTCCCAAACCCCAAACGTGATTGTTAGAATGACGATGGATGCTTTACGACAGGATTTGATCCGCAGCCCGACCAGGTTGCCGACAGAGTGGTCTCTCTACAAACTACATGCTAAGTGACTATAAGAATAATTGTTTCAATTACGCCAAAGAACTGGTAAGTGTAGTTTTAGGTTTGATTTTAGTAAGACGGATGCTTTTATTTTTTAACTTACTTTATTATTATTTACAATATATAGCAAATTACTTAGTTTTTATGTATCTATTCGAGCCTGTTGCTTAGCCACTTAGTCAAGTTTTGTACGTAGTCAACATGGCTTGGAACTGTGAGCATCAGCACTTCGTCAGCAGTTGTGCATTATACATGCTGATCTGTTCTTCTGTCATTGGGTTATGGGTTCCATTACATCAGCAATAGAGGTGATAAATGTACTGAACTTATGTGTTCAACAAGGCTTGGAACTGTGAGCATCAGCACTTCGTCAGCAGTTGTGCATTATACATGCTGATCTGTTCTTCTGTCATTGGGTTATGGGTTCCATTACATCAGCAATAGAGGTGATAAATGTACTGAACTATGTGTTCAACAAGACTTGGAACTGTGAGCATCAGCACTTCGTCAGCAGTTGTGCATTATACATGCTGATCTGTTCTTCTGTCATTGGGTTATGGGTTCCATTACATCAACAAGCGTGATAAATGTACTGAACATGTGTTCAACAAGACTTGAACTGTGAGCATCAGCACATCGTCAGCAGTTGTGCATTATTCATGCTGATCTGTTCTTCTTTCATTGGGTTATGGGTTCCATTACATCAGCAATAGAGGTGATAAATGTACTGAACTTATGTGTTCAACAAGGCTTGGAACTGTGAGCATCAGCACTTCGTCAGCTGTTGTAAATTATACATGCTGATCTGTTCTTCTGTCAGTAAGTTATGGGTTCTCATTCATCAGCCAAAAAAATGAATGTACTACACTTATTTGTTTAACATGACTTGAAGCTGTGAGGATAAGCACTTCGTCAGCAGTTGTACGCTATACGAGCTGATCTGTCCATATGTTAGTGGGATGTAGGTTTCCATACATCAGTAACAGAGTTTATGAGTGTACTGAACTTATGAGTTCATCATGACTTATAGCTGCGAGCACCAGCATTTCGTCAGCAGTTGTGCATTATACGAGCTGATCGACCATATGTCAGTGGGTTATTGTTCTATATATTAGCTGTAGCGTTCATGATTGTACATAGCTAATTAGTTCAGCAAGGCTTGGAAGCAGTGGACGTCAGCAGTTGTGCGTGTTGTACACTTACGTGGATTATAGGTTTCAATACATCAGGAGTAGAAGTAGTTATGAATGTACTTAACTTATGTGTTCAACAAGACTTAGAGCAGTGAACACTTCGTCAGCACTTGAACTTTATAATTGCTGATTTATCTTTCTGTCAGTGGGTTATTGGTTTCATTGGGATCATCTACAGGTTACCTTTGATATTTTACGGAGGTAATAGAGTTTACCAGCTGAATATTTGACCGTAGTCATAGTCGAGGTGGATTTCTAGGCGATAGTGCATACTAGGGTTCGGTTTAGGAAGGCCAATTCCAGTTTCCGGTCAATTGAGTTCAAGTCAGCGGCAAACTTGGATTAGTGTTCTGAGTCTGTACGGTTAGGTCAAAATTTATAAAATCGGTAGGCGTGAGGCAGTCACATTAAATTGGGTACGATTTAGTGTAAGTGGCATGGTAGTAAGGTCATGTACAACACAAACCCAAAACCAAATTCTTGAAATTCAACCTATGCTTAAGATGGTCTACTCGCCAAGAGCTATTTACTATGGGCTACTAAATAATTTACTATGCAAAGTAAAATTATACAATTAGTTTGTTCGTCAAAAAGGTTACTTGGAAGTTCCGAAGTCGAAAACACTTTAGGCCGGTCTCTTGAATGCGATGCAAAAAGAACAAGCGACAAACGTAGCGCTTCAAAACAATATGTCTCTGTAAGGTCACCAGAGATGAGACGCCACTTCTCGAGAAGAATACTAAGAACCCTTAACAGTCACTTAAAAACATTTATAAATATGAAGAAAAGTAGGTCACGCTGTGGGTTCAGATTTTTTTAGTGCGGATCACTGGGTTTTAATCCAGGGCTCATGTTGTTACACGAATTGATCAACTATAATAGTTTATTGATAAGGCTAAGCTCCCAAATCAACTAACTACTAAATCAACTTCATCATAGCCCTAAGTTATTTTGAGAAAACACGTTTAGATATTTTGTCGAGCAGAGTTTTATTTTGAAAAATGTGAATATAAATTCAATGTGCTAAAACGCCTAATTGAGTAAGTAGCTAAGCACAAGGCTCCAAATAAATTACAAAGAAACTACGTAAAAGCACGGGTCTTACTAAAAGAAAATCTAAAAATGCACTTACTAGTTCTTTGACGTAATTGAAACAATTCTTATAGTCACTTAGCCTCTAGGTTGTAGAGTGACTACCGTGTCGGCAACCTGATTGGGCTGCGGATCAAATCCTGTCGTATAGCATCCATCGTCATTCTAACAATCACGTTTGAGTTCGGGAAACTGTGGCGAAGACCCCCTTCTTCTGACCCGTTTCTATAGATTCCGACTCAGGTTGAAATTTGAATTAGATGTACAAAATAAATTTGCCTAGCAACGGATGGTTACATAGCAACGTCATCTTATAGAAGAGAATAATTTTCAAACATTACGAACTTCAGTTAGCACACCTTCAGTCCTGTTGTACCCTACCACGGTCGGAACGAGTGAAATCTTTGGTAAGGAAAGACCATAGTTACCTTTGCCGCGTCAGTTCGAAACAGATGATTTTTCAGCTGGCCATAACCAGCGTTTAAACCATTGTGGACTATAAAAACTTGTACCTATACGCCTACGCGTCAACCGTACACCGTAACCCGTAACCCACTGACGAAGGATAGATCAATGTATAATGTACAAATGCAACATGTTGAACACGTAAGTTTAGTCCATTCATCGCCCTTATTGCTGATGTATGGCAACCCATAGCCAACTGACAGAAGAACAGATCAGCATGTATAATGTACAACTGCTGACGAAGGCTGATGCTCACAGCTTCAAGCCTTATTACACATAAGCTCAATGCGTAAATCACTTTTACTGCTCATGTATGGACATCTTCAATATACTGAATTAAGGAAAGTTTATCATTCATAATGCGGAAATACTGACGAAATGATGATGTCCTTAGCTCAATGCCATGTTCTACTGATAAGATTAATTCATAAATTCCACTGCTGATGTATGGAGAACAATAATCCACTGACATATGGTCAGATCAGCTCGTATAATGTACAACTGCTGACTGAAGTGCTGATGCTTACAGCTTTGTCATGTTTAGCACATAAGTTCACTACATTCATAACCTCTACTGCTGATGTACGGAATCCTATAACCCACTGACATATGGACAGATCAGCATTTAAAATGTATAATGTACAAATGCGGAAGAAGTCCTGATGTTTACAAGTCTAAGCCGTGTTAAACAACTTGTATTAGGCTACTAGTGCCGGTGTTCCTAATCATTGGCACAATCTAAAAGATATTCTTGGCCTAATTGTGTAAGGTTAGGCCTTTTGTAGATTAAAGAAAGTTATCGTTCATAACTCGTCTCTAATCCTTTTTATAAACCTTTTGAAAAATTACTCTCACCAAGAAATTTTGTCATGAGCTGGGAAAGCGACACATTCAGTAGGCCTACTTGTAATGAAATCATTCTATTGTTACATTTTGTTTAGTTTTTATTACACTGATGTGAAAATAAGAGAAGTTTAAATCGCACTGGGTTTCTCAATGTGGTCCTTTTGTGTAATTGCTATGACTTCAGTGCCACAATAATCTAAGGTTTGTGATTTCATCATCTTTTGAAAAGCGAGACTAGATGAGTAACTGTAGTACATTTTCGGTAAACAGTGAGTGTTCATACTAAGGCGTACTTCATAAAAAGCTAGTTAGCAATTCTATATTTAGCTGACACTATGATATTGATTGAATTTGAGTACATTTCTAGCCTGTTGTAACACAAGCCGAGGCATTTATGAAACGCAAAATAAAACTTCCAGTATTACGATTACTTAATTGTGGGTAACGTAGGGTTCTTTACAGAATTTGTATGCTTAAGATGATGATTGAAATCTAAACTTTTAAATATATATATATATATTTTATATATATATATATATATATTAATATATAGATATACCGTTTTTTAAGGTTAACAACAGCTGTCAGTAAAGATCCACATCTTGATTTATAAATCCACCAATGGACTGGGGAAGCTCATTCTATCTTCTCAACTGTAACTGATCTAACCAATGAATTGTGTATTTAGAGCTTTGAACGCTCCTTATCTGAGAAGTTAAAGCAAACCATTTAATTTGAAACCACCGTAGAAACTCATAATTAGATCTCTTACGATTCTAGATAGGTTTTATCAAACCCTTAGTTCAAGATACAAAGACAGATAGTTTTGAAAGTTTAAATGTATTTAGAAAAAAAACTAATTGTAGTTTTTAGCCAAAAACATTTCCTCCGTGGCCAAAGTCTCATAGATTAAATTGAATGAGTTCAGGTGAAGGTTGTTTGAGTAAGTTGAACAAAGGGATGAACACTATGGGGAATAATGAATATACAAGTAAGAAACATATAGGTGAGCCGAAGTTGAGATAGAGGGATCGAGTGGAAGAAGTCGTGAGGAAGAGGAAGTGAAGGAACTCTCGATAAGAACAAGGTTACAACCTTGGAAAAGTGAAGGAAGAAAATCTAAAGTGCTTTTGTTTTAATGAAAGCTTTAGTTTAAATTAGACATATAACTTATTAAAAGTACAAGTAGTGGACTCCTGGACAAAATTAAGGCATCACTGGAAACATGTCAAACAATACACTATTGAAGAATATGGAAGAACGTGCATTGGACTGGAAATAACACAATAAATATTCAAAAAACAAACCGATCTGTTGTTTTCAGATTAAATATTTAAATAAATAGTAGTAATGAAATATTTATTTAAGCAATACATAAGTATTACATTACTCAAGGTTATTCAATTCTATTCAATTCATGTATTCAATAATGCAACATTACATGCAATGCCCAATAATTACAATGTAGCATTAAAAACATAAGAAATAAGAATATAATAATTTAAGAAACACTGAACAAATATTACAAAATAATAATTTAGGAATATTAACGTCTATCTTGACGAAGCACTAGCAACAGTAACACACATTTTGTAGCACAACAGTAACAGCCAATAAAAAAATATATAATAGTAAAATAGTTTATGTTTTAAACTTAATTATTGACGAGACTAAAAACATGACAGACAGCGCACCAAATTTAGATTTGAATTTTCATGTAAATGTAAAAAATAAATACTGCAACGCTATACTGTTATGAATTACAACAATATACATAACATAATAAATAACAATAACAACAGTTGAACTTACAACCCTGGACAAAGACACTTAAGCGTTCCAGGGCTGGACGCCAACACAGACGCTGCCTTAAAAAGAGCTGGCTTTTCCCCAGCCCGTACTAACAAGAGTAACCAAGGCCCGGAGAAGCAAGCCCAAAGTGCGTACACATATAATGAAATACATAAAAATATATACACTAAAATAACAGGCAAAATACCTACCTCTGAACTTGTACGAGGGTATGTAAAAAATAATAATCTATTCTAATATAATATTCTATTCTATTCAATTATTTTTAATAAGTGAAATTAAATGTATATTTAGATTAAGGCCAAAAGTGTCTAATGTTGAAATGAAAAACTGATTAAATTATGATAAACAAACAAAGTGATACGTTAATTTTGTGTCTTTGTGTACCTTGGGGCAAGGTAAAGTAAATACGATTAAGTAAATGGTTCATCTGTACCATTGTAGAGTAAATCCAAGTGAAATAAAATTGTTAGTTAAAAATGAGTACTTTACTTTCTATTACAATTGTTAAAATATGAGGTGAAGGTTAAGGTACAAATAAATAACTCTTTATGATAATATTGGCTTACGTATGCAAATTATCATATTTTCGTTTAATTAAAACTGTTTGTGAAACTAAAAAAGCTCACTAATGAATATCTAAACTTAATTTTCCCTTAAAGAGCTATTCAATTTATTTTTTACTAACTACCAAGTATTTATATTTAAGTTTGTCATTGCTCTATCAACCACTTCTTTGATATCAACACTAAGCGGTGATACTTGCAAGGGTATGTTACGGCTGGGATCAATATAAAATAAAGCCTAGGTGTAAAACTATCAATACAGTTTAGTTAGAGCCAGTCACACTAGATGGTGTGCCAAACCCTCAACAATCCATTCCTTTGATCTCTACACTGTGATAGATGGAAGAGTATATTACAGCTGGGATCAACACACAATAAAGCAAGGACACGTGACTAACAACTGTTTAGTGATTAGCCAGCTATACCAGTTGATTTCACGTCAAAGCTGCCTTAAACACATGAAACAGCTAACTTTTTGTTGACATCCCCTTCGTGGACGGTAACGAGGAAGATCCCTTAGAAAGCACGAGAAAATTCTAAAGTAAATAATTGTCTATGCTGTTTCTAAACCTTGAGTATTGAGTAGGGGCGCTTGGCATACAAAGGCTGGTTTCCACTTTACATCTAACCATAAGGCACTGATCTGTATGTAATCTTTTGGTGGAAACAAACTTTTGTGACTGTTTACTAGAGTCAGTGTTCAAAATGCTTATGGCTCGTGAATCATGATACATCAAACTAAAGGCATTTTAATTAGAACAAAATTTTAAAGATTTCAGTTGAAAATGAGTATTACTAATAAAATTACGAAATTGAAGTTGTAAACAGCGACATTTTAAACATGTTTGCCCGATTTAATTGAGATCCGGGGCATCTCTCTCTACTAAGTCGTTCCATTTTAAATCTAGCTTAATTTAGGCTCTTTTAGTGTTTTTAACGCAACTTCGTTAGACAATAATTTTGTAATAGGTACAGCATATTCAAATTTAATTTAATTCATAGAGCACCCCACCGCAAACCCAACCTCCATGGTTTCAATCCGACTGAAGCAGTTAAACTATCCTCTTTACCATCTTTTCAAATAAAATTTGTAGCACAAAATGTGCATACATGACTACACGTCTTCTAGTTTTTACATCGCGCGTTCCTTTGTTTGGTGTGAATAGATTGAACGATACATCACTAAGCACCCTACTAGCTCTGTAAATGTCAACGTACAATTTTGGCTCCAAAGGTTATGCATTGGTTTAAAATTAGGAGCTGTAAACTTATAACTGTACAAATATATTTAGAATCTATTTAGAATATAATGAATCTTTAACGTAGGCTACGATTTGCGGCACTACGCTCAAATGACACAGTTATTTGGTTGGTACTATGTACAGGAATCATTGAGAATTTAGATTGTTTTATCTGAGTTTTCGGTACCACAAATTTCTAAACTCAAAACGCCTATTCTTGAAACATTTGTGGATTCATATATTTTCAACTAAGCTAACTAAGATAGTACCTATAAGCCTACTTCTTTCATGATATGAGCTAGATTTTCTCACGAGCTTATACTGACCCTTATGACTTCTATATAAATCATAATGTAGTGCTTTCAAACAGAATGTTTACATGCTATAAACATAAACAAAATGCATCCGTAAAACTTTTCCCAAAAAATGTCTACACACGAGATCCACAATGTGATGAAATACATCCATAATGTAATGACTAAAACATAAGAACTCAAAAGTACTATATACAGATCGTAACAGAGATCTCTTCTAGAAATAACAAGCGCTTACAAACAAGGCAATTACTTGCAGTAATCCTCGGCTCTGGCTTCGACTCACCTAATTGGGTTCAGATACGTAACCCGTGTCTAGCTAATCATGAATGCAGCTCTTGTCTTGCTTTGTCACAGTGACTTCCTAATAATTAACTACGTGTTAGTTATATTTCAGAAATGTGTTTAAAAAAATGGCTTCCAACTTGTATCTTCCGAATGGTGTTAAAAATTGAACTAGTTCAAAAGCAGTATGATTGATTTTGTTATAATATTTCAGATACCAGCTAGTTTACCAGGACCCCGAAACGTTTTCATTACTGAAGTAACCAATATGTGTTTAAAAAGTGAATTTAACTTACACATTGCGTTTAAGGCATATTATAAATAGTTTTTATAAGTTGGCGGGATAGTGGCAACGAAGAACTCACGCTTTCTTTCAATTTGCATGCGTTTGCAATGCGTTAAACGGGGCTGCCACGAAATATTAGGTATAATATGTTTATACTAAGTAGAAATATTAACGAACCATATTTCCGGTACTTATTTTGTGTTCGGTTAACACGGCTATGACAATCGTTGTTTAAGGTTATAAATGGGATATTTCTAAAAGGAAAACTATAAACAGTAGTATATGTAAACAAAAAAGTGCTTTTCCCGTCCACTTAATAGTTAAAATGTTTAATATCACCCATTTTTTTTAACACCTACTTGATGGCTCCAAAACTCTTCACTATATAATTCCCTTTAAATACGAGATTTTTAGTTGACACTCATCTTCTAAAATGTATAACTCACTTTTCAGAGAAGATGGGTCAACTAAAAATCTCATAATGAATCCATCTTCGCCATCCTATCGGCCAATTCACTTTAAACTTACAATCACCATCTCTTAACATTCCCATTAAACTTACTCTGACATTTAACACACATTACAGTCTTTGTTTGTACTGCCAATTATTGTAAACACACAGCTTTTTGGATCTCCGGAGACTTGCACACAAAGGTTAAACGCTGTGTAAAGAAGACAGATGAATGTTTCATCAGAACATTGATTGTTTCATGAATTGATAAATCGTGGAGTCGATCAGCTCTGACAGCTATTGTCTACTGCGCTCAATTGCGTATCTTGCTCAATTGAGGCTCAGCCACTTCCTTGTTACTGTACTTGATACCGCATTACACTGAAAACAAGCTGTAACGCTATCCCCGATAAAATAGGGGGTTATCACGTAACTTGTTGCTTGTTGTTTTAAAACTAAAACACACTATTATGTAAACTTCACTTACTTTTTTTAACTTCAAGGTCTACTTGACTTTGATAGGGAAATAGGGAATCTTATTGAGGAAGTCTTACCGTCTTCTGAATTACGGTCATACAGAACTACGTTAGCAAAATCAATCAGTCTGTAAAAGGCGTTATTTGTTTCCTGAGTAAGTACCCATGTCAACAATAGGTTTGATGATTTGAATTGACAGTATACATTAGTTACTTGGCGTCAAAACATTAGTCTGTTAATCTATGGTTTCTTAGGAGGTGGTGACCGCTATACTACGGCTGTAATATGAGGGTGAACTTTGGTTTTAAATGCAACCATACGAGAGTGACCACCGCTCTCTAGAGAAACACTCATATGATTGCATTGATAACAAAAGTTCATCGTCACATTACGACCATTATAAAGTCTTCAACGCCCTGGGAAACTATAGCTTAACAACAGTAAACACACTAGAAACACAACTAGTTTCGACATAAAACATCCCGAATTATTCCAAAGAGGACTATTCTCAAATGTAGGTTCAGTCTGCATGGCCCCTCTTTATGCACCATCACAACTAACGGTAACTGTTAACTCTAGCCCTACAAAAGAACAAAGGTAAGCTTAGTTGGCGCATATTTACCTTTATACTACAAGACTTTCCCGAAAACGTCTTTCATAACCACAATGAGCCTTATTAAAGTCTCTAATAACGTAAAGTAATACCACCGCTGCAATGTGTTAACTTTTCCCAACGAAATCATTACGGTGTTTTCAGCACGCTGGATCTTCATAACCTCAAAGATATTTTAAAGCTATTCCATGGTAAAATTTATTATATTACATAATAGACCCAGTTATTACAACAAATTCTTGAGGTTTGACTGAATACTATATGAAGTAAATAGAATATCCCTGCATTATCTGAGAACATTTCCAGTTGTTGTTCCTAGTTCCTAGGTTTCAGTAAATTTGGGTTAACTAAGTATGTGACGAAAGTGTTGTAGGTAAATCATTTGTAACCATATTACGCCTTTCACATAAGTGTAAACACTAAAATATATCAAACTTCAGGCTCACTTTAAGGTGGTGGTTTAGAACATGGTTTTGACGTACCATGAGTGTCAAAAGCAACTTAAGACCAATTGGTTGCACGTTTTGTCTTGGTGCAACATTTTCCAACCAAAACTGGTATAAATGGATTTCTCATAACTCTGAAAAGCACTGTGCTTCAAGCTACATCTTCCTACACAGGATGTCGGTGAACTCTCTGGACATACGTTGTAGACTAGCTCCTTACGTCAAAACAATATTTTGCCATATAAACAGGAATCTCCGACGCTTCGTTGTTCATCTGTCTGTGTGGATGTGTTTTTTCGTAAAATAAATATAACAATAAAACTAATGCATCGATTTTCAAACTTTGGTCGAAAATGTAAAATGCTATTTTCTAATAAATAAAAATAATTATTTCATTTGGCTTTCAATGGTGCGCGTTCAACATTTTCAAAACTAAACAACTCAAAACTAGTACCTTTACACCAAATTAGCAGTGATGTGACAACTATTTCTAGTGTGTATACGCTCACCTTTCGGCGTAATATATTTACCTGTGTTGGGCTTCGCTCATGAGTATTTATTGCCTTTAAACATGACCCAGGAAAAGCCATTTACGTTTAAATAGTATACATATCTCGGTAAGTATTGAAAAGTGTATCCTGAGTAGACAGAGACAAAAGAGCATCCAGTTTTACACTTGTAATAAATAAAGCCATCTCATACTAAGTTTTGTTTTCCCTTTCCGTTGAGTCCGAATACGTTCTTTGCAGTGTACTGCACCGTAGCTATGTTAGATAATAACTACCGTACACCGCGTGGTCCTATAGGCTGGCTATTATTTAGCTGCTTTTATTCAACCTACTAGCGCTTTCCGGTCGTAGTCTGCCTGGCACTTTCACATTGATGATTTAAATCGCTGGGTTCCTTTGGGGGACAACTTTGATTAAAATGCCAAGCCGAGTCCCCGTTGTGACTTGTATAGGCTAAGTAAAAACCAGTGTATATAGACTTTAAATACACTATAACAATTAAATATATTTGTACTTCATAATTTCCAACCGTTATTATCTTGTTGCTTGAATGCCTGTTCTACGAGTTAAGCGTATATTACACCATACTGGGTTTCTATCTAAAGATGCGTTGCCTTTATATCTTTCATTATAAGGGAAATGAAAGCTAAAACTTTGCTTTTACTAATTATTACATTGATCTAATAAGTTAAGCGTCTTAAGAGTTTTGAACGTAGTAATAAAATACTATTGGCTATTTAAGATTCGAACATATTATGTTTAACAAAACTATACGTGATATTACAATTTAAGTGTATTCAAATTGTAGCAAAAACATACGGCTAGGATTTGTTGACCCCAACAACCGTACAGGTGAAAGATACAATTTGTGTTTGATAAATTTGTGTGGACAGTAAAGGATTACTCTTTTTACAACGTCTCAACCAGAATTGAGATTGAACGGTTAAAGAAGGTGTGGATAGAATCCGAATCAATCTATCTTTGATACGTTGTACGCTGTACGTTATTATTGCAGGGTGAACCTTGAAACAGTAGCCTTAACCTTGCAGTAATTGAAATAGTAGCACACTGTAATATATTTTTTCCGTGTTGCTTGATTTGTGTTCTCTAACTCTCAGGTTAAGCCTAATTAACAAAAATAGTCACAAAATGCTAAAACGAGTTAACAATGAACTCGTAAGGGCTAAGAAGTTGCCTGCATATTGTTATAAACTGAGATAATACGAGTAATAAATAGCATATCGGTGCAAATTGCAAATAAAATGGTTTTTAATGTTGTTTAATTAAAACAGCTCTGAAATATTACCTTTTGAAGTGGGGCCCGGGAACTTGTAGACAAGGTATCCTACATACTAAAATGGCGCATCCTGCAGCGCCGGCTCCGCACATGAAGGTGTCCAAGTTTGTCTTTAATCTGTGACAAATACAACGTCTACACAATACCGGAGATAGTGCAGTAATTACACTTTGCTAAGATAAGAGACGTTATTATTTTTAATCAGGCTAGGTGGAACATATACCGGAGTTGCACCTTCCCGAAATATTTAAATTACAATAGACCAGTGGAAGTGTATCGCAGTGGTTCACATCGGCATTGCTTGCCTCGGGCTGGCAGTGCTGATTGCTGACAATGGACTCCAATACTTGTGCGTCAGCAGAGTTGACCTACGGGGTACAACCGTCTGGGAGCGGGTAGTCTGTCTTTAACCTCCAGCGTCTCTTCATCATCCCTGACTGAGACCTTCGCCCCGCTCCTGGACCGACTTCAGGAGGACGTCAGCTTCGAGTTTTCGTTGATCGCTTCTCCTAAGTTAGGTACTCTAGGGTTTAGGGGCGAAATTTAAATACCCTTCACAACTTGTTAAAATTTCATTAATTTAGTAGTATTTATTTAATGTTCAGTTTAATTCTAGTTATTTACTTAATCTAATTAACGTTTCACTCAATTCCAATTTTCTATTTATAATTTACCTATTCGATTTAAAGTTTAACTCGTAATTAATCTTCAGTCGTCATCAAAAAAGTTGTGAATGGTAGCCTGTTCTCAATATCGGTTCTTATCTCTTTTAATTCAATCCTGTGTTCCCTCACTGCGAGTATTTGTCAAATTAAATTTAATAACTTCCCTTTATCTCAAGGTATTTTTATTAACCCTAAATTCAAACTTATTAACCAGAGTGTTGAGGTTAATTCTCGTCCTATCCTCAAAGGAAGCTACAACCCCCATGTTTCAAGCTCTACCTGGGGGTAGTGCAGGAGTTAACCGATAAGTTAACTGATAAATTACTATATAATGAAAAAATGGCCTCAAAATATCGAATTACAACTTCCTTTTATCTTGGACCTTTTTCTCGGAAGTGAAATACAGTCGTTAAGCTTCTAATAAGTACTTACTACAGATGACTTCTAATAAGTACTTATTTAACTGAAAGCTACTTACTTATCGAGAAAATGAGAAGGATTCAGGATAATCTAGTAAATAATACGGAGAGAAGCAAAGCAGCAAAGAGTCCAGCAGGATATTGAAATAAAAGTAGTAATATAAACTCTTTGTTTCCAAGGAGACAACACAGTGTACAACTCAATGATTTTTAAACGATTAAAACAAGTTAAACAGTTTTTGTCACAAGTCTTTTTACTTTGCTTGGATCTTTGCCTAATAAAAAACAAACTAATTTTTCTTAGTTTTAAAGATTGGTTGGTTTTGCCTTTGAAATTATTCATTTATCACTCAAAAAAGTTACTTCTGTTTGACCCGCTATGAAAACACAATTAATATAGTAAAAACAGGTTGCAAATTATAAGAAAGATATGCCCTAAGAAAAAGGGCGTTTTTGCAATGTTCTTCTAAAGCCAATTACAAGTGGAACAAGGGTGAATTACTAGTAGGTCACGACCAGGACTGCATATTAAATAATGAAACCTTGTTGAAGAAGATAGCTGCTTGGAAAGGATGAACGCCTGTCAGTGACGATCAACTCAACAATGTATCAATGCATGAAGGAATCAATACTTAATAGCAGCCTTGCCCCTTCCCAGTTACCTTTTACTGTAACACACACGATGGTAGAGTTGAACCAAAGGTTTCGTGACCAATTATTTTTATAAATAACAATTATTCTCGCGCCTGCATTTATTTTTCAGAATAAATTGCCAATTTATTTACATTGGAGTTATTTTGTATCTTTCATGTCTTCATTGTGTTTTAAATATGTGTACTTTTTGAAACAGAGAAACTTTTAAATACTATTATTCGTGAACAATAACTTATGAAATTGGATTTCGTTCAAATTTTCGTCGAAAAGAATCCATACCATGCCCGTAAAGTCCAAGCTGGTTGCCTCTTGGTGAACTTTAGTAAGATCTATACAAATGAACACTTGCCGACTATCATTTTGACGAAGTGCATACATCAACACTTAAATGGTGTACTCTGACTTAAATGGTTGATTTAAAAATATCATAGTTAGTATATATTTGATGGTGTATATTAAAATCTAGTTTCGGTGCACTATTTGTTTATAGAAAAGGTTTTGAAAGTTATATAAAAGACGATCACGCTTTACTTAGTATCATATACCTAAACCTAACTAGCAGTGACTTATTTAACGCTTAACACCGACCTTTGATTAGACTCCAACAGTTAACTGAAACGTGATTACTTATTAAATACGAGCTCTTGAGCTAACTTTTTACTAATAGATCTAACAAACAAGGCGGTAGGAAAACCGTCCGCGGTTTACAGTAAGAACGTTAGTTAGAAGAAGAGATGGACTATGCTTCGTAACGTCAAGTTAAAAGGGCATCAGGTGGCAGATCTGGAAAACAGCAGCGCCACTTTCAGAGGTTGTTCAGAGTGAAAGCTTCACATTCTGCCTTTGTGTAGACTATTACTGTAGTTGTGCATGTGAGTTTCCCTATATTGTATACATCACAAGCTATACAGTCCGTCACCAAGACAAAAGAACTTCTATTAAACACAAAGCATAAATTCTTGGACAATAATTATCCCGTAATGCTTTACTGTTCCCACATTGTCCATCAACGTATATAATTTTGTACACCACTTACAGTAGGTGTTTTCGATTTGGCTAAACTCTTTTCCTTTACCTTAAAATAGGAAACATTACTTTGTAGTTGGCTACGTTATAGTTAAGTTATAATTTCAAAAAGTTAGTTTAAAGTTTTAAAGACGGAGGACATAGTCAAACTCGTGGAAACCTAGTTGATAACAATATGTTAAAACAATTATAAAAACTTCACAACAGGTCCATAAGAACTTAGAAATTACGTTACAAAATAAATTCAGACGATTTAGACCTTTTCTAACCTGAGAAAACTTGAACATTTCCTTGTAAATTTATTTGCAAAAAAAATGGATGGATCATATGCTTCTAGATGTCAAACGAGGCAACTCAAACCACATATTTAAATACGTTATTCTCTTAAAAATCTGTTGCTAATCATATTGCCATATTCACGTAAGACAAAAAACTGACGTAGTACGACAAAAACTTACCTTCACGGCAGATGGAACCACCAGGACCTCTTCTGTGTACTCTTATTTCCAGTAACAAGGAAGTGGTTAAGCATCAAGAATTGAGCAAGATACGCAATTGAGCGCAGTAGACAATAGCTGTCAGAGCTGATCGACTCCACGATTTATCAATTCATGAAACAATCAATGTTCTGATGAAACATTCATCTGTCTTCTTTACACAGTATATAACCCGTACATATGCATCCGGAGATCCGAGAATCGAGATGGATTAAAAACCGGCAAATAACGTTTTATAAAACTTTGTGTTTGTGTGCGTGTTGTAGTAAAACTCACAAAACATAAAGTTTAAATAAGATTGTGTTTTATAAGTAAATGACACGCGCATAACACAATACCATAATAAACAGGAAAGTTTTAAGATTAAAACCTTTAATAACAGAAGTTAAACACTAATTTAATGTTCTACATGTTAATACATTAAGGTTAATACATTTTCAGTTTACTTCAAAGCCAATCGAAATAGTTGTTTATTTTAAGAACCGTATTTTATAGAGAACATGAACATACTCTTTGATACTTTTATTCCCATCTAACTAATAATCTTTTAAGGATAATGTAGAGACAACACACTTTAAAGGTTGAATGGTCAACCACCAAAGACTTGTAATATAATAAAGGTGATTATTATATTTAAATAATCAACAAACTACTACCGTAAAACATGATTAAACTCTTAAAGTCCAAACTGATTAAAGTCCATCCATTACACCACTCGTAAATAAACTTTGACAACTAAAATAAACAACATGTCAAAAGTTGTTTTGTCCAAATATGTTTGAATATTGTGTTACGTCAAACGTCACCGTTATTGTTCACTACATTACGGCCGTACTTGCATCATGACAAAAAGTATCGTTAATCACTGTGCTAAAGTGTCTTTTGATCCTCGCTCTTTTAACGTCCTCGGCTCTGCTTAATACACGTAGTTAATTATAAGGAAGTGACTGTGACAAAGCAAGACAAGAGCTGCATTCATGATTAGCTAGACACGGGTTACGTATCTGAACCAAATTAGGTGAGTCGAAGCCAGAGCCGAGGATTACTGCAAGTAATTGCCTTGTTTGTAAGCGCTTGTTATTCCTAGAAACAAAACGTTTGTTGTGATGTTCATACTAAGCTGTTAGGCCCTGTACACATGGTAGCGTCCGACTGCGCGTTTTAAAACGCGCGTCCGACGGCGCGGCGCAAAATACACGGGAGCTTATGGCGCTGTTCACATGCACCGCTCTATCGATTCTGGGCGGCGTCCGACGGCGCGGCCGATGTGTTCTACCTGAACCGCGCCGTCGGACGCGTCCCGAGTACCATTGAGTAAGTTGGAGCGTACTATGAGGGCAGTCGACGCGCTTTTGGCCTGTTCATATGCACTGCAACAATGGAAGTCAATAACTTTGATACTGATAGCTACTCTTCGGAACAGAACTCAAGAGTTAAAAAGCTACGTTTTTCATTTCAAACATATTTATAATGTTGCCTTGATTTATTAATTTTTATTTGGAATAACATTAGTTAAAAAAAATACTTAAAATATAGTATGTTGCTTTAAATATTATTTCTACTGTTTGTCCATATGGTTAAGTTGTTGAAGCAAAGCTATTAGAAGGCCGATCAAAATTATTTTGTGTTAGGAATAGCCAGAAAAAATGTGCAAACCCAATACATATTTATAAAATATCAAAACGATTTAAAATATGTCTACTGCAGAAATGGTTCTAGTAGGTGACTCATATCTAAAACGGAAATTATCCTGAACCCAGCGAGCTCGGCGCAGAGCATTCTTGAAGAACCTTGTTCTGGAACATTTATTCAACAGTAAAATTGTGCAAACGTTAACACAAACTATATTTAAAGTACTTGCACAATTCAGTGAATTGTTCTGATTTTTACAACCAAAGATTAAATTGATATGACTGATAGCTGCAGAAATTAGATTAAAATTGTGTAAAATTATCTTGTTGACATACAGATGAATTATTTTAAATATTGAAGCCAAGATGGGCCAAACACGCCATATAGAACTAATCCCAGATGCAAAGTTATAGCGGCTGTAGTGTACAGATTAAATTTTCTTAGTTGGCACTAGGGACATGCAGACCGCAGTGTATATACGACGATGGGAGGGTGGAGAGGTGGACAGGACCCTTCCAAAAACATCGGCCCTTCTTGGACTTGCCGACTCATAGGGTTGATGGCCACTGCTATGACCACGTTAGCTAATTTAAACTGTATAACACCGGTTTAAATTATCCGATTGTAATGGGACAAAAACAGAAATTATTGGTAAATAATTTTAAAAAGCAAGAGCGCATTATCAAATTGACATGGGATTAACTTTTTAAAATCACATTTAGAACTGGGAGATGTAACCCGCGGCGGCCGCTACCATGTGTACACCTCCAGAATATCGGACGCGCGTCGCACCGCGCCGTCGGACGCTACCATGTGTACATAGCCTAAAACTCATCTTGTATAGTCATATCTCCGTAAACATTTTTGCTGACATTTTGTTCTATATGATATGTTTTTAGGGTTTTGTTGTATCATTTGTTACTATATTGAGTTTGGTTTTTATGATTGCATACTACAGAGTACATCTTTGAAGTTTTCGGTCACGGTTTGTAAGATTGTTTCTTTGGTTTCAACAAACATATTACAAGTTGTAAGCATTATGCCAATAATGAACTTTTTGTCATTCAGCTCCAAAAACAGATGCTTTAGACACATCCGTTGACAGTGCTTAAGTGTCACTTTTTAACCCAGGTAAATAAAGGACTATTTTGATGATATTTTTCCCAGAAAAAGATCATTTAATGATCTTTTCGTGGCATGGACATCAGCTGGTCCAATGGTTTTGTTGAAATTGAATGATTTGTTCGGTTATTGTTTATAGTCGATACAACGAATAAACTGTGAGTATCAATCTAAATCGCAGGTAATTTAACTTTAGATTGAGTGCGATGTGTCGATTTAATATCGAATTAAAACACTGGCAATGGTAAATCAAATGAACAGCTGTTTATTTAAAATAATAAAAAAACTGTAGCGTCTGACACCATAATTCTCTAAAATATTTTACTAAACGTTTTTAAATTAAAGCTAGGTTTACTAGAAAGCGGTGACCATTAAGGCCGTAATATGACCTTGGTGAGTTTTCAATGTTATCAGATGAGAGTGATTTCCTAGAGACCGGTGGACGTAAAGTGGCGGTGAAAACTAGGTGACACATTTTGTTTTGTAAACAAAAGTCTAGTCCATCCATTACACCACACGTAAATAAGCTTTGACAACTAAAATAAACAACATGTCAAAAGTTGTTTTTGTCCAAATATGTTTGAATATAGTGTTACGTCAAACGTCACCGTTACGTTCACCACTACATTACGGCCGTACTTGCATCATGACAAAAAGTATCGTTAATCACTCGTGCCTAAAGTGTCTTTTTGATCCTCGCTCTTTTAACGTCCTCGGCTACGCTTCGGACGTTAAACTTGAGCCCGTATCAAAAAGTGTCACTTTAGGACCTAGTGATGAAATATACTATATACTTTGACGTGACTACTTTACAGTACGAAAAACACCTATCAAAGTGAACTAAATACTTGATTATCTTTTTTTTTATTGTAGAACGTGTCCATCTGTCTGGAAAACATTAAACGTAACCCGAATTTAAAAAGTGTGACCTAAAATTCGTTTTAAACTAACCTCTGATATAGGTTTAACAGATTTTACCAAAGTTTTCGAAAGGGGTTTTCTCACTCAGCTCCCTAGGGAGAATATCATCAGATGTTCTTTCTCCTTAATCGGCAGGTTCCTATTCTCCAGCGAAGTAAGACAAGTACAATGTTTACCCCGGTCTTTTTACTGTTAACAAAACCACTGTTCGTCTAATTAAAAAACAGCTCAACAATATTTCTTAAAAACTTCTGAATATGGCCTTGTTCTATGACCTTGTTAAATGTTATGCCATCAAATACTGCAACTACCATCAAATATGTGAAGAGTTCAGTTTGGATTGATTTTAAGTCAAAATAGTAAACTCCAAAACGTCTTTTTATTGGCTTTTCAAGTTAACTCACTCAATAGTTTTTAAGGCTCGCGGCACTATCTAGCGACCATTACGTAGTGAGTTCATGTTTAAACAGTTTTTGAAAACTACACGTTAGGAACTTATAATGCAAGTGTTTATTAAAGTAATACAACATTAGCGCGCAAATAAAAACATTATCAACCGTTAGACAGAAACAATGTAGAATATTTATACGTTTTCCCAATAAATTATGTTTATTTAGCTTTTACTCCATGCACATAAAATAACTATTTACATGAATGGACTAAGTGATTGTAATACGTTTTAACATGACATGTTGACTGATTGATGTTGCTTCGGGCAGATTGAACAAAAGCTGGATGTTCTTTTCTGTGTTCTCTAATGTATTGAACCATAGCGTCAATCAACCCTGAACCAGATCTATAATCTGAACCAGATGTTTGTTTTATCTATAGCCACATTTCTTCTTATTAAACTTAACGCCTAACGTTTGTCTGATGAGATATTCTCTCTTGAATAGATATTTAGTACTTAGAATTTAATAACCTGTAATAAATAATATAGTTGTACAATTTAAATCTTCAGTGACGTGTTTCGTTACTTTTGTTTTGACTAACAAATTGATTAGCAAGTTTGCAAATGTATAGGATAAATTGCATTTATGACCACAAACCTATAACAAAGTTTTGTTTTTTATATAATAACAGATATACCCATGGACCATTGCTCAATGATATAACATTAAAAGCTAAGCAAAACATGGAAATTATATTGGATAAGAACCACAAGTTAACTAGAGTTTCTTATAAATAAAAACATAGCCGACAAGTAGCCACAAGCGCTACTGTGAATCTTAGCGAATTTCCAATAAAACCGAACAATTTTTAATTATTGTTGATTTTAAATTACACAAAAGTTCCTCTATACATTATTAGTAATTTTGACAATAATTAATTTTTTAAGATTTGCCTTGTGTATTTACTCTATGGTCTTAATAAGTAAACCAAGAACAGCTGTTAATAGTTGTATTTGTTTTGACATAAGAAAGTTGTTTACTTTCTTTATCCTTGGCAACGTAGTTTGGAAAATTTATTTTACTAGATAAGAAATGAGTTAAACCTAATTTCTGGCCAGTGCTCTGAATGTTGAAGTGGAGAAATTCCGACTTAATAATTAAAATAAAATAACTTGATAACGGTAATTTCTCCAGAAATCAAAGTTGTTTCAATCGATTGAAGAAGTAAAACTCTACTAGACTGGGTGACTTTTGTATTAATTCATAGTAAAACTAAAACCTTATAGGAAAAACAAAAGTTTGAATGTGCACCATTTTTAAACGGCTGATCCGATCTAGCTGGATAACAAACTTAACCAAGAAATTTAGAAAAGGAATATTTGTACCAAGTTTCACGACAATCGGACTAAAAATACGTCCTGTGGAGTGGTCACACATATATATATATTACTAAATAAATTTGAAGACAAAATATTTACCGAATATATTTGAACTATCTCCCGCTTGCCGGGCGGTTATGCTAAATATATATATATATATATGTATAAATCAGGAGGTGATGTGAAGCAAACAACTGCAAACCACACCTTTCCTTGACGTGGCCTTCTCTTTGGTGGAGTAATGAATAGCTCTATTTCCTATCAAAATTCGCTGAAAACCAAATCTTCAGAGCATGAACATCTGGTTGAATGTTGAACAACCCCAACAGATAAATGTTATGCAATCAAAAGAGGAAACATATATTTTTAAAATTTGTTCAACAAGTGGCCAATAAACTGTATTAATGCAAAATTAAGGAAAAACCTAACAGGAAGTGATTTTCTAAGGTCGTTCATGGTTACACTTAAACATATTTGTTTTGTTGTACATTTGGTAAACACCTTAATCACTAAAAGGTTGTACATTTTGTTTAATGTCACAAACAAATGAAAAGATGGGGTAAGTCCGGTCGCGATAACACCTCCAACAAATGCGAGAATCCGATTTCACGAAAAAAGTTCAAAACAGCAAAACATAGTCCAGGCTTATCGACCAACACTGCAAAGCTGTTTGCCGGTACCGGGATTTATATTCTGCTCAGTGACTTTACCTGAGATAAGAGTTTTGAGAGTTGTGACATTATTTCTGTCACGTTCAGACAACGTCATGTCCCTGAGTGAAAACAAGCTTAGCGTATACGTTTATGAACCTTTACTTAACATATTATCATGTCTTTGAATCTCTGCATTTGTTTGGTAAGTGTTTCCATAAAAAGGACACTTTAATAACAACGCTGAAATAAAATATTTCAATATACTCAACTACTTCTAAAGCTGTCAGTAAAAGCTATTTTGGAGAGTTCATCCGGTACTTATTTAATATTTAAACAACAACAAAAACTTCTTCTAGAAAGTAACATTTTAAAATATAATTAATAATCTTTACACATAAAATCGAACTTGTGTATGTAAATTATTTAGAATAGTTTTTATGTATTTACTAGTTTTATTTCTCAGAAAGGCAGAAACAGGCGTTAGAAAGGTATGTGTCTACCTATAACGTTTAAAATACCGGTGTGTGTTTTACTCACAAGAATCTGTACGAAAATGATGACCCATTGTGTTAAATAAATGTCGCGCTTTGTTGTGGAACTAGCCTATTTCACATGGTCGTGCAACGTTCTGAAACTAAAATAGCAGTAGCTAAAAAAAATTTTTGGGGTTATTGTATGTCGGGATCAATGTAAACATCATTAATGAGAAAACCAGGACGACAATTTTTAATAAATAATTACCGACATTTGAATAGAACGGTTTTGAGTGAAATAATTAGGTGGCGGGATCGGAGAATTACAAAATGAGTGTTTAGTGAACTTAATACCGGATAATGTGAGTAGGCAAGGTGACTATCATTCGGGAACTGGAAGCAGGTTGTTAGGACGTGTTACTGGCAAATGTAGGTAAGCAAGTTGAGTAAAGGTGGTTTGTGGTAGATTCATAAGTAAGTCCTTTGGTGAGGCAGGATAAATACTGATAAGTTGTATAGAATATTTACTCGATTAAAAGGGTACATAATTATATTGGGATTAGTTGTAGGGGGTGGAACCTGTTACGTAAACTGTATGAGTGGAGTGCATTACATTTTATCAGCTAATCCGGTGTTTGAAGCAGAACTAGTCAAGGTGTAATTGGGTGCAAGGAGCAGGATGGTAGGGTATATTATAGTGTGTATGGTAGTGGTAGTCCACTCTGCGCGCAGAACCTACACATAAGCTCTTATGTAAATGAACCACTTCTAAAGATGCATTATGGATTTTAAAAATGAAAAGCAAGTGACTACAAAATCTAAAGAAATATACGTTAGAACAATATAGGTCACAAGACTAGTGGAGAAGTGAAGCTGGAGATAGAGATGAAGGAGAGGGAAGGTAAGCGATAAATGCAGGATCAATGTAAACGATATCTTCTGACACAGTTTTCAATCTTTACAGTTTACACCTCAAGTGCAGCTATACACTACTTATCACTCTATGTTATATTGTCTTGTATTTTATAAAGATACTCGTCTTTCATTAGGAAAGTAAGTTATTCAGTGCAATGTGCAATGTATCAATAAGTTAAGGGCTGGAGACCGGTTGAAACCCGATTATGTTAACCTGCTTAAGAGATAAGTTTTAATTTTGTTGAGAAACACATGTTCACTTGTAAGTGTTTTGTGACTTTGGATTAAACAGACTAACTCGCGGTGTTAAAATTTAGTAATAGGTACATTTTGTTTCGCAGAATACCTTATGACTGCTGACGGTATTAAGCGAGAAATCAGAACATGGTAATAGTTGTATCCTAAAAGAGTTTTACAATACAAATCATAGCAAGCTTCAACAAATCAGTTCACTGTTTTGGAGAAAACATAATTTAGAAGAAGCAAAATCGTTGACCGACAGAAGGTAAACAAAGAATGTTTAGCTTATATTTATAATTAAAATTAGGTAAAAACTCTGTCAAACAGTTCAAATCCGTCATTTCAAAAAGAGTCACTTTAGGACCTAGTGACGAAATATAATATTATTTGGAAGGTTAGAAATCGAAAATTCTAAGCTGAGTTAGATGCTGATGAATGCAATCTTCTTGTTGTTTCGTTTGAGACAATTTACAATTGGGTCAACAGGTTTAATTAAACGCGGTCGTGAATCAACTAAATATGAACTCTACTCAGGATGCCCGTTGGATATGTCAAGCCCTAAAATTATTGAACATTTAAAAATTTGGTTTAGAAATATTGACTATTGAGAATCGAGAGTTGGCTGAGAACCTTGAGTTGAGTCTACTGGAGTTTGCAGGGTAATGTGTCCAATTTTACATTAAAAGCTTGGTGTGAAACAGATTTGGGCAAGATGGAAGTCGCGTTTG
Source organism: Matsumurasca onukii (assembly GCA_018831715.1). Taxonomy (NCBI): domain Eukaryota; kingdom Metazoa; phylum Arthropoda; class Insecta; order Hemiptera; family Cicadellidae; genus Matsumurasca; species Matsumurasca onukii. Next base: position 53,614,051 of record CM032059.1, on the reverse strand, counting down.
CTGACAGAGCAGAACAAGCGCAACCGTGTCATTGATTCTTAAGCTGTTTCAGCTCCTTGTCGGAGTGATGCTGACAAATGTTTACGTCGACACATAACAGTTTATGTAACGAGTTACTATTTTTCAATTTCAACCTGAAAAATGGCTGGGTGGACAAGTTTTTCATCAAACAAACACGTGATTGCTGAAAAATCAAAATTTTGAACTCTTATTTTCTACGTGGTTTACTGATGTTTAAAAACTCTTTATAAAGTCTATGCCGGATGGCCTCGATAAAGTGTCCTAAACGGATTTCCGGAGTACTATTAAAGCTAGAAAGAAAAAACAAACATTTTCCTCTGGAAATCGTACATGGAGATTTCAGGAAAAATATAATTAAGATTCTTAGAATACAGGATGTGTCAATACTGAAACTCACTGGGTCAAAACACGAGACTTTTAAATACAAAGGTGGGTCATACTGAACATAATTTTAAACAGACAACAAATATCGACATTTTGAAGAATCTTTTTTTAAAAATTTTTTTGATATGTTGCCTCGTTACCAAACTAGAGCTACAAACGTGAATTGCGTAAGCGTTTACGCGACACCCTGTAGTCAAACTATCAGTTTGTTTAAAATATGGTGTTTAGGAATTGGTTCTCAGAATTTGACGAGCTTTTCAACGGTATGCCGTGCAACCATTTTTCGGAAACATTTTCAACCTCAAAATGGATGTAAACATTGAAGTTGTTTTATCATGAATAGGTCAAAATCTTAAATATTAAGGTGTGTCATGTTGCATATTATTGTACAAATATATAATTTTGATATGAAGATTTGTTTTATCAAACACAATTTTGTTTCTTTATTCGTTTAACAAAACCCCAATTTTAACCTAGATGTTCCTGTCTTTCAGTATATTTTATGGTCGTTTGACCTTCTTGGTACCTAAATTAAGAGCAATAGTTCTAATACAGTAGTTTTTCTTGGTTAAAGCTCATAAAATTACCAAAATAAACATAATTGAGAGAATAATTGTTTGTAGCTTTAAGAAAACAGAGTTGGTACAGAAAAACCAGTTCTCATGGTTATGTTATTGAACACTTTGCAATATTTTATCCGTTAAGTTATATCAGCTGATTGATTTCTCTATCTGTTGTAGTGTTGTAATAATTATTCAAATTTGTTTACATTGCTACGTGACAGCTGTTGCAATGTATACTTATGGTCCCAACAACAGAACAGCTGGATAAATCAATCAGCTGATACAACACAGCAGAAAAAAAATATTGCAAAGTGCGCAATAAAATAACCATGATAACTGGTTTTTCTTTACCATTTCTGTTTTGAAAATTACTTTTATATTCTTAATTTTGTTTAATTTTAGTCATTTTATGAGCTTTTACCTAGAATTACTACTTGATTAGAACTTTTGCTGTTAACTTAGGTACCAAGCAGGTCAAACGACCGTATAAAATACTGAAATACAGGAAAATTAAGGTTAAAATTTGTTTTTTGTTTAGCTTTTAAACGAATAAACGAACAACATTTTGTTTGATACAAAAAGGTTCATATTAAAGTTATTTGTACAATGATATGCAACGTGACAATACTTTGCTATTAAATCTTTTTGGCTAGTTTATGATGAAAGAAACTTCAATGTTCACATCCATTTTGAGGTTAGAAATAATTCCAAAAAATGGTTGTTCGACATACTGTTAAAAGGCTCGTCGAATTCCGAGAACCAATACGTAAACACCATATTTTTTAACGAACTGATTATTTGAATACAGGGCGTCGCGAGCTTACACCTACGCGATTCACGTGCATGGCTCTAGTTAGGTAACGGGGCATCATATCAAAAATATTGTTTTGTCAAAATGTCGAGAATTGTCATATGTTTAAAATTATGTACACTATGACCCACTTTTGTATTAAAAAATCTCGAGTTTTCACTCCGTGATTTTCAGTATTGACACACCCTGTATACTGAGAAAAATATGTTTCCTGAAATCCCCATGATAGATTTTTAGAGAATAAAGTGTGTTTCAACTTTATAGCTCTCATAGTACTGTAATCCGCTTAAGACACTTTATCATGGCCACCCGGTACAGCGTAAAGAATACATTACTTTGTTGAAAATAAAACATATTCTAAAAAAACTGTATTTACAGACTTTTTTTAAGTCCTTATTGAACCATATCGTACTACTCAATTATATAGTGTAGTACGCTTCTTTTTATCAGTAAAAATCTGATAATGGGATAGCAATGGAACCTTATGTTGCTTTGCAGTTAACGTTGATAATAATTATTGTCATACATAATTATTATTAATCCTATCATCAAAATAGAAGACGTAATGTAATTACTAAACATAAGTAGGGTATGAGTTCGATTACTCAGTTATACAGTAGTTCCAAGTGGGTCAAAACTTTGAAAGATAAACCAAAGCAGCTTTCCAAAGCTTCACTTGTCTTCGTTAAAGCAAGTTTAATCTGGTGACCTCTTTAGACCGACGTCCAGGGTGGATCTGGCTTGATACGACAAGTCATTAGTTCGAACTTCGGAACACCGATTTGAAACCTATATTTCTTTATTTTTTCTTGTTGAGTAAGCGTTTTAAATTATCCAGGTGGAAACTATTAAACATATATGTTTAATTGTAGTATTTTTAAAATATTTGATGTGTGGATAATATCAAGCAAAATTTACAAACCTTGCTTTAATACGTCTAACAAATTTAAAAACACATATCTTTCAATACACAAAATTTAGTTGTAGTCAACGTTAAAACAAGATTGAATTCATTAAATCTGTGCTTTTAAAATCTTGTATTACGTTTTTGATAAGATTTTAAGGATAAAACAAAACAGTGTTTATTATTTTGCTCCTAAAGTAGCTGTTTTTCACAATGAATTGACGTGCTAAAGTTGCAATTTTATTTCCAGGGAAATAGGGAAATTAGGTATATTAGGTTACTAAGTTTAGAGCACCACTTACTACCTAATACAAACTGAAAGTTAAATATAAAGTTATTTAATATTGTAAACCATCTACTCAAATACTTGATTGAGTCCATCCTAACTTTATGAATGTAAGAAAGTAACTAGAAGTCTTTCCAATGCGTAACAATACATCCATAAAACAAATGAGATTTTAACTTGTCTACTGAATTCGTAGGCAGAAAGCAGTGTTGTTCCTTCTAGACAAAGAGGTTTAATCAAAGTTTTCTCCTGAGGGAACCAAGAGTCTCAAATCAGCTGCTGTGAAGTTGGTAGCCTAACAATGTTAGCAGAAACTGTGTTCGAGTTTTTAAGCATCTAAATTCGCTCTATTCAAGATATGCTTCCTAAGTAGCGACGACTAGTATCTAACTACCACTTCCTAATTACCACTGTCTAACTACCACTGTTGAACTACCACTGGCTAACTAACACTGTCTTACTACCACTGTTGAACTACCACTGTTGAACTACCACTGTCTAACTACCATTGTCTTACTACCACTGTTGAACTATCACTGTCTAACTACCACTGTCTAACAACCACTGTCTAACTACCAGTATCCAACTACTACTGGCTAACTACCAGTATCTAACTACCACTGACTAACAACCACTGTCTAACTACCAGTATCTAACTACCACTATCTAACTACCAGTATCAAACTACCACTGGCTACCAATGTCTAACAACCACTGTATAACTATAACTGTCTAACAACCACTGTCTAACTACCAGTATCCAACTACCACTAACTAACTACCACTGGCTACCACTTCTAACAACCACTGTCTAGCTACCAATATCTAACTACCACTGTCTAACTACACCTGTCTAGCAATCACTGTCTAACTACCAGTATCTAACTACCACTGACTAACTACTACTGTCTAACTACCAATATCTAACTACCACTGTCTAACTACCCCTGTCTAGCAATCACTGTCTAACTACCAGTATCTAACTACCACTGACTAACTACTACTGTCTAACTACCAATATCTAACTACCAGTATCTAACTACCCCTGTCTAGCAATCACTGTCTAACTACCAGTATCTAACTACCACTGACTAACTACTACTGTCTAACTACCAATATCTAACTACTACTGACTAACTAACACTTTCTAACAACCACTGTCTAAGTGCTACTGACATTGAACACATTAAACAATATTTACGATGCTTTTGTTCGAAATGTTGACCTTCAACGTGTTTCATTGTTTGATGAGAGATCTTGATTTGTATAAATGCTAAATAGCTAATTTATTAGTATAGGAATTTGAAGACACAATTGTTTGGACCGAAACCCTAAGGAAGGCTGTGAGCGTAGCAAACTAGAGTTACAATGAGCTAATTAGAGTAACGGAAATTCACTATACTCCTGCCAGCGGCGCTTTAGCGTTTAACTGCGGATCTCCAAGTTTCATTTTTCCTCGATGATAAATTCAGCAACAGCCTTCAAAACATCAGACTTCACATTAACTAGTGAACCAGTCATTTTAGTTGGCTGTTGAGAAGGCATTTGTTAGTGGGCTCTAAAGAGGCCATTGAATGATTTATATAGACTAATTTTCAGTAGAAATTTAAATGGCAGACTGTTAGTGTACTCACAATTTATTTGGACTAAAAAACATTTCAATTCCATACAAACGTTGCTTTGACTTTTTTGTCAAAAGCAAATGTCAACTCATAAAATGTGTTTATATTTCTAAAAAAGCAATGTACAAGTATTTAAACAAAAATTATGTTGAACCTTTCGAATTGTACGTCAGAAACTACGAATCTTGCCAATATTTGTTAGCCTTTAGTTTCAAAGTAGGACGGAATTTTGACTTTAAATACTGGCGTTTTTGCAGTATAGTCAACGTTCACACTTTCTGAAATACCAGTATGGGGCGGGTCTCATAAAAATATAACTTTTATAATGTATATTCTATAACCTTGTGAATCAAGATGGAAATTGTAGAACAGCGCATAAACCTTTCATCCCAATGAAATTCCTTTAGTTAGGTTTAGTTTCAACTGTTTGTATGCATATACACAATTCGTCTAGTTTCAACTGGGTCATTGTTTACACCGATAAACCAAAAAATACCTTTCCAAAACTTTTAAATACACGCCATCCAAATGGTAACCTTACTACGATACTACTACCGCAAAATGGTAATCGACTGCATTGTCAAATAGGACAATATAAAATCACCAAGACAAGTAACAAGACATACAATTTCTGTAAATTATTCACAATCTAAAACTCGTTGAATTCCAAATAACGTGAACGCTGTAAAGATCTAAACTATTTGAACCCCAAAATATTAACATAGTTTGTTTATATAAATGAGGTATTTTAATCGAAGGTATTCCCTTAGTTGGCGCTAACTGTACGTTTTGTATTTTTTACTGGTAAAAATTTACTTGTTTTTGGTTCCTTAACTAGCAGTGACCGATGTATTACACAGTCGTAGTCTTACGGAAAACTATTATTGTTCATACATTTTTTAGTTTTAAATTGGCTACATAACATGTTGGAAAACACTATCATGTGTTTGTTGAGTATGTGTGACCCAATAATATGTTTAACAAATGAGTTGAAACCATTGCTCAAAGGTGTTTTTATCAAGTCTATGATGCTTTAGAAAAGAACAGCTACGTCTTGGCACTTGCAGTGTTGGTAACTAAACCCGTGCACAATCAACGTAATATTTAAACAAACATTGAAAAGTAAAATGAATTCGAAATGTTTATTTACCAGGTTTCTGGACGAGAACAATTACAGTAGTTAACAACAACAAAACACATAACTGTGTTGACCTGTTGGGTTCATTGAATTAAACTGATTATTTAATGAACACATACTAGTACGTAGGCCTACATGTTTGTCAAACTTATCTGTATTGATCGCAAAACAACCGTTACATACTTATATTATTACATGTAAATGTGTACAAATAAATAATTTAAAGCAATTGAACACTACTTTATTATACCGGGCTTAATTATAATGTTATTGTATTATGTATAATGTAGTTTTAAAGAGTTGACATTCACTTGCTTACAGCCTATAACAGCTATAGTTATCGTAGTAAAATATTATGTTTAGCAATTACATTGTAATCTAGTTTGAATTTAGATGAAATAATAGTAATTTTATTAAGAAAGGTAATAACATCAGATGTAACGGAAAACGGACCACGCAATTGTTTCAAATTGCTAACTGTTTAGAACAGATATTTTAAATTATATCTAAATGTAAGCGAGAATACTGTAAATATTTTGTTGGATAATCCTTTGAACTTTTCTGTTCAGCTACGAGATGAAACCTCCTGAAAGGTTATGTAGTCGTGAGCGTAAAGAAGAGCAGTGCAGGGTCTCAGACCACAGGTCCGATTTATGCCAACTAAATCAACTACCCGCGCCATCCCCAGTTTAGAAGCATGTATCTAGGTACTTCATCCAGTTGTGCATGTCTTGTACCAAATCTATAATAGTGGACTATTAACAAATCATGATTCATGGATCCAAACGCTTGTTAGTACCCTAAAAATTAACCTAAAGAGCTACCCATATACTTTAACAAATGTGCAACAAAATATTTAAAATAAAACGATTTTTAATTTTATTAACTATTTTTATTGAAAAAGAAGGTGTGAAGCTAACTAGCTTTCAATAATAATGAACCACCTTCAATACCATATCGACAAAACTGAGTTCAACAAATCGATAAATAATGTGTTCTGAATAATAATTCTTTGGCAAGATCTGATTTTGACGAACACAAACTTACAAGTTGAGTGATGCTTTTTAGAGAATATAGACTAGCTGCGTTTGAAACGTGATTGTACATCAAGTAGATCAAGTTTATCTTAACTCATATCAGTGAGATAGTCAAAACAGACAACTTTAATCGTCTACTAATATAATTTTTACATAATTTACAATCTTTTGCCATAGCTGTAAAGCTTAGGGTAGCACAGTCATGTGAAAAAGAAAGCCAATGAATTCAAAGTCACACTTAAATGATGAAACGCGATATCAGATTCAGTGTCGTTTCTTAGTGAGGTGCTTAGCGCACAAACAAGTCGTAAGACTTTAATTGCTTGTTCTTACTTTGTAAGGTAGCGTGACTAAACCTTGTTAGCATACAAACCGTTTGTATTTAAAGGAGCCCAAGAGATTAACATATTCTCGATACAATCCGGGTGTAAAGCCATCCTAGATAATCAAGCAACATCCATATAAATAGGTCTATTTAATTTTAAATGTTTCTTGTCTAAAAATAATTTAGTATTTATTTTGACTATTTTTTCAGGCTCAAAAGAATAAAAACTACAATAAGTATACGAATGTTTAAATTGTATGTCTATATTTATTCGATCGTCTACTTAAAACGTAGGACCCGCCTTAAGAAATATGTGTATAACTTATAACGCTTCAAAGATATGTTGGTAAACAAGGTAAACTGCATTTGACCAGTGAACTAAGATGATTCAAAGGTAGAGAACTGTGTCAGGAGATATCGTGACTGAGCGTTTATCTTGTCCACTCCTCTCATGGCTCACTAGACTGCACGTATACTTTCTTGTGACCTACCGTATATGTGTTCTAACACACGGGTAACTTCTAGGTCAAATAAGAAATTAGTCAACATTAGTTATAATGAAAAATGACAAAATTGAAGAAGTTAATTGTATCAACCTTCTATAAATACATTTGGATTGTAACCTCACATGGGAACCACGTTTCAATTAAATAGGTGGAAAGACGTGTTCATATAATGTTTTTCACAAGACGTGTGACGCAATACTGCACACGTGCAATTTATAAAAAGAGCACCTGGAAAAATATGCCGTGCCCCTTAATCCTCTGCTACATAGTCCTGAACAGATCTAAACTCTAACAAGTGATTCGATTTTAAACTATATGAAAATACCAATATGTGTGATTTATATTCATTTATATCCATTCAGGGAAGCTGTCATCTTTGATCGATATTAATTTATAGTAACTAACTACAGTCGACTATTTCACCACTTTTGAATTAATTAGTATTATTAAGCCGGGAACGGCTGATACAAACTTATGTTACAAAGACAAAGATCATCACATTTAACCTGGACAGTATTCCCTGTACACAACTATCCAAATCTTCAGCAGTTCAGCCAACACAAACCTACATCAGCATGTACTCCACATAGATAAGACCCGTCGTTTCTATTGGTCAACCTGTGTTCGGGGTACACGCCGAACTTTGAAGGCAGAGCAGCGTTCATTCCCGTTGGAACAGTCATACGTGAACCTCGTGCTGACTTATACTTTTCAAACCGCTTCAAACCGCTAATATTCTCAATTTATTACATTGTTTCTTTAAACTCAAATATCTAATCAACCTTTTAACCTTTCATTAACATTAAATTCATTCCGTCATAAACAGTGATTTTTAAGTGTTTTATCCCATACCTTGCCCCAGGCATTTTTAATTTTCTTTATGGTGCAAGTAACTTTAAGTTGTGTTGTGTGACAATATTGTGTGTGTTCATCATCATCATCAGCATCACCCCCACACAGAAGGTACCTTCTCCCCTGGATCCAGGCGGACGCTGTGAGGCCCTCTTCAACCCATCAGTGAGCCAGGATATTCAACAACTCAAGGTACTTTCATCAGTTTCTTGCACCTTTCTAAATATTGTAATAAACTGTTTTATTGATTTGGTTTTTAAATCGGCTGTTTTTCTGCATAAGTTGTTGCGTGACGGTGCAGTTAACATCCCCTTCTGACAGCTCGTATTCTGACTTAATTTCAAATTTTATTATTTTTAAAAAGCGGAACGCGCTGTACCCCTCTTAACCGTTATATTTATAGCTTTTCACATGTCTATTGTTATTCAACGTCGTTATTTTCAATTTGTATTGGTATCATCACATTATAACTATCATTTCCGTCATTCAATCGTGTCCCCCTATATTACTGTGTATTAGTGGTTACCCATAACCACACCGAACAATAAATCACAAAAACTAAAAATAAGTACAACAAATATAATACCAATCAAGTCGGGGATTGGAAAATTGGACCAGCTCAACATTTAATTTCGTGTATTCTATTTTGTAAAAGGCGTATGTCCCGTTATAAATGAATACATACTCGTAAATCAAGGACAAGTAAGTTTAACTTTTGCATTTCATGAAATGAAGTTCATCTATTTATAGAGAAAAATGAGCAGAAGTTAATTTAAATACTATACGAATATTTTATTTGTCAGAGCCAATGTTTACTTTATTCGTTAGTGTCACATCATGCAACAACACGTGTCACAACATATAACTCAACACAACCGGACACTTGTACATTCACCCTGCAGTTAAATATTCATCATGACGATTCAAGTTATAATATTTAGAGGGAAAATATTACATTCATTCGAACTTATTCGAGGTGTTTCATTATTCGTGCTGGGTACCTTTTGGGTCTTGTTCTGGAGACATAATACAACCAAAACATTATAAAGTCAAAATCATTTACGTTAACCGTACAGCTCCCATTTTTATTTTAAGGTTTTATATTTAACAAAACATTCCTTCTTGAAAATTTTTCTTTATTTGTGTATTAATAAAGTGTAAGGGTTAAAAACAATCAACAATTTCTTCCTGTCAAAACAAAATGACCACTTCATGTTTTGAGCGGTAACCACTCATAACTGGTGCATGATTAATTGATTATCTTTTTTGTTGCAATTAGTAAGAAAACACCAGTGATACGATATAAAAGGTTAAACAAAAGTAAGAACATTAACTTCAGTAAAAACGTGGTTTAGACGCATTTTTGCGTCCTAGACCATGCTTTGCACCACTTGTTTGTTCAAATCTCCGTCACTTTTTGACTAATTGCAAAAAATGAGGCTTTACTGAATTTTAATTTAAGTCTTATAATAAAAGCTATCCTTGTACGCCTTCTGTTATCTGCACGGATTTGAAACTATTGCCGTTTAGAAAATATTTAAAATAGCCACCATTTTGTACTTATTGAACTCAATATATTTTGGTTTAGAAATCAAATTAGTAAAGCAATGCATGCACTCATCAAAACTTATACGAGTAGTTCGTATGCTATGCAGTTTCCCGATTGTAAAGTAAAACGTTCAAAAATAAAACGAATAACGAAAATTAGAAAACCCTTATTAACAACATTTTGGCTTATTTGGCTTCCGGAACAATAAATAGTCTAAAGACTTAGCATGAACATTGGAACATGCTGCATTATGCATAAAATGTTCTTGTAATGGATGAATATATAGTTTAGTGACCTTTTACCGCATTTATTATAGTTTATAAAGTACTCATAAATAAGGTACTTTTGGTTTTTCATAAATATGTCAAAGTTTTGGAATAAACAAGCTAAGCGTTGTCTTTAAAACATATTCTGCAACTAAATACGTTCATAATTAATTAACTCGAGGGAGCTAGAAATGAAAAGCCAAAGACGCTATTCCACGTACAAAGTGAATGTCAGGCAAGGTTGGAGCTATAAAGCATTCATGTTGTTGTTCTTTGCCAAGTTTGCCGTTAATCAAACTTCACCTCAAGTCTGAGTCAAGCTTATTTAGCTCTTTCTTTTGCTGCATTTCCTTTAGTTAGTTATAATATAATCTTAACTTTGATTTTAAACTTTGCAATAACTGAAATTGGCGAGATAAGTTTGTGTCTATCGAGCCCAGGTGCTGGTACTCCTGCATTGGCAAAAGCAGTAACTACCCTGACTATCAATGTTGAACGGATGTCGTCTACACTTACGGTGTAAACTGTAAAATGTTAATCATTTCGTATCACCCTTAAAAAAATTACATTTACCTGGATAAAGTAAAAACGCATAGGAGCAAATTTTTAGCCCTTCTAGGGCCTTGGCCAAGACAGAAAGGGATAACTTGCAGGACTAACGTAAGCTTGAGAATAAAGCCAAGAAAAACAACCAAGCAAAGAAAGTTGGAAGCAGTGATACCAACAAAGAAGTCAATAACAAATAATAAATCATGGGAAAACTAGGTGGTGGCAAAGAGGAAAAAAGAACGTATGACTCGAGTCTTTGGCAAAATCTAAGGGAAAGTCTCAAGTCAAATTTTCTTCCTTTCTCTTCAAGTTTTAAGCTGTATAAGGTCGACCACTGCCATTTGTAATGAAATTGATAACTATTAATAAAGGGTTAAGTAGGTTAATGTACTAAAATGTGTTCAGTTTTTCTGAAGTGTCGAACTAGCAGTGCTGCAGCTCAAAAAACCTTTCAATTTATTATAAATTAAAATATGTATTTAAAACTTTTAGTACTTTTTTTATTTTGAATGTTTTCAGTGTTAAAACAAATAATTAAGGTTAAAATACAGGTTTAAATGCGTACAGTGGTTATAAAGGCCCTATGCTTCAAACAAAGGTTATTTATAATAAAGTACATTAGCTAGCTTTAAACATTGTTAGAAGTCTATTTAATATTAAAAGTGGCAACCAAAGTAAGACACGTACTCGCTCCCCGGCCACCTCTTGAAAGAGATGTTTGCGCATCTGTCTGTTGGTAATTTGGTTTCGTGAGTACACAAATTATGAAACCCCTACATCAGGCTCATTCCACGGGGTCCATAATGTATTTAACAACGCAGCAAAGAAAGGTTTTATTTTAAAATGTTATAAAATGTATAGCCTACAATTATTTTGTTAAATGGGCATGTGATGTAAATACTGCTGAAATTAAATTCAACTTCAAGTGTTATAAAGTCCTGAAGTAATCAATGTCTGTAGGCTGTGCGTTATACTAGCACTCCTTATGAAAAGTAGTAAAATTACTATAACACAGTTAAACAGCCTTAGTTTTTAACAAGACTACACCTCATAACTCATTACTACCACTCATCACACTCATCCTTCAACACATATTTGCCTTAAAATACCCTCATGAGAGTGGTCGGCATCTCAAATAGTGATATAGTGATAAACTGGAACAAATATGACGAATTGTTAAGACGTGGAGAATAAAACTAAATAAAGCGAAGGTAAACCGATGTTTGCGCTTAGCTTGTTTTCACTCAGGGACATGACATTGTCAGAACGTGACAGACATAATGTCGCAACTCTCAAAACTCTTATCTCAGGTAAAGTCAGTGAGCAGAATATAAATCCCGGTATCGTCGAACAGCTTTGTCCTTCATAATAACGGATACACACTGCATAACATTTACTAGACTTATTTTTACGGAAGGAAGCTACGACTTTTAAAGCTATTGTTGTTCAAGGAAGTGGTCCATGCAACTATAGTATTATGTGTTGTCTGTAACAGTAACAAATTTGGTATGTACGGTAACGGGTTTGTATCGTTAATTCTTCTACACAAATACATACGAATTGCAATGATAAATTATTCTATATTTTACACTGATATTGGTTTTCTCGTATCCTAAATAGTTATTTTTAGTATAGTGTTAATACAAAATCTCAAACCATATTTTCCGCTCGTGTAGGCTACATAGCTATAACAAGTTCTTGTAGAAAATTGCACCTAATTTAGACAGTTAATTTACTGTTGTATTACTTAGGTCAACCTGTCTGCAACCAATAGTAATTTTCACTTTGGATTGATGCTTGAATTGGTGCACCACTTGTTTATTGTTGAACAACAATTAAAAGGTAATTATAATGACACTAGCTAGTCATTATAATAGACAATGTTCTTTGTTTACTTAATCTTCAAATACTTTCAGGGTTTATGCCGACATAGTGCGGTATGAACGAGGGTATAATTTAAGTTGGGCTCAAGTCTGGCTTCAATTTAACTGAGGTTAGGAAAGAGGGACCAAATGTTTGTAACATTTGGCAGAACATCGTTATGATAAGTACCGGGTGATTACGAATGAATAGATGGTTTGGATAGCTTGTGGAAAACTTAATATTTAAAGGTTTAGATCATTACTTACATTATAACATAAAGGAACCTTTTAAGTGTTTTTTGAACGTGTACAAACTAAACTTGACAACTAAAGAATTCTAAATACGACAATCTAGGGTTGAATCTAAAACTAGAATTTAATGTTGGCTTCAGCTAGAAGTTTGATGAAGGGCAAACTTTACAAAGAAAAACAACTTCATACCACCAAGTTCGTCTGGCATTTACTTCACAATCCAAACAACGGGTTCATCGTCAAGGTATAAACTTTCAAAACATAATATTTTACCTTCACTTATCATTTATCTAAATGAATAATCTGTAAAAAAGATTAACTTACGTTTAAAGTACATTATGATAATTGTAGGTTTATAACGTAAAAATATTGTAAAAGTATAATATTTGATCTAATTATGCTTTTCCTGTTTTATTTTGTAATATTGTCCTGAACAACGACATTAATAAACAGTCAAGTATGCTAAGCCTTTACCTAAATACTATTCATGTCTTGAATTCGCCTTAGTTCATATAATAAGAGGGAGTTTGTTCCATTTAAAGACTAATAAGGTATTTTTAGATCGGAAAATGAAAAGATGACTTTACGTTATGTGGAAAGTTATTGAATTATTGAGATTATGCAACGTATATGAACATACATTGCACTGTTCAATCCATGTTGAAGTTATTTAAGTTTAATTCCAAAATACAAGGCAAATGCACGTTAAATATACAACTAAATTTAGAAACGGAAGTCTGCGTTTGTGAATTACCTTTAAGGAATGTACAAGTTGGTTCGCCATTTGAAGCCAGTAAAATCCCTTGGGTACGAAACTTGCATAGAAAGAGGCTGAGATATTACACAAACAGGGTTGGGACGTGAAGCTTTTACCTGGAGTAACCTCGGAGAGTGGTTCTGTTTGTTTTTACAGATCTCGCCACCTGATGTCCTTATAAACGTTAAGATCTTAAAGAAGACGAATCTCCCTTTTATACTTTCTTTCTCTCTATTTTTCCCATTAGGAGAGGTAACCGTTCGTAATAGTTTTAAATAGATTTCAAGACTAGTAAGATTTAAAAGTGACAACTGTTTCATACGAAGTTATGACCTAAGTTACAAACCATAAACCGTTTAACAACACCTAAAATAAAACATAAATCCCTTATGTTATGTTTGTTGATTTTACTACTCTGTACCTCTTTTGAAAAGGATCTAAATTATACTGCGTACACTGTGCAAGCACTTTGTTATATTTTGAACGGTAAAACTGTGTCATTTCAAACGCGACGCCATTATACTCGTAGTGAAACGCTCTCTAAAGCATAGCGCCGGGTTTAAATTGCACAGTCTTTCAAGTTTGAAAGGCAGCCGTTCTGGTTATAGAGACCTAAATGAGATCAGGTTTCTAAAATTATGTTCTTAAGTTGCTTTGAAGTCGTTACTAACTCAAACTTAGCTTTACATAACAAAATTCCTCGCCTTCTCATATTTCTTGAAAACAGTTTTTTTGTCGTTTTGATAGTTGACCTTGTGTTATTATAAAGTTGTAAAAGATATTCAAAGCAAGTTTAAGTTAGTCTTAAAACATATGTTAGCTGAAACTATGTAGTATGTAGCCTAAAACAAAGTCAGCTTAGTCACGGCAATGGTCTCAGGGTAATGGTTATTTCCTTACTTATAAGGTTTTCACTATCCTTTTCTAAACCTGCAATAAATCAATCCTGCAAGTATATCACTGCAATCCACCTTCCCAATCATTATTTGTCTTCAAAAAAACATAACAAACCCACATATAAAACTAAATTGTACATCGTTGATAGGTGTACAAAGAAGACATTTAAAGACATACTCCTCGTACTCTTTGAAGCTTTTTATCAACTGGGTATTTAAGAAGCTAGAGATTTACAAATATAAACAATGCTATTTAAATGGGTTTTACTAAGAACTTCGGTGGGCTGTAGCTTTTAACTTAGGAGAATGATCAAAACTGTATTTGAGGGTTCTTGTAAAAGTATTCTCAAAATGGCTACCATATTTTAAAATATCCAACAGTTAAATATCGTAATCTACATAATTTTACAAGATGGCCACACGCCATAGTATATAAGAGAACAATGGTGATAAGTTTAAAATACAAACTCTGTATACAAGTTGATAATTTGAAACATTACATTTTGAGTGATACCAACATAGGTTGAATTCGTTAGTGTCAGCTGGACATGGTGTCACAACATGTGGCCTGACACAGCTTGACATTTGTACATCCCTTCGCTGCATCACTGATGATACAATTCAGAAAACTACATGAAATATAATATACAATTCTATGAGTGGTTTTAATCTACATACGTTTTTGTTAGTATAGTTGTTTTATGTAATCATAATTTATAATTTTAAAATCTATTTTTAATTATAGAATTTGTTAAAGAACAGTACGTTAGAAAGAATTGTAAAGATAATTAATGTTATTAAGTCTAACACATGATGAACGACTTAATGTTTATATATACAGGGTAAGTTTTAAATGCCCCCACATTAATTTTTGAAAAAGGAAATATTTTTGCAATCTTTTGGGGTTTTTATAGGATTCAGAAGTTTGTTTTGACGTACTTTGCGTCACCCACCCCCAACCAAAACAGGGGAGGACCCCCTACCAAAATGTTTAAATTGAAATCAACCCTTTGTGGTACCTCAAAAGGAAGGAAGTGCTAATACAAATTCAACGACGCATAGAACATTTTTTATCTCTACTCGTTTATTGTTATACCTGTTTGCAAGAAATTAGCTTTGAAATGCCACATTTCACACACATTTTTTGAAGGAAACATCATGCGAAGAAAGGTTTGTTATCACTGTTTTTTTTTAATTTGATATTTAGCATTTTTAACCTGATTTTTCGTAGGTATTATAAGAGAACGAGTGAAGATAAAAGATCTCACTCTGTATGTTTTATCTGAGTGTTGATTATTTCCAAGACGAAAAATCAGATTATCTATTTAATATTACATGTTCTAAAAAACTATGAATTATTAAACAAAAAGGTTTCAAAAAGCAATGTATACGTGTAGCCTTTGAATTTATACATGGAAGTTCAAGTAAATGCTAAAACTTCGTCACAGCGAATTTTCAGTCTTTGCGTACTTTCATAGTGATGCTTGAAAAATGTAGATGCACCAAATCTGTATTTTTGAGATCCAGTAATCATAATAGAATTTGTTCTAAGGGGGTGCACAATAAGCTTCGGTTGACGTGCTAGGAATATCACAAGTCCTCGTACCCCGCTCACTTAATCTAATCTAATCTTGTTCTCTATTTACCTAATCTTCAACGACTTAAGGAGTCGAGTACACAGTGCGGGAAAGAACAAATGTCTCATTGTGTTGGGCTTATGTAAGTAAATTCAAAAATACAGCTAAGGAACCTTTATATAATTATGTAAATTGTACTTTGAATGAGACAATCGGTAACACAAGAACTGACTCGAAGAGGAATTTCAAACAAGGTGTGTGCTATAAATCATTCATGTTTTTGTTAGAAGCAAAGTTGTCGTGAATCCAATTCAACCCTTAGTCTAAGTCAAGCTAGACTAAGTATTCCTTTGTTGTACGAGTAAGTCACTTTGGCTTCAACCAGTTGGGTTTATTTAAAACATTATAAAATATATTGCAGCATGTTACTACGCTTAATAATCTTATACCCTCTAGGGACAAACACGGATCACCTAATGTGTGAAGTGCGCATTTTACTTTTATATAGTATCGTGTTAATGTACATCATTATTAAGAATAGCTAACTAAAAAATTGAGAATCAAATATTTGACTATTTAAGAATAGACCGATCTCAGAACTGATTTTCACTTGACATATGACTTTGTCAGAACGTGACAGAAATGGTGTCACAACTCTCAATCCTCTTATCCGAGGTAAAGTCATCCCGAGCAGAATATAAATGTCAGTTTATCGTCAGCCAGCTTTACATTTAAGATAACTGAGTACACACTTAGTAATCAATTTAAAAACCAGTAATTTTTGGCAGTGGGGAAGTGAAGTATACTTCATCACTTATACTTAAAGTATACCTTTTTGACACTCGCTCAAATTTAAAGTCTGGAGCACATGCCTAAAAATGTAAGATTAGCAACGGTAAAGTTCATTTAAGGTGAAACTCACTAAGATAAAACATCATCAAAACATTTTACTCCCAGGAGACATAACACGTGCAAGTAATTGAATGTGTCAAACACAGATTGTTTTAGAGCAAAAGGACAAACAGGTAAGAGTATTTATGAACACAAGGTTTCAATTAGCTGTTCGCTCGTAAATAAAGCTGCTACTCTAACAATAGTAGCATATTTCATCACTAGGTTCTATTGTAGCGTTTTGTTGTACACGTTTTATTGTAATATCGGGGCAAAACTGAACCCGTTTAGTGGGCGAGGATGAAAAGTAAACTTCAGATACTATTTCTGAACGTTACCTATTTTCATAAGGTAAATAATTTTTACCTGATTATTTAATTACTGATTAATTAATTAGTTCAAATTCTTCGTGTAATGAAAGTGAAAGTCAACAATCTTTTAAACCAATGTTCTGGCGAACATATAAGTAATGAGAAACAGATGTTACAATATTTCAGTCGATGTTAAGATAACCAACATACTTATTGTCTTTCCGACAAAAATTATTGACTACTGACACAACTAATTTTTAATGGTTCATGTCATGTCATGTGTTATTAGAGTCACCTTACCCATCCTCGAAACCTTAACGTGTCATAAAACATCTTGTTGTGCATAATTTCAATGGTCTTGTAATTATGAGGTAGGTTGTGAAAGAGTATTGAAAATATTACGTCCATGTTTTCATGGCTCTTATAAGTAAACTTTATTCAGTTACAAGTATATCCGTATAATAAAACAACCAAGGATTGCAGAAAAAGCCAGCACAAGGAAGTAACGAAGTATAGCCCCTGAACTCTTATATTATACAGTATAACACAGACAGACGAAAGTCTAAGCGAGATAGGACTATTGTGTTACAGGACATTACGATCTAACGTATCGATCAAACTCCTTGAATCTGATTTATCCAATCGTATTCAGTATGTATCAATTCTAGCCCAACAATCTTCTACCCTCTCTGTGACTGCGGGCTTTCCAAGGGCATCAGTCTTGTGACCTTTTCAGCCTTATGACATTTTTATTTCAATTCAATAGTGACGTGAGTGATCTTGTAAATAAAGGAGTCTAAACACGCATTCATTTAAGAAAAATATGCAAATAAAGGAGTGTGTTAATGAAAAGTTTCATTTCTTCGTTTATATTTATTTCAGATCAACAAACTTGGTCTTAAAATGTTTGTTCTCGTACAATCATATATCATGTTTCTATTCCAGTGTACTTATTGTAAAGTTTAAGGGTTTTGAGTTATGACGCTTGAGCACTTTGGTATGGCCACTATTTTGAAACTGGAATAATCCTGAGATTTTCATGTTGATAAATATTTAAATTTATTTTTGGAATACTAGTTATAATAGTATATAAATGATTTTCATATAGTTCCAAGTTCATAACATAATTTACCTTGGAGATAAAAATAATACATACGGACGAAAACTAAACGTAATAGGACTGAACATTTGTTGTTTTGACTTGATAAATCATTTAGTGTAGTGTGATTCCATAATTACTGGACACCCTGTATAATGTCTTACTTGACATAATCCAGGATTTCTCCAACTTGAGCCCTTACTAACTTCATGATGTCCTGTCTGTAGCAAGATCACCGTAGACGAAGCAGATTGCTTGGCTACGCTTGCCTTCATCAACTTCAAAGTCCTTAGCAACACTCGATCTAGCCATGTCTTCTTCTGTCGTGCGTGCCCTACAAGCTATTTTCAACCAAGCAAGAACCGATGTTTAGCACTGAAATAGCGGAGTATTAATTATTTCTCTCCGGTGGTCGAAGGGTAGGTAGAAATCGAAGTGTTCCTTCCATTTCATAAACATCGGTTCCAGTAGGTCTCTATTAGGTTGAAAAACAAGACAAGTGTGGCTCAGTTCTTTGATGAGTCGCGCGTGCCGCCGACCTTGCCAGTCAAGATAAATGGTAGTAGCGATATTCCAACTTTACTCCGCTTACTCAAAGAAAACACCCGGTTATACAAACCTAAAGACAACCTTTTGAGAACATGGAAAACAACTTTTCTAATATCTACACGAAAAATAGCGTCCTAAATGGGGACTACGAGAACATGTTTTGAACAACTTTTTCCGGAGTGATCAACAAAACCTTTCTTGCCTGTATACTTGCCTGGGAAATCACACTTGAACTTCTTCACTGTTAAATGTCAGGACTGGGAGAAAATGTTTAAATGTATATGTAACAACTGCATACTTATATTATTTGTTGGATGTATGTGATTTTGCACGCTATATCCTGTATTGATATTTTTGTATGATATTGTTTAATTATCGAATTTATTCTCGTAAATAATTACTACAATATACCTTACTTATTTTATTATTGTTTTTATTCATTATCGTTATTTTATTCTGAATGATAAACATTTATTTGTGCTTAATTTGTATAATATACTCGTACTTGTTCACCTTTTCCAAATGTTTAAAGTCTAAGTGTTTTGAAGTTTTTATGTTACCTACATATTATATGTTAAAAACATGGTCACTATAGTGATAAGCAAACTGTCACTTATTCGATTTGTATTGTCATCAAAGTGGCGTTCGCTGTGTGTAAATAAACGAATAAACAATACACTTAAAAATAATATTTACACTCGAGATAGAACTGTTGTGTGTTTGACTGAAGGGTGGGTTCGTGTGAATTGAATCACGTCAGCTGAGTTCCACGCAACCATCCCTCTCTCTGCCAGGTCATGGCACAGGATTGATACTTCAAGCAAACAAGTTTAATGGAACTGTGTCTAACCTTCTTACGTTGTTAATAGTTATAAGCTTCAAAAATGCTCTAATAGATACACAAAAATTGTAAAATACGTTATTCCATAGCTTAAAGTTAGACTCGAATATGTCGCGTTTAATACAAAAACTCTAGCTTTGGTAGCTGAAAGGTTATTGTAAAAGTTGGACTATCATTACTCATTAAAGTCAAGACTTAAGCAAGAAAACACATTTCAAAGTTGACTTTAAACTGAAAATTTAGTTGGAATTTTGTTTAAAAAGTGCCAGTTTTTACATTGAATTAGTGGAATTACTCTTTTACTAAATTAAGGTCCAATTGTTTGGAAGATTTTTGAAGCTAACGATTAGGCTTATCAGGTGGGAATTTTTAAACGCAAAAAGATATGAAATTAAATGACATTAGATTAAGCCGGAATTATATGTGCGCCAAACTAGACCACGTCGTTGAAATTTGAATTTTAATAACCTAGGAAGAGATTAATTCATTGAATGTTGTTCAGTCGCCGGAGGTTGACATTTTCAACTAAACAATGAATGGATTGTTAAGACTAACAGAAAACATAGTAAGTTACATAAGCTATAGTGATAAAATTAGATACAATAAAAAATTGGACATTTACTTCTTTATAATTTGAGAGTACATAAAGGTATTTTGTCAATAAAACGACACAGTTTTCTCTGAGCTTTAATTTTTTACAAAAATAATGCACTTTCCAAACAGTCACTAGAAATCAATAGCAGTCGAACAACAACAAACCATATACTTTATAAAACCTCTCTAACTTGTTTTCCCAAAACATTTCACATAACTGACTATACATACTTTTTAGATTGCCATCGTGGTCATATATATTTTTCAAATAAATCATTCAACGGTTTCTATAAACATATTTTTATTTACACACTCTCACTGTACGTAGACCCAGAAGAATCCTTGTTTTCACTCAAAGTGGGATCGCTTCCAAGCCACATGTACAAGTTGTGTAAGTCAGGTTTGTATCTACACTGTGAGGTCCGTGCTCAGTTCCCGGTCTGTTATTGTCTCCACATCCACCCTGCACTGGACCTCCACACTCCCCGTATGTTAGAAGCAGTAAGTCCTTGACTCCCCGGGCACCTGGGTCGCTGTGGTCCTCACCCTCGACTCTACCACTGGTGACTGTCATCCGTAGTAGTACTGGTTGTGCGAGTTTCTACTTGTGCTCATCTCAGGATCCTCTTCACACGAGAACGTCAATATCTGCTACAATCACAGAACAGCCCAGTATTATTTAATTAGGTAAAACTATGGATTATGAAAAAGCTCACGTTACTGTCCTGCTTAGGTTGGAGGTAGTGACAACACTTCGTAGTGTTCAAGTACATGTCATGATTATCTTCTATTTCGGAAACAAATGCATTACAATTTAAAACCAAATATGGGTTTACCTACCCAAATGTTAGTTAGTTCTAGGTTAAATGCCATTTAGTATTAAAAATTGTAGTAATATTCATATCTTCAAGAGCTGGATCTTATTAGATTCTTTATAATTTTAAAATATCAAACAGTTTAATAAAGTAAAAATTTGTTTATTTCTGAGGCTTTTCAAATGCGTGGCATTCATCATCAGAGACTCTCAGCAACCCAACTACGTGTGTACGTGTGAGCACCGAAGTAGTCTCTTTGCGCCTGAAAACAATCATTTCATCAGCTTAACCTTAATGTAAAACTATCGCTATCAATACATTCTAATTCTTCAGGCTTGAACTGTTCTGTACAGTTGTTATTGTAGCAGGGCAGGGCACTTTCACCTGTAGAAGGTTGGCAGGCAGCTGCTGAACATAATTCTAATTTTATTATTTCAGTTGCTGAGAGTCTCTGATGATGAATGCCACGCACTTGAAAGGCCTCAGAAATAAACAAATTTTTACTTTATTAGACTATTTGATATTTTAAAATTATTATTATGTAGTAATATTATTGTTCATCGTATCTTTTTTACAAGTTGTTTAAAAAAATCATATCTCTATTGTGCTTTATTACTAAGCTCTAGAACAGATCAGTTCTGCGTTTTCCGTCATATAATCTGATATTTTGGCGTAAAATGTATAAAGTTATAATTTTGTAAACAAAATTACTATGTTAACAGTGTGTAGACTAAAAGAACGACCAAAAAGAAAAATCTAACAAGTTAAAATTAAAATGTCGTTACCTCCTCTGGTGGGTAAAGGTGCTGTGAGTTGGGCACGATGGTGACGGCTGTGGGGGTGATGTTGATGAGGTCCATGCCAGTGTCTATCTGACACACCTCGCCCGAGAACACCTTGGGAGGCACGGGGTTCACACCCACTCCCTGGAACTGCTTCCGTTGCCACAGCAGGTAAGTCGTCACAGACGCTAGGATGGAGATGAGCAGGAGACTAGCTCCCAGCAGCACGTACAGGAGTCTCTCTTGGTACTCTGGAGAACAGAGAATTATTGTACCTGATGAGGGGCGATGATTAGATGTTTACGAAAGTTACTAAGGTTTGGCTTAGAATCTTTATTGTTTTTATATTCAAACTCATGTTCACAAAGTGTAACTAATTAGTGGAAAATATAACGTAAACTAAACATAAACCACTAATATAAGACAGCTTCTAGTATTTAAGAGAACGTTAATGAACAGAATTGTAACCATTAACTCAAACTTGAGTGAAGTGTCAGTTTTCATTTTGCACAACCGCTGCTGCGAACTCCACAACACGTTAAACTGACGGATATAAATTGTTTTGCGTCGGTTGATGTACAGCTTACAAGATAACCTTATTCGCAAGCTGCACACAAGGAAATATGACATGATTTATGATAGTTTTATTGTTGTACTAAAGATGGTTGAGAGTACTACCGCACACTGAATTGGAGAACAGATAGTGTTCTAATTTTACCAAAATACGTTCTGGAAGTTTGTTTTAGTTTTGACAAATAGGTTAGCTCTAGCAACGTGAAGTTTCAATTGTTGTGAAACACTGTTTGAACAATTACGTGTAAGATCAAAAACTAACTAATTTAAAATCCATATTAAAAGCACGTAAGCTATTCCATTAGTTGCCTATTAATAGTAACCAATAGATCCTAAATATTCAGTCTATTATTATCAGTACAATATTATGAACATACAAAATGACAAAGAAAGTAAAAAGACGGGAAAAGACAAATATTAACTCAATCAGAGACTCAATCAAAGCGAACAATCAATCTTGAAGTTGAGAAATCGTTTTGAACATCTAATTTAAATTGAAACGGAATGCAAATACTAACTCTCAAGCAGGAAAACTCCAACTTGTTTATCTTCAACTAGAATCAACACAAGTACATTTCTCGATTAATGTTTTTATTCATTTCATTTCCAACCAGCTGTATTGTCACTTTGCATCATCTTACAAGACAAACTGTGGCTGGATTATAGAACAATAGTTTTCCTAATCTTTTTTATAATGTCTAGTGCTCAAAGTGTCCTCTTTAGTTGAGTATTTATGACAACGAGGTACTTACTAAATTTAACTGTGAGAAGCTTCCGTGCATGAAATGATAAATTCCATGACCGTTTTGGCGCATTATAATTATTCATACAGTTTGACATTGTGGAGACGAACTAATGCTACGCAGTGCGGTTAAGTGACTGTTCAGAGGATGCAGTCCTGGAAACTGCAAACACGTCAATAGCGCGGATTTGAAGTGTGTACGTCATTCTAAAGCTCGTCATTGTTTAAATAGTGTTTGAGGTATCCCTTAGGAAGATAAACTCGCATGTCAGTAGTTCTGTCTGCCTAGTTTAGTAGCATTGAACATCTATACTTATTATGAAATAGAGCGTAACATGTTGAGATCGGGTGCTGAACTAATGACATGCGGCTCATTCATTGAGAATGAACACAAGCTTGCAAGGTTAATTGGACATTTACACCAGGTTTATCAGACAATTAGCTTTCAACTCTCAGTTGAACTAAGGGCTATTCACGTGGTGATAAGCAAAAACGCAAGTTACCAAAAGGACAGCCGACGTTTTAGCCTGTAAAGTTACACAGATCAAAATAGGTAGGCTATAGAAATGTTTTCTTAACACATATTTCCTTTCCACACATTAACATCGTACATAGATCCTACCTATAATATCTAAGGCAATTTAATATAAACTTTCAAGACTTTCTGGATTGATAACTACCTGAGTTAACATAAATAAACTACTCCATAATATAAATACTCGTATACCAAATTAGTGATAACCTATGCTTGTATTGGTAACCTATGTAAAACGAAACTATATTTAGCTATTCATTTTACTTGTGAGGATTGTACACACTAAAAGTAGATGCATGTACAGGAGCAAATAGCAACCTAGAGCAAGCCGGCAGATCACCGCTGAGCGTGGCCACACACAATAGATATTTTCCACAGACGTTAATTTATTTGTAAAAAAGAGGCTAGTTCAATCAGAAAATCCATCATCGACTGTGGTTGCCTACCATGCACCTTACGGCGGAGAGCATCTGTCCACTTAACTTACTTTGCAATCAGTTTACTTCGACGACTAAACTTCGATTTATTTACTCCATCCCTTTGAAAGATTACAGTTTTAACCAAACGTCAATGCACAAAACTGTCAATACTGTGGGCCTTTTATGACGATTTCATTAATTCAATCAAGTGGCACACATATTGCAATCCCATTAATATTTAATGGAAATCCCAAGTTGCTCATAAGATTGTACCGTGAGATTTCTCGCGATGAGCGTGCGGACTGGCGGGAGTGTAAGGAAGTGCGGTGGTGTAGTTCTCTCTCCTGCCCGCCAGGTTGGGCCACTCGCTGTACGCTTCGCTCTCTACAACCACGTCCTCGTAGTCGTACTCCGGCTCAGTGGCCTCGTCCTCTGTTGGGCCTCCATCGAACTGCTCTATCAACACTTTCCGGGGCGCTGTTTGGACAATAACGAAAACATATTAATACTTTTTCAAAAATTATGACGCAATTAAAACGATGCATTTTAGTGTTTGTTCTAAAATTCATTAAACACCTTTATACCTACATAAGGCTTATATACATTTTGGTATACAATCAATGTTTGTTTAAAAAGGGTTCAGAAACTTACCACATGTGTAAACTATTTTCAGGTACATTCTGGACTGTTGACTGCAAGGCCTACCGAAGGTTGCAGAGTCTACCGACAGGTTGCAGCGCCGTCGACCGTGACATATCCTCATAACCGTTTCAGTGGTGTACATTGCTAGGCACGCTGCAACATTTTGCAAGATGACACTTAATAGGGTGTGTATTAGATTTTGTACACTTATCGTTTTAAAAATCCTCTGACGAAAATTTTGAAACTGCGGGAAAATCTATTACTTTTGCAGGATAGCCTAATATTGAAAAGAACTTATTCATATTTCCATACGAAACATGATTTTATAAAAAATTAGAAACTTATCAAGAAAAACAACTATTCCAAATAAGGTAAAACTGACCTTACGAGACTCTACACAAAGTTTCCCTCATCCGAAATCAAGTTGATAAGTTTATGATAAAACTATTCAGCTAACCTTCTGTTCCTCAGATTCCACACAAGTGTATTTCGTATTGTATAAAAACAGCTTTCGATTCCTCGTTTTTTATTTTAATATACAGTGGTACCATAACTAAATATGACAACATTTTAAGCAGATGGAAAAATCTAAATGAACAAAAGGAAGTAAAGTAAGGTTTGTGCAAGGATTTATGCAGGTATAAAGTCCCAAACTACTTTATTAGCAAGTAAACCAGACCGGAACGGAGGGTCTATCAAACAGTTTTAGAGTTAGGGACGACAAGGGAATACAAAGTGCTTAACAACCGGTCTGTACTTTGACCTTGTTCCGGCCAAGTTGAAACAATCTCACACCCCAACAGTTGCCAAAGGTGAAGTCAGGGCTCACTGAACATTACTCAATTTGTCGAATCTTGTTAAGCATCAATGTTTCTGCAAAGGTATTCTGAGACATGAATTGTAAAGGCAGCAAAAACAATATTTTCTTTACGGTTGTTGGGGTAATATAAATTCTCCACACATTCGATCTGTATCCATTCGCAGCGCGAGTTGATTATCATACAATGAGTTCACCGTTGGAATTCCTTCACACAATTATAATTTGACGTTATAGTTATATTGTAGCTAATATGTATTGTTTTAGTCGGGTTGTTGTAAAATTACCCAATAACTTATTGACAAGTCAGTTTACATTCACCAAACCGCAATTGATTAATGGAGTGTCCAAATCCTTAAACAATTGTATTTAAAAAAACAACGGACACTAATTTTGGACATTTTAACAAATACTCGTACAGTTTCAATTTCGCGAATGTACATTTATTTTGTCAGTCCGTTATTGAGTTATTTTACAACTAGGCTAAAATAACAACTAGTTCAATATCACTATAACTTCAAATTGTAATTTTGAGCCGGAATTTCAACGGTGATTCATTGTATGATAATTAATATTACTGGATAAGTACAGACCGAATATCTGTTACACCAACAACAGTAAGAAAATGTTGTTTTATTTCACAATCGTCTCATAAAATACATAAACGAAAACCTTAAAAAGTTACAACTTTTTTTGTTAGATAATTACAGTAGAGACATGTATTTTTTAGACTGAATTCACTAACATAACTTTCAAACAACGAAAAAAGCCGTATACAAGGTGAGTTTTAAATTTACTTCCTTAACTTAACTTTTGAAAAAGGAAAGATTTTGAAAAGTCCTTTAAGGAATGTTTTATAAAGTCCTAAAGTTAGTTTTGACGTACTTTGCGTCACCCAGCCCTTTACAACCCAAAAACCGGAAGGAGGGCACCTAATTTAAAAAAATACAAACAGGAGGTATTGTAGCACTTCAAAAGAAAAAAATCGTAGCCTGAATTTAACGACGCAAAGCAAAACCTTGTATCTTGACTCATTTTTTGTAATACTCATATAAAGATTACAAGACATCAGATTTAAAATGCTACATTTTTTGAAAATCCTCTGAGGGAAACATAACAACCCTATAACATAACCCCATGGATTATTTTCAGGAAAAATTGTCCTTCTAAATCAATTGTATGGGAAATGTGGCATTTTAAACCTGATTTTTTGTAATCTTTATATGGGTATAGAAAAAAACTAGTCGACTTTTTGTCGTTGAATTGGTTTTAAAATTCCTTTTCCTTTGAAGTGCCACACAGGGGGGTTTGTATTCAACAAATTAGGGAGTCTACCCCCGGTTTTCGGGTGGAGTAGGGTAACGCAAAGTACGCCAAAACAAACTTTACGATCCTACTTATATTTCCTTTTTTAAAGGTTAAGGTGAGGGAACATTTAAAACTCAACGTGTATACGTCGTTTTGTCTTAAAACTTTAGAGTTTGATTTAAAGAAACGGCAAAATAAAAATCAACAATTGTTTGTTGAGTTATTTTGTCACACTACGTTTAAGGTATCAGATTGTCTCCAACACTGTTATTTGTAAACATGACGCCTGAAGGCGGCCGGACCAGAACGCGGCCGGACTAACTCATGCCGATGGGGACTACTTATGTTTAGGTTATAGTTGAAACGTACGTTAGTTTTCCCTAGTAAAGCACAGGTTTACAGCTAGTAGTCGAATGAAATGTACAACTTACTTTCTTCTGGAATGCCTGGAGGCTGTGGACAAGTCAGACTTTCATACTCAGTTCGGCCGAAGCTCGCCGAGTATATCGCTATTCTAGAGTTGGGACTGCAACTGAGCTGCACTATGTCGTTCTCGCACGCCATCTTACTTCTGAACTCGTCTAGAAACGTAAAGAAAATCAAGTTAATGACACTCTACTCTATTCTCAGTTAGCAAACCTATATTCTTAAGTAATGTACCTTTTGTACAGAACAACCCAAAAATGTCATATTTTATTGCAAAATTATAAGGGAATAAACATTTTCTATTTTTGGAATATTGTCCCTCTTTTAGCTTGTTTATTCTTTTCTTTGCTACAAATATATTAATATCTTAAAATTAAATTTAGAATATGATTGAAATAGTACACTTCAAAACTAGTACTAAAAGAGGAATTTTTTTGGCACATGACGAAAGTTCTCGTGCAAAGCGGAGACGAGCGCGAGAACAGTAATTTCACTTGTGAGATGAAGCCCAGAGCGGGAATATCCATTTATGCTGTACATTCATTTGAAATGACATAGTATAGCTTATACATTTTTGCCTAAACGCCATTTTCTTAGTGAACAATTTATATTTCTTGTAAAGTATTGATTATCACCGTCTATAGAACGCATTAAGAGTAAGAAAGGATTTGCAGATTATTTTCGTAATTTACCTCCGATAGTTGCCTGATATTTTCTTCAGGGTATATGCACATGAGCTATAAAATTATCAATAACTATACTATGATAAAGGAAAGCAAATAATAACGGAACTGATTATAGCATAAATAGTTACTAATTTACAGAAAATATAAAGAGAAAATGACGAGAGTCCAAGATGCATTTTAGATCAACTTATAACAAATTTGTGACTTTTATTACTCTTTCTGTAAGAATCTCTGGTTATTTAGCTTACCCAAAGGCCACGTCATGTATTGGCACAGCAAATAGCCAAATAAAGAAATGTTACGCTGAAGTAACTTAGGGCACTTACATGGACGGCACTTCCAGGCGACTTCTACGAAGTTGCGTAGCCAAGGACAAGGGTCGGGACTGGGGGTAGCGTGGAACCGACACAGTCTCCGCTTGTGACACGCCTCTACCACTGACTGCAGTAGAGAGTACTGTACATCACAACATGCAAACATGTTACTACCAGTCAATACAAATGTAACTTGGCTGAACAGACCACCATGAAAGAAAGAGACTAGCAAGGCCATTGACTACTCTGACACTTACAAAAAAGAAGTAAGACTCCCAAAACTTGTTGGGCCCTAGCGATACCCTGCTGCCGTGTCCTCGTACGTTTATATCAATACAACCTACCGTGGTGGGCAATGGAGCGTTTAACACTAGGACAGCTTCGAAGCTGCCCGTCAATTGTGCACAGCACTATTTGTTATGTACTTCAGAAAAAATAAATACAGCAACTAATTTTGTTTGTTACTGAGTTGCTAGATGTTCATAAGATCCTGTATTTTCTTACAAAACATCTAAAAGTTGATTGAATATGTTACACATTCATCAACTAAGACGTGTTACTTGGCCATAGTATCACGCTAAGTCAGTTCAAGAATAACAATTTACGTTAATCTAAAACTACCAAAGGCCAACGACCATTTAAAGAATAACTGGTTTCGATCAATGCACTACTGCTAAAGCTTTGTTTTTAATCTTCATTGTTTGGATAGTACATAAATCGGTTTTTTGGTGTAAATAATTTTTGATAACCTAGAATAATTAATATGAGTGAATAAATTGTAAATAACCTCAAAGGTGTTGTTTAAATTTACCCATCCACAAAACAGCACGTCAAAACCTTAAAACTCTTAAAGAAAAATAACATTTTAACTGGGTTATTTTTATTTATTGTCTTACGTAAGACCTAAAACTCGAACTGGAACAGTTATAAAGAGTACGCCACCACTCTCCGCCTAGTGTATTCAAATAAACTTTACCATTATTACGTAAATCCAGGCCGACTGGCAGCTAAGCACTGATGCGCTGCAGGCATGAGTTATAAACGCTACGCTCACTGACTTGTTCGGTCTTCGCCCTTAACTTTGTATATCTAATTATTGCAAGTATCACTGAGCTGTCCGATACGCTCACAACCTCGCTTCAGCCTTCAGCCTCAGCTTTTCCTTCTGTATAATAACGGGCGTTTCGAGGCTGTTTGCTCTTGTTTACAGCCTCACTTTGGCACAGCTTTTCGTACTCTATTATTACGGGCTCTTTTAGCTAAACTCACAGATTTACTTTGGCATCCGGCTGCAGACTTACTCATACAGCCGTATCTCGTACCTTTACTGCAAATTTGCCTACGTATTGTAAAGGAAAGGCGCATTTCGAATTTCATTAAAATTGGACTAATTCCGCGGTGTCAGCGAAAAACGGTTAGTTTTTTGTAGTTGTTTAGCAGCCGTTTTAATTTAAGGTTATTGTATATCGATAACTTTATGTATTATATCAAGGGATAGTACTTAAATACTTAATTATTTCAAATTGCATTAAATAAAAGTATAAAGGTACGTTTAAGATAACTTAAAACGCGTTTTATAGTGAAAGCCCCTTCCGCCCCTTCCCAAAAGAGAGCACTAAAAGTGAACTTGACCGATATACAAGTGTCATGAAAATGTTATAAACCTGTGATCTGGAGAGAGCACATATAAATGAACATTATACCTAAAGTAAACAAATCTCACAACATGTTCCAGAGTCAGGATCGGTGCTGATTTCATAGACCCGTGTCTTAATATGCTGACGACATGAATATCTCATGCTTTCCAAAGGAAATTCGCTAAAAAGTGCATTGACAAGTCTGAACTGTGAGAAAGGTAGTAATCACGCTCGCTTCGACTTCCACCTGGTCTGCACTCTTATTGAATAGACGTCATAACCGGATTCAGTAGTGGCAGTTTCGATTTATACTCGCGACATCTATAATTCATTTCAAAAGCACTGAAATTTACAACATTATCGGTTTTAGTAATCATTCTATTTTCATTTCAAATAAACTATACAACAATGCTAAGAGTAGCTAAACTATATATGTAGTAGCAGTTATATTGGTTTTTAGACCTATTGAAGTGACCACCGGTTTTCTGACCGTTGGTTACTAGAATCCTTTGATTCGGTGCATTTTACTGGACCTTTTTGACTTTTAAGAAAGTGGCTAAGGACATAATATTGTAAATGTAGGCTTGTTAAGGAAATATTGAGTGTTCGAAACCTAGATCGCTTGGATATGGAAGGTTGAGAATAACTTGGCTGCTACAACAGTTTTTAGTGATTTTTTGAACTTGACTGCTAGAATATTTAGCTACAAAACTGCACTGCTCTGAATTCCGTCTAGGTTTTTGTAAGTTTAAAGGATAAAACTGAAACTTGTTCTAGTATCGCCAGTAATTGAATGATTGAGCAATTTGAGGAATAACTGATACAGTCTTTGGTTCACAGAACTGCCATCAGTTCTTAACTTTAAAAACTAAGCACTACTAAGTATATAGTGACTCGCCTGGAGACCGCTGGGCCAGGTGCAGGTGGTGTTCCACTCAGTGCGTCCCTCGGGACAGGAGGTGCCGTTGCTCTTGCCGTACTGCGCTACTTGCACCACGATACTGGTGTGTGGTGGACACTGAAGAATCATCAGCTGGTCGTCACACGCTGCGCGCTGGAACGTCTTCAGGGAGTTGGAAAGCAAAGCTGCAAAACACAACACCAGATTATGTTGGTTGATGGATATAATTGACGTACAGTTTATGATCATTCGATCAACAGCTAATCTTTGTTTAGAAAATCCTTTAACCACCATTCGGACTTTTATTGATCTGAAATAACTATTGCACGATGTTTAATATGTTCAAATAACCATTAGTAGAGTACAAAAGATTATTGGCGTTAAGTCAGTTAGTTTAAACTTTAAGTCTTCCAAATCACAATTACGTAATTAAGGAGTCGGAGAAAGATTGACCATGTTTTGATCTAAGTGTTGTCATTGGTATAAATAAGACAAACAATAGTACTGTATATTTCATCACTAGGTCCTAAAGTGACACTTTTTGACACGAGGTCAAGTTAAAGTCAGAGGTACAGCCGAGGACGTTAAATGACCGTGAATCAAAAAGACACTTTCGGGCCGAGTGATGAACGATACTTTTTGTCATGATGCAAATAATAATGATAAATAAATGTCAATAAATGTTTTAATATTAACGAATTAATTAAGTAACCATTGTTTTCAACTCAGCAGTCTTAGTTATAATGTTTTAAATAAACAGCTGTTACACTGATTTACTGTAAGTTTACTCTTAGTTATAAGTTTACGTACCTTACGTTAGTTCTAAATCTATATTTTTTAAGGTACATTGTCTATTTTCGTGAGTGGCAATTAAACCCGAGGAGTTACCCCTCCGAACCGGGCAGCGTGATCCACGAGCTTTGTTCCACGTGCGCTTAGTAAATCACGCGCACGTCACTGTGCAATACAGAATAAACCTTGAGCAACTACGAAAGTAGTTGATTACAACTGTAAAGATCAGGATTGTGACAATATCTGTGAGAGTTGTGTGTGGTGTTTCTAAATGTGTAGTTAACAGGTATTTGTAGACAATTTTCAGTTTATAGGGGTTTTGATTGCACTAACATTATATTGGTGATACAAACAAACCTTTGGCATATCACTAACGAACAAATTAGTCTGAGCTTCCTTACCCTTCCCTTATTTAAGATACACACTATTGTTAAATAAGTAAAAGATCAATAATAATAATTTCCTAGAAAATAAATTATCTTGGAATGAATCTGTATTTTCCGTAGAAAGCTTACTAAACACACATCCGGTATTAGGCCGAATTGAGCTACTGTCTGAAGCTAAATATTTCCGACACTCGTCAATGATAGACACTAGAATGCTCTAAGTATCTTCAAATCAAATCTGAAACTGATAGCTTTTGATTGCTTAAAACCACCAACTTTAGATTATAGAATAGACGATGATATAATAGACGAGCCTATGCTTCATCAAAAGGGATACGTTAATAGATTTACAAGCCTCAATTTGTTTGAACAAGTTGACTCTGGGAAAAATGGTAAGTTTGAGAGTTTCTAACTCACTATGTGTACAATTTTAGCTAGAAAGGCTCTATTGAGGTCGGATTTGTAAATTTTGTTCTACGTGCCTTCGATTTTTGTCAGATTGTATTCGGTTAATTCGTTAAAACAATATGAGCTCATGCATAATTGCATGTCAACTTGCCGCAAACCCGACATAATAGGTTCCCTCTTACCCCAATGGCAGCCTAACAAAGTAAAACACACTCTAAATTAAAACACCTCCAGTCTAACCCAGAGTAAACGTTTTGAAAACAAGTCGCGGCTTTAAATTTCACTATCAAATTAGGTACTGCTCATCTAAGTTGTAAGACCTTTTCACTAACCCTTCTCCTAAATATGCACAATTCTCTAAAATCAGCACATTAGTGACATATACGTAATTCCTAATCAAGACCTTCTCAATATTTCTAGATACATCCCATAGTTTTGTCTAACTCAGTATAAAGTAAAAAACTGGTCCTGGCATATAACCGATCAGTGAGCACCCTATGTAGCCCATGTTTTCTCCAGTAAACTAAACACAATTCCATTAGTTAATGTGTTTGACGGCAGTGTTAAGTAAACGACAAAGTTCGGAAAGCATTATGGGAGCGCACACAATCTCCTGCAAACATAGGGACTTTAACTGACAATCCGAGCGTTTAAACATGCTCTATGTGTCTAACTCCCTTGAGTCAATATTTGTGTCAAATGTGTCGTGTAACTTTGTTGGGGCGTATTGGACTTAGTGCCACTTTGATTATACTAGCACTACAAAACAACCGTTTCCCATACTTTGGCTTTTTATTGTAATAACTTTATATAATTGGTGACAGGTTTAAACATGTAATACTTTAAAACACTATTACTTACTTTATAAACTTCATTTTGT
Organism: Matsumurasca onukii; assembly: GCA_018831715.1. Taxonomy (NCBI): domain Eukaryota; kingdom Metazoa; phylum Arthropoda; class Insecta; order Hemiptera; family Cicadellidae; genus Matsumurasca; species Matsumurasca onukii. Next base: position 53,580,546 of record CM032059.1, on the reverse strand, counting down.
TAATCGTAATATGGTAATATTTCATAAGTCGACAGCTTTCATAACGGTGTCCTCTTCAAACTTTTTTAATTTGGAATACGATCTTTTGTGTTTGTTAACTACTCGCTAGAAAAATGTAAAGATACGATACTTTATAAGATCTGTATAACATGGCTTTGCATGATTATATTCCATGGCAAAAGAGCAAACTTGAAAGAAATCTGCTTTCAAGCGTTGCAAGATCATATATTCTACATTTGATAAAACAGTATAAAGCTTAAAGGAACATAGGTTCGAGTGCAAAATGTGTAAAACTGCAAACCTTTGTTAAAAGGCTGAGAGCGTATGTTCGGAGTTGACGAAAACCCCTATTTTACGTCCGAGGGCTAAGTTGATTAGTCAGTTTATACTGTCACGACTTACCCCCTTTGTGTAGAATTTGGAAGCAGATACCTAACTCAGAATCAATTAAATACTAATATTTGTGAGGAATTAACTTTTAGTTTGTGACTGGTTGGGGATTGGTACGTCACGTGTTTACTTGTAACAGCTGGTCAGACTAGGTTTGAATTATATCTTCAATGGTTTTTAACGAAACTGTTGCTATAATAGCTCGTAGTTCTGGTTATAGACATAACAACACACTGTGTTTGCGTCTTATACGTTTGAATGCTCTCAAAATATACTATACAGAAGTGTAACATTCCCTCATGCCTTTCTTATTTATATTTTGGAACGTATAGTTTTGACACAATTTAGCACATGACCTAGAGTTTGAAACAATGTTAATGGCTATAAAGAGACAAAACCGAAGTTCCTCGATGTTATTGCGGCTCTCCGTTTCCAACTGTTGGATCAAAATAAAACTTCGGTAGCTGGTTGACAAGCAATAATTAAATCCAAACTCGTTTACAGGGGTTTCCCACTATTATCAATCAGAGCAAAAGATTAACCAAAGGTTGGTTTTGTCTTACTCTGACCTTTACAGCAAATATCACACAACAATGATTTTTATTAGTAGGCCTAATGTTGGATTTACATTATAAACACCCTTGGACATGGTGTAGTAAGTACTTAGCCTATTAGTTATTACACCATGGTGGGGGACACCCACATACTGATACAGCTTTTTGAATGATTCTTAAAACATAACACATATCTCATATACCTAGCCGAATAAAAAAACTAATAACGGCTCAAAAGCTATGGATCACATTACGTGTTAATTATTTTACACACTGTTTTTGAGGTTTTGTGCCAAATGCAAGGTATAACACTTTGTGAGTGTAGATTCCAGAATCTAAATCACACCTAGTTCATGTGATATGTTCATGTGATGGTATTAGAACATTGGATATCACGAGATAAACCCGGAAGAAAACACGTCCAAATTAACACTTATACTTTGTTTACTTCCATACAGTCAATCACATGATTGAGGCTAACAATTTTGCTTCAGAAGTGTAAACAACAAAACAAGCTAGTCCTCATCATCAGGCTGGCTCTCCATTGTAGGGTCGGCATGTATGTCCAAAGGAACAGCAGGCCTGGTCATCTTGAATGCCAGGTAGACCAGCACATACGAGGAGAGTATGGCCTTGGCACAGTTGGCTCGGCCTCGCATAGTCTGTCCGTTGAACAGCCTCTTCATGCCAGTCAGACTGGGGTCGTCGTAAGGGCTGTCCCCTGCCATTCTTGTAGTAACTTGATGAGCAACTGGTAATGTGTTGGGGAGGAGCGGAGAACGGTTTCAAGATTTATAAACTTTGCTGATTGTATGAGTGTAAGAATCTTGTTTGTAAACAAAACCATATGTTTACATGTGCAATTGTTTAAACTTAACTGATACTTTTATTTTTTAAATTTTTATTTAACCATACAAAATATTTTGTTTTGGTATAACAATAAAAACAAAAAATACGTTGAAAATAATTATATCTAAATTAAATTAAAACTATGTTTGTAATTCATTTTTGAAATTTAGAAACAAATCAGCCATCATCAGTAACAAGAAATAAACAGAATACCTAATGACTAACCCAATTACCAGTCAGAAAAATCATCAACACTATAAAATGTTAATTAAATGTAGTAAATACGCGAAGAATGATTCATTTCATGTATGACACTATAAACTTTTATGAAGCGACAATCTGTTTTGGCGTATTGGAAAACGAGAATATTTCGACTTTCAATATATCAGAGCAACGTAACCTGTTATATAATTGTAATCAAATATATTTAAAGCAAATCAAGTTTACTAGAATACTACAATAATTTCATTCCCGAGTAGTTAAGAAGTAACCAGGTACATCCTCAGAAGTATGAAATTTTATAAGACACTATTATCGAAAAGAGTCAGACTGAGACTTGGTAAACAACCCGGTAAAGTTATAGTTAAAATGGATATCCAAAGCGAAAATGTAAATCCAATATCTTATATGCAAGTTCAGTCGGAACTTTGGTTCTAGAAACTGTGAACATAGAACACAGTGAGGTGATAAAGATCGCATTGATCCAGATCATATCACTTACTTGCCTTTCACTTTGCATATGACCTCGCTCTTTGTCACATACTAGTTTAGTTACTTCTTACAATCTGTAGGTCATAAGTTAAGTAAATTTCTAGTCGGATATGTAAATATAGTTTGGTACTCTTATTTTCCGTCACTGCAGTATGATTTCATTTTAAAAGATTCAAGAGCCGTTAAATTGATTGGGTCGCTTTGACAAAAGTATTGGTATAATAACAAAATTTTATCCTGGTACTTTTAGGGTTTTGTTGGCAGTGGGAGAAATTGTACATTTGAAACAAGTAACTTATTATTTAAATCACGTTTTCTCTCGTTAGTGAACACGTATGAATATATTGTGATCATATTGTTTGGTTTTTTTGACTAGTCATCTTACGCTGAGTACTTTAGGTTAGCTCACTTTCTAATGTTTTGTGTTAACTTTTTACCTGAAGACGGGGTGAATTTCTAGATTTTGAAAGGTCGTGTAGTTCTTGATCTAACGATGAAAAACGTTTATGTAAGTATTTTAATACTGTTGGTTTAATATTTTGTTACTAACATAGCTTTGTGTAACACTTACGCTATGCCCATGATAATATTAGAGGTGTGCAATTATTGTGCATGCACCTATGGTCGTATGCATCTTTGCAAAACGATTTCGCGTTCAACTTTCTGAAATGTGGAACTGAGTCTGAAAAAGTCAAGGCAATCAATTTGCTGGTTTACACCTTGTCCATTGCAGCTGAAGCATGAGAAACTAGAAGACAATCATAGCTCTGAATTCGTGTAGATCAAACAAATTGTAATTGCAGCGTTCCTGCCCAAACAGTACTTAGTAGAAGAATCACTGTTCGACCTTATTTACTAGGAGAACTTATATTTCCCAATACTGGTAGGACTCATACCCAAAGTTGACACGATGTCCGTTATGTAAAGTGTTCTGAATTGCCTACATTTGTTATAGCTGCTGCATCAAATACCATATACAAAGTCAATCAAATTTTATATTACTTACTACTACCCTATTACTACTTACTAGTACCGAAGACGTCCCGTGGTTCGGAAGTAACGTTAAGCCTATTAGTTAATGACCCAATCTGGGGAACAATCGGCCCTGGTTTTTAACAATACTACATCTCTTCACCCATCAAAACACTCACCACACTCACTATCATTCCGTATTCACCTTAAAATACTCTCTAAGAGTGATCGGTTTTCAAAGCAAAGTAAATAAAGTGTTAAACCAGTAGCGAAAGAGTCATATTTAGTTGTACTTATGAATTTATATATAATAATTTGGTTCCTAAAAAAGAAATGGTAGAAATGGATCTTTCTCTCCGACGTAGAACAAGCTTTAATCGAAGAATTCTTGAAGCAGAGACTATGGGAAAATGGTAGATTATGTTGAAAAGATACACACACCCCAATATACGAGTATGTGATTTATTCACAAGCACTTTTGACACTCGTGCTGTCATCTTCAACATTATAAAAATATTAACTTTTAGTTAATCGTTTAAATTTATGTAACTTTCGCTTACCTGAAGATGACAACATGAGTGTTAAAAGCTCTTATGAATAAATCACATATATACAGTATTGGGCTGTTTAAATTTAACCTTTAATCGTAGAGTTACATTGTTGACCGGAAAACCATTGATAAGACCATTGATAAAACTTTTGATACAATTTTATAAGAGGGAAGATTGTGTGTCAAAATATAATTTATAATTTACTTCCTACTGAAACAAACCTTTTCTATAAATGAGCATTGCATTATGGTTTCAGTGCTACGACGATAATTTATTTTATCGTTCAACCTCTCGGTCCAATGCATTACGTTTTCAAACGTTGCTTACAGTAGTCTAATATTGCTTACCTACTTAAGCTAGAGGAAAAACGAATTCTCTACTATTTAAAATGTCGGCACTTAGTAGTTCTTTTTATGAAAACCCTTTTAATATTAAACATTTCAATAACACATTTACGGGATGGACATTATTGCAATGGTAATCTAAGCACATACCATATTCACAAATTGTTACTTTTGTTATTTTATACTGATTGTTTTGTGAAAGCTATACTTCACTGTTATTGGAAAGGTATAATCAGTTGTTTTACACGCTACAACACCTTATTATAAATAAAATATTGGGTCATGAATTTAAAGTAAAATTTAAGTACAGTTTCAGATGGTCATAGTATTATTAAAATTTAAGTAGAGTGTGTAAAATGAAAGTTTAAAAGTACAACTGTTTTCTATAGGTACCTCGGGGGCTCATGCTGGGACCAAAGATGTTCATACATTTTATCTTTAAGCTTCTTATAGAGAAGAATAAGAAGAATACCTTTATAACGCTATCCAATAAAAGATTGTATCCTGAAATGCTACAGTAGGACAGAGTTAGAGGAAAGTCAGCCAAGTCTTAGAGCTTTAGAAGATCTTGGAAAAGCTGAGTGAAAATAAAACCCGTATCAAATGATAAGACCTGCATTGATCTGTGCTATCGCAGCCTTCTCGCCTGCAGCTATAACACCCCCTTCCCCTTCTTCATCACCTCACCCTGTGGCTTCACTATTCAACCCTTACAACTCAACCCCATACGCTATCTCAAACCCGTTACATGACTCAGGCCCTCCACGAAGCACTTATATTTTATAATGTTATACTTTTAATCAAATACATTAAGACTGTGGTACCCTACCTTAGTTTACTGTTTGTCACTAAGCCGCAAGTAGTTTCATTGTACAGGTTTAATACGTTTTATTTTCTCACGGTTGAATACAATATTTATTAAGAAACAGTGTGGTAGACAGCTACAAGGTTATGCAAGACACGTTTGAAGAGAACGTAAATTAGGGGAGAAGAACTAACAGCGAGATAATTTGGCTGAATAATGTTAGATCAAGCGAAGAACACAAACTCGTTTCCAAAGTCATTTATTGCAACGCTGTCTAAATTAACTCAGTTTTTGTTGAGTCGCTTTAAGCAGAGTGCTTATGAACAACTAAGAACCTTAAACACCGTCTCCACAATGTATTATTACACATAGGTACCTTTTGTTTACCTTATTTGACGGAGTGACTCAATATGCGTCATCGGGGAATTGTAATCTGGCGTTTGCTGTACAGCAAAATACAAGAACTTAACGATTTTTTGCCTTTAACAAGTTTAACTTTGTAACTAATATATTTTTGTTGAACAACGGGTTACAACTTGAATCAAATCACAATTTTTTCGTAAGTCCAATTCTTAAAAAGATTATAGGTAAACCCATAGATAAAAAAACATAAATGAGAACTAAAGCATAATGGTTGATATATGTTTAGGGTCGCATGCCTCCAAACAAAAGAAAACAAATAAATAATGGCTCAAGCCAATTTTAGTATATTAGTGTTAAGTTATATTATTTCAGCTTCTATTGACTTTTTCAAATGTTTTCCAACATTTTGCCCACTATGCAACAAAACTCAAACACTTAATACATACGAATATACATTTGGATATCTCTTTCAGAAAAAAATCCAGTGTTTACTTTATCTACTAATTCACAAAAGTGATGTTAACATAAACAGTTATTTTATAAATAACTTGTGTGCCATTTTTTGTAATTTATTTTAAATAAATTACGGCTTTTAATTTACAAATCACAGCATAACATTTTAGCCTTTGCCTCGTGTAAGTTTGTAACTAACTAATGTACCTTTGTTGAACAATAGGCTACAACTTTAATCAAATACCAAACTGTATGCGTATACCAATATATCGTACATGAATTAATAACTAAATTGATTTGTTAATTAATAGCTCAAATTAATTTAACACTCCAGGTGTGATTACGCATTCAAAATGGTTTCAAGTGTAACTGTTTAATGACTGTTGCGAGTTACTTTAGCCACCTTGCAATTAACCTCAGCGCTGTAGCTGGAGTTTACCTTTAATGATAGTTACTGATTTATACAAATCCGTCTACTGTGGCTTCCTTTTTTTCAAATGTAAAGCGTATATTTAGGACAGGTTGAAAGACAAAGCTTACCGGCAGATAACTTGATAAATCAGCGAGGGTGAAAACGCTGAGTGAGATGCCCGCATGTCCTGACCCCTCCCCCCGCACACCCTATCTATCCTCTCCATTACTGAAATCTACTAGCCAAGAGTCAAGATCTTCTTCAACATCCCTTCGGTAATGGCTTTCACTCCCCATCTCCTCGTTTACAACCCTTCCAACAATGGCTTCGAGAACTAGGTATAAAAAAGAAACCTGGATTTTGAAGTTGAAATTCGAGGATATACCTACAAAAAAATAAAGGCCAACAAGTCAACGAACTTTATATACAATATATTTGAAACATTAGCTTATGTAGTTTAACAAGCTTCTATACAAAATGCGATAACTACTAACAAATTACAATAACTTAAACCTGACGATAGGCCTACATTATTTCTTTAGGCGTAAGTTAAAGGTATTTAAATTTCAAAATAAGACCAACAACTGGACGTATAAAAACTTTGCTAAATATGCTAAAACTAGTTATTTTTTGTTTATTTAGGAGACAAAGAAAAGAAAAGAGTTCCATATTCAGAAGTTTAAAAAAAAGTTAATGTAAGTTGAAAATACCTACCAAAAATGTGACATCGTCATAAAACGGGTTTGATTTGTGTTGAAAAATAAATTACTCATAATTAAGTTTTAATCCAAATCTGTAAAAATAATATTATAAGTAGGTTCAGACATATGATGTATTGAGGTGCAAAACTATGGGTTTTACAAGTCTCTAAAACGACTATTTTAACACTGGGTAGAAAGAGCTATGTGATGTCAAGAATAAATAATTGAAAACACCTAAACTATTTAGTTACGACCGCTAGACATCGTAGAGGGGTATTCTGCTGTGCTCTTCAAAGATTTTACTTTCAATACTTGTATACTTACAAAAAACCGTTCACCAAATTCATTCTAAATACTTGCTCCGATACAAGAGTAAAGATTTTTTATTTCAAGTACCGTTTGAAATTTTGTTTCAGATATAACTGTAACGGATGAACACTCAACACAACGAAAGTTGAGTGTTTGGATCGCAGTAAGAGCAGGTTCAACGGGAAGCTTTTACCCGGAATACCCCTCGCAGTTAGGCTGTGGGAGGGGGTTGTTTATAGCAATTACACCTGCACCCTCAACTCCACTTGAACCAGGTCACTGGCAACCCTTCCTGAAACCAATTAGAAAATACTAGCTCACTTGGCATCCCCAAGCTGCTGATTGCTTTAGTATTAAGTATTTGTACAATAAAACCTAGTAATACCGTAGAAATCATACATCTACGTCCGAATTGTTATGTTGTATTTTCCTGATGACATTGCGTGCGTAAATGTTCTTATCAGTTATATTAATGGTAGCTCAATAGCGTATCAAACCTAACACGCAGGAACCTTGAGTATGGCTCACAGAGACAACAAGTTGGGAAATTATCAATCTCGTTTTATCGTTAAAACTTTGGAGGAGATACTAACAAGAAGGCAACAGGCTGCACTAAAACTACATTATTTACTAATTTACAAAATGAATAAAATTATTAAAATTATGTAATTTCGTGGTGGTTTTATTTTATAATATCCCAATATCCATATTGAACTTACAAAGAGCAATTTCATTCGTCATTGGATAAATGAAACTAGAACATCAAGTTTATACTGTTGCCACAACATGTTTCTTATTGCAAATTGGTACATGATAAAGGGAGTGTTTGTAACCTGAAATGTTTAACGTTATACGTAAACGGTAAACGCATAAGTACCGTTGAAACATTGGTTTGAAAGTGTTGCATATCCTAGCTGCCGCAATACGTTAACGTTACAGCTGCAACGTTTACAAGCGAACACTTGTTGTATTTTAACAGAATCGTTGGTTTAATTTGTAGCAAAAATGGGTGATATTGTTGGTATTGACCCACTCTCGTTACAACAATACTTGCATTGAATATAGTATAAAAGTATAGTGTTTGCTATCGAGAGTATCCATGTTATGAAAATGTAATTTGTAATTTGTAAAAATAAATCATGTATCATGTACTCTGTACACTTGACATCGAGTAACTTCATTAGTATTTTAAGTATAGGCATGTAGCAGAAGCCACTAAAGCGAACTAGTTTTATTGCAATCACTCAAACAATTTATTTTAAACAAATGCTTTAAAGCTTGAACCCATCTGTTTTAACGAAACATCATCTTATGTGAAGCAATATTTAGCAATATTTGTGTAATTAGTGTAGAACAAATTACTTCCAACAGCATTTAATTGAGTGGTCGCAGATATTTTACACTAGAAAGAGGTCTAAAATCATTATGACATATGTTTAATAATGAATATAAATATAAAATAATATAATAATTATTATGTTATTAAAACCGAACAACTTTATGAAGTAAGAAAATAAAACCGCTAACAGTGTAATTCAGTCTTTGATTGATCATGTTGTTAAGGATTTTAGAAGAACATATAAATCGCACACAAGCCTTGCAAGCCGAGTTTTAGGTTATGTTTGCTGATTATAAACAAGTAGGTAAATTAATGTAAGGATACGTTAAAATAGTAGATAAACACAGATCAATAGCGGCGTTGTAAAGCAGTATTAGGTTCGCTATACGCTAAAATAGTGGATAAAGTGTACCGGGTGTTTTGACGAAAGGTGCACAAACTCCTACTAATGTGACTAACTAAGTTTGACGCCATGTAACGACTTTTTGCTTACGGTTAACATAATATGTGGTATATCAATGGATTTGTGATATAACTTTGTTAAACGTGTACTTGCATAAATTACAATAAAGTATGTAATAAAATTTGATGTGCTAAAATTACTCGTATATAGATTTAAGCAACCGTTATTTAATTTTTGGATTTTGGAAAACTTTTATTATTTTTGTATTTGAGTTAACCGACAAGTATAGTGTTATATATAGTGTTATAGTTTATGCAAATTTCAGTTTGATACATTGAGTCAGATGTACTTTAAATAGGAAATTAAACTCGACACAACAAAACAAAGTAATAAAATGTGTGAGTAAATGTTCTGGGAGTTTTAGAAACCCATATACGAGTACATTCAATCCCCGTAAATTTTTCAATGACGTATCAATATTCAATCTATTATTAACAAAAGTTTAACATGACCACGTAGTATAAAATTTAAAGACATGTCGAAATAGTTTTTAGGTTTAAAATGTAAAGATAAAATGCACACTTTAATAAAACACACACAACACTTCAACTGGGATATACTTTGAAAAGAAATTCCCTTATTGAATATAAAAATGCACGATAATGTAGAGTCAGAGCCATCTAATCCTAAGACGACGCTGTTGAACACATGTATAATCCCGGACTTTCCCATCAAAGCAGGTTTCTAGAATAAAGAGAACACCCTCCCGTTGAAACCCTAACCGTAAGGGATAAAGGCGGCTTAATAATGTGTTCTCTGTCCCTACGGGTTTCATAATGTATTTGTATGCTTTCTGCAAAGGCTACCGAAAACGTAGCCTACCAGACACGATGGCTAGTATTTCCGACAAAAATATTGTACGTGTACCTGTCATTCTATTGGAAAATAAATATTCTTATTACTTAATATTTTAGTTGTGTTTAAAAAACAACGCAGCTATTGTTACTATGTCACAACGACAGTAAATACTCGTAGATGCCTCTTATGGTAAAACACTAATGAACATAAACGTTTTCAATTACCAAAGTAACTGTAAGTACCTTTTGGCTATTTAAAAAGTTCAATTTGGTTTACCCTTGCAGGACGTGCGATAAGCATTTCGGAACTCTTTGTATATGTGAGCGGTAATGTAATTTTTAGATACTCACTAAATTACTTTCGTCAAAACAACACGTGCTTGCAGTTTAGCAGTGTCGTAGTGATTTGCTCATTTCAAAAAGTACAGCGGTCGAAAGCAGCTCAGTTTACAGACAAACTTGTTGGTAAAATGTTCCCGTACGGTAAGGACAATCAATCGGTAAGGGCATTTATTTAGGCACACGAGAATAACATAGAAACAGTGTTATATTGCAATATAATTAATTGGATGCGTATTATTGACATTGATTAATAATAATCTATGAGGAATAACTTTTTTCGGTCAACGAACCGTTAGTTCAGAACCTTTTTTGGGTAAATAAAAATGTATTAGTGGTAATGTATAAATTATTGTTAATGTCTTTAAATTTTCAATAATGCAGTAAAATGTGGCGGTTCTGAAGAACATGTCAAAAAGTGCCTTCTCTCACGTTTTCCAGGCATGGCAGTGGCAATAGGATAAGTGTATTTCATCTTACGGAAATACATTGAAGGTAAAAAATCTGCTGTAGAATAAGATTACACAATAACCTTTTGGTAGAAACAATCTTATTCTTTACCAAACAACCCTCGTATATTTAAATATTGATTGTATATTTCTCGTTTTAAATTCAGAAGTTTTATAGTACTGTTATCTCCTCATATGATATCACTATGATTTTATTAATATTATATCATTATTCTATTTATAAAATAATGTAATGCATGCTAAGTAATCAAAACCACTGTCACAATGTACCATCACAAACAACATATTGTATTCGAATGTAAAGGGTAATTTTTATCAGTGTGGTTTTGAAGTTGAAATCAAACAGTAAACAATAACTTTTTTTAACAAAATAATTTATTTTATGTTGCAACTCTGTTTTGATATAATTGTTTAAAACTTACTTCTGGCTAGCAAGTTCCATGGCGTGCCCGATAAGACTGTGGGATTAGCAGAAATGTGTTTTCAACAAGATGGGGCGATGTGCCACACAGCAAAAGTCACAAATCGGTGTCTTAAGAGAAAATTTGCGGAATGCATCATCTCAAGTAGAGGTAATGTGATCTATAGGTTCCATGGTCGAGTGATATAGGACCACGCCAACAGACTGCCTTCTCTGAGGAATACGAAGTAAATAAATAAAATATATTTTATTGCATATTGATATTTACAATAAATGTATAGCAAACGTCAAATGACTGAGTACCTAAAACTTGCCTTGCATTCATACATCTAAATCCCATTCAAACATACAGTTTTTTACACTCACTCTCTCCCATACATTCCAATGAAACCACTCTAGTCACTATTCAGTCAGCAAATCATAGGTTCTCCCAATTGAATGCCATAAACTCGTCTGTATCATAAAATGCTAGGAAATGCTTGAGAATTGTTCTAAGACTAGCTTTAAATGCCTTCAGCTCAAGGGAATTTTTGAACGAATTTGGTAGTATGTTGACGAAATGAACCCTTGTCTGAGAAGGCAAAGTCTCTGCCTTTAGTTTCATAAGAGTGTACGTCAGTACCTCTTATGGTATTACTTGTTGATATGAAAAAAGAGAAACGTCTCAAAAATGTAGAGGCAAGGTATAGAGTCAACAGTTTTAGGCTTTTGAATGCCTCTCTCTACACGACTCTCTCCTTCGCAATTTAGCGATTATTCTGACTGCTCGTTTTTGAAGAATTAAAATCCTAGACCAGTTTGGTTTTGTGAAACCTCCTCTAAAAGTCAATCCGTAGGACAAGTGTGGGTAAATTACTCCGTAATACGCCGTCATGAGTACCTGAGTATTCGGACAGTTTCCTCTACACAAATTCCTGAGGATAGTTTTGAGCCATCGTGGTCTAAGTGAGTATTCCAAGCCAAACCTTGATCAATGTATATTCCAAGGAATTTAGTTGTGTAGACCTCTTCGATCTCAGTGTCATCCACCATTACGGTGGGACAATCTAAGTCTTTTTTCCCGTAAACAATATTGAATAAAGTTCGATTTTCCTTAATTGGTTTTGAGATTGAGCTCGTTAAAATGTTGAACTGTTCTGTTGAGCTCGACAAAAGTCGCAGTTTCGAGTTGTTTGATGGAATTCGCTTTGAAACAGAGAGTCTACGGACTTTATATGACTGGGAAGTCAACTTTCGAAGAGTTATTGACGGGATTGGCTCCCAGCTGCAGAAAAGGGTTTTGTCAATAGGGCTGCTATTTTGGAACTTCTACGGGCATGCCATGGAACTCATAAGCCAGAAACCGTTTTTAAACATTAATGGCTAATATAAATTGCCACACTGTGGTGACAAACAACGCACTTTTATGTTAATATACAAATTATTTTTCATTTTTTATTCCACTTTGAAAATTGCTTAAATTAAAAAAACATTTGGTTCACCCACAATGTATTGTTTTTTATCAGTGTCACACTAATATCTAATGTGTATTGGCGTGTGCTATTTGCAGTTGATAAATAAGAAAACAGTACTGATGGTTTTAGGTAAGCGTCATTTAAATAATAAACCCGTTGAAATTTTCTAAATACACGGTAAACGAGTAATTGTTAAAATAGATCTGTTAATCTCTTGGGCTTCTCTAAATACAAACAGTTTGTATGCTAACAAGGTTTAGTCACGCTACCTAACAAAGTAAGAACAAGCAATTAAAGTCTTACGACTTGTTTGTGCGCTAAGCACTTCACTAAGAAACGACACTGAATCTGATATCGCGTTTATCATCTAAGTGTGACTTTGCTTTCAATGGTTTTCTTCATCTCATTGTTTCTCATTGAGCAGTGAATGGATAAGTGCGTACTTTTATCTCTCATATCAAATTAACTTTTATCTAATTAAAATAAAGCCAACTAGTTTTGTAAGTATCCTTGTATTATTGGATTAAAGGCTGAATAAGTCCGTATCAATAATACATTTTGTTCAAACTCTGCTTAATCATTGGCTAATTGAGTTAATAGAACGGTAAGAACTTTAGGGTAACAAATACCTAAAGTGGTAGGTTATACGAGTATACACTATTCAATATTTTTTGTAGGATTATAATTTTGTTGTTTTTGAGCCGATGCTCCTTCTCATACTGCCAGACCGTATTTTATTTTAAATTAAAAATAGCATTATATGCTGTCAATGGCGTATCTTTTTCGGATGCACGTCTGCGTGTTTCAGGCCAAAATGTCCCTGTTTTCATTATGTTTTCCTTCCAAGGAGTAGACTCCTGCAACAGCTGTTTTTTTAATTAATGTAGCTTAAACCTCACTACTGTATTGACTTCGTATTGAATTTTAATCGTACAACTGAAATTGAAAATATGTCTCATTACTATTGCACCACGACAATAGGTATACCATATCGTTCGTCACTCGTGTTTGGGTAAAACCTCAGCTACACCTTAGCTGTCGAACTTTAACCCGCGAGTTGTACTTCAGATTTCAGAGAGAAAATACTAGTTTCGTTTTGATACTAAACTAAATTTTCGCATCAGATTAACAACGTACTATTAATAGGTGTAGAGTTACTCGTTCCCCCAGTGGTTTGATGATTTATATCCAATACAGGTTATGTGTGATAATCATTTACTTCCTAAAGAAAAAGGTAATTTTTATAATCCCTTTGTTGCAAGGACAGCAGCTGTTTCAATATGTTTGTTTTAACCTTAAAATTGACTTATCGTAGACTACTATCATTGTAATTTATTACGACAAAAGTGTGTTTATACTTTATTTGCATGACATACTCCTTTAACGTCTTCGGTATGAAAAGGCTTTACTTTAGGGCTCAGTGATAAAGTTTACATTTTCGGAGATATTGAACCTGAATTCAAAACCATCACCAACGAACTACTAACCGAGTTGTATCCAGATGGCCAGCTTATCAAGCTTGCCACTCGAGATATAAAAGCATATGCACAATTCGTATCTGCCAATGTGATATTTATGAAAATAGCCTCAAGAACGTGGGTCAATAAAGGTCAACCTGCACAAGTGTTCCCCTGAATATTGTTTTATATTCCAAGCTCTCTGAAAACAAAGACAAAGACAAATGGAAACCTTTACCTTAATATACATTTAAATTTAGAAGGAAAGTATACCGTTTTGTCGGTTATATTGACGTAGAAAGTAATTTTAATTTCACTTTGTCGTTGTCTGTTGCCTTTTTACTAACACTAATGATATGAATGGCAAAAACTGTTTCTAAAGTCGAAAAAAACAATCATGTTTTCTAAAACAAATATTAAAAACGTCGATAGAAGAACTAGAATAAAGATTAATTTAGCTACAAAACTAGTCAACCCACACAGTTTACATTTAAATATTTAGTACTGGATGATGAAACAAACCCAAAACTCATCAATGACAACTTTTGCTTGTTTGGTTCACCTGTGTTATTTTAAAGTTTAATAATTCGAGAGCTGGATCAACACAATATCGTGTTTGCTTTGTTTCGAAGTACTTTTAAAGCGTTGGATGTTATTGTTTGTTCATTCATTTTCCGAAAACCGTTTGAAGAATCATTTGATAGTATATTCAGCAGAATCATTAAATAATCAGCTTTTCTATATACAAAAAGAGAATACCATTTAAAGGGAGTAGGTCTACTAATGACGTTAGTAGTTCTTTTCTTTTGGAACAGAATTTTAGTCAGATAGTACCCTTTTAGGTTTCTATCGCTTTAATAAAGCAAACAACTGAAAATTGTGTGACACATGTATTAGTTTGATCTACATTGCTTTCTTTCTTGGTAATGCAAATACAAATTAGTTCATGAGCCCAAAACTTATTTACCTTATATTTCTTTAAAGACCTGGCATGTAGAGAGTCTATAGATGTATTAACAGGCAAACCAAAACCTTCAAATGTAGCATCAAAATGTAGCACCTTTCAATGTAGCACCTTTCAATGTAGCACCTTTCAATGTAGCACTTTCAATGTAGCACATATCAATGTAGCACTATTTAATGTAGCACCTTTCAATGTAGCACTATTCAATGTAGCACTATTCAATGGCCTTTCAATGTAGCACCTGGTATTGCAAGAGTACGAAAGATTAAGTAAATCTGTAATAAGTATGCTTAATATTCTGTATGATCTTCTAATAGATTCTTTTACGTTCTTCTCAGATCTCAGACAAAATGTTCTGTCTCAGTATTATATTTGCTATCTCAATATACATTGCTCACTCAACAGAGTCAAATGCTCTAAACTACAACTAAACTCAACTTCAAAGGCTGCGCTTGTTTTTTAGTTCAAAGGCTATCTATATTGAAAGCATCTCGATTTCAGCTTTGTATCTTGCAACGTTCATTCGTTGTATCTTGCAACTTTAGCTAAAATATCTTGTATCACACTGTAAAACCTACTGAGACTCTCTTTATTCCTCTTATCTTTATCACGTCTGCTATCAATGTCCATAAACAAGTGGTGGTACACATACTACCCCCACAGACAAGGTCTGACCCGCTCACAGCCCACGAGCCTGAATCGATTGTAAGGATCATTATAGTTCAAATCATATACAATCGATACAACAAAAGTCAGTACATCATTTTAGTTTATTTTCTGTAGTACCGCATATTTGAGGAGCTCGGTCTATATTGTGAAAGGAAATGGTCTCATCTATACAGTTCACCATCTGAATACAGCTAGGTAACGTAATAAATTTAAAACTGTTTAGTCTATTTTAGTATAATTTTAATACAAGTATTAACGCGTTACCAACTGTCTTGCAAAGTCAGACGTCGTTCCTCCCACAGACCCGGACTTGGCCTTCTTTTTAATTATTTCTTATCAAGAGCCAATATTTTTATTTTTATCTTGTTAATAAAGCCTATTAACAAGATTCTCCAGATGAATCTGCTGCACGTAAATATTTCTCAAGAGATTCGTATTTAATTTGAATTTGTTTATAAATGAACTGGGTCATGTACTAAAAACTGGATAAGAATGGGCGGAAATAATGGACAAAGCTCGTAAAGAGCAACATCATATATCGCCTCTTAAAACTATATGTAACTAGTTGAACAAAATAAGATTTTGCGGGACTCTAACAAAAAAGTAAACTTTCCGCCTCCTTGCTAGAAAATGTTAGGAGAGGCTGTTCATGTTAGTTTTCACTATAATAAAGGTACTAACTTAGCTAAATACTCGGACCATAAGATTGCAGGCTTGTTCTCAACGCCTACTAGCTGAAATATTGAAAACTTAATATTGACAGACTATTCAGCTAGTAGTACATGAAAAGAGCACAAATGATATCACTAACAGCCGAAGGAAAAGCAGGCGAGACACTGATGACACTAATGTTTGAAGCAGTGACTTCCAATCCTCTAAGGGTGTAACGGAGCTTTATTTGACGACAGTTAGTTTGCTGAGCACTCCAACATCTTTCCTTGATTGATGAAACACGGCTTTGTCCACAGAATCTTCCATTGTTTGCCTGATTGATTAAAACCTTGAATATTTCCAACAGTGCGTCCAAAGGGTTGTTTTTAATACGAGTAGCTTTATGTTGTGTATTACGTATTCTTTAAGTTAATTTGTTTAGTAATCAACTTAATTGTTTTTACAACGATTTTGTTTTAGTTTGATTATTATGTTTTGTATTTGAAGAAGTTATTTCCATATAAGCTTGCAATGTTCTGAAATACAAGTATGTAAAAATACATTATTCTCTTAGTTATTAGTCATTTAGACCTCAAGACTAAAGAAAAAAGTCATAACATTTTTCATGGCTAAAATAAATTGTTGAGTAATTTTTCATTTTCAGTAAAAAAGTCGTGATTTAGTATTCCGCTTTCAATAAACAGTTTGAACACAAATGTTTGATACACATTTTGACACATATGTGCCATTCAATCATACATGACGAACACAAAGTTCCACAAATTGAAATGGACACGCAAAGGTGAAAGAGGACATTTCCAGTCTTTACCGCTGCCCTTTTCATTTAGACAGGGTTCAAGCGCACATTACACTTTTCCTGTGTCTAAATACCTACAAAGCTTCGATGTTTTGAATTGGCTTTGAATTTTTTGAACAACTGCAGTCTACTGTACAAAAACAATAACTAAAGTATGTACTTATTAAATATACTTGTTAACAATTATATACCTCTTATTAATAAATAATAATACACCCATACGGAAGGAAAACTGGTACTTTTCAATAAACATATTTTGTTCTTACTTTAAAGCTTTGACCCCATCATAGGTGGTAGTTTTCAGACGGAACTACTTTTGACTATGAATAATTTTTTGTCTGAATTCCTACTATGAGGCATACAGTAAACTAACCAACATAAAACCTATCATAACTATAGTACTGCTTTAAAATTGTATAGAGTAGAAACATGTGTGAATGCTGCAAGCTAGAATCTTTAGTTAGCTCGATATCGGTACTATTTCTAGCTAATATTTTATCACTTACAAAATTAAAAAAACAAGCTTTAAATAAGTTTTTTTGCATTTAAGTAGGCCTATATCTATAGTTATTTATAACTAAATAAATTTGAAGACAAAATATTTGGACCGAACCGGTTTTTGAACCCGGTGAGCATAACGTCCCGGCAAGCAGGAGACCCGGGTTCAAATCCCGGTTGGGTCCAAATATTATTGTCTTCAAATATTAATAATAAATAGCTGTTTAACGTTTATACAATTAAGATCTATAATAAGTCATTTGACACAGTATTTAAATTATGTTTGTAATATTTCCAGCTTGTTGATTTAAAGTCACTATTTTCACATGTTGTTTCGGATAAACATTCAGATTTAAATACTTATTTGAAGGCAGAAATAGTTGGGCCGGATGGTGTAGTGGTGAGCATAACCGCCCGGCAAGCGGGAGACCCGGTTCAAATCCCGTTTGGTCCAAATATTTTGTCTTCAAATTTATTTAGTAATAAATTAGCTATTTAGCATTTATACAATTAAGATCTACAGTTATTTATATTTATCCAAATTATTTCATTTGCTAGATTATTTCAATACGTTGTTGTACAAAAGAATTGTAAAACTTTTGATATTAAATTGATAAAACAAAAAACTTAATTATTTTGACAATTCTTTTAGTTCATAAAGACAGTAAATATCAGTTAACATTCATTTAATTAAACTGAACATTACACTATTCAATTAGAGTTTTAGAGGTGCTATTTAAATGCATCCAATAGTGGTCTGAAAATGTAGTACCAAACTGGTATTAGTACTAATTTGTCTGGAAAAGACACACACATTGTTGTTAACCTTAGTAGATAAGTAAATGATGTTCGCTTGGGAAACTTTATATTTCTTAATTTATTTATGAACAAAAGGTAATTTATTATAACAAAAGCAGATCTAATTGAAACTTGAACATGCATGTATAGCTTTAACATTATACATTCCCATTTGACTGAGACTGACCTAAGTTGTCAGCAGAACACAGGGATAGAAGAGTGTGGATCGCCCAAAACTCCACAGGCCAAGCATTATCCTCCTTCCATCGCTGCACTGCCTCTAACATGTATCCCACCCTCAGCCCTGTGCCGGCATCACTCACCCCATCAACTCACTCAACTCGGTAGACAATCAAGCATTTCAATTATTAATCAGCAGAAAGTCACCACGGTTGTAATGCAGTAATGTCGTATCAGCTGATCCCCACTCGACGGGCACGGCAGTACTGACTGCGCCCCGGCGCTCCCCACTCTAGTCACCACCCCACCGCCGCCGCACGTTCTACCCTCAACATCACCCTATTTATTGCACTACATAAAGCTCTTCTTGTTTTCCAAATACCTATCCTTTAATGGCGTATTTATCAAACGTAACAAATTTCCCGTCTCTTATTTGCACAATAAACCTTTGTTATCTCCCGCTCCGATATTCTTCGCGAATATTTATTGCCGCTTCACCTCAATTTACGGATTTCTTCCGGACGCTTCTGAAACTTAATCTTCTCCTTTCAATTATTGCTTCGTGTTACGCTTAAATGGTTTTAAATGGAAATTTAATATTGTTTTGTTAAACTGACTCTCTTTATGACTTCTTCAATCATATTATCTTATTGGTTAATTATTATTGTTATTATTACACTCGTTCTTAAAGATATAGTAGCATGTACACAGCCAGAAGCTATTTATTCTATTACAATTAGTTCAACAACGACTCACCAACCTTTCTGAAACAACCTAAAAGGTGGATGTCAATAATTATGAAAGGTAAATTCACTATAGGTTTTGCTATTTTGGTTTGTAATTGTATAACTACGCAAGTGGATATCGTAATAATTTAACATTATTCCAAATTTACTTTAATAATCGTTTTAAATCTGAACACGTTATCAAGTAAAATGCCAGTCATGAATATGACATCTAGGTTAAACAACATCACCAACAATAAGGACTTCATGAAAAATAGTTAATAGAAATGTTAAATTCTTAAATTATTATTTAACTTATAAGCCCTTGGCTATTTAACTTATAAACCATAAAAC
Source organism: Matsumurasca onukii (assembly GCA_018831715.1). Classification (NCBI taxonomy): domain Eukaryota; kingdom Metazoa; phylum Arthropoda; class Insecta; order Hemiptera; family Cicadellidae; genus Matsumurasca; species Matsumurasca onukii. The sequence goes on along the minus strand of CM032059.1, from coordinate 53,560,736 downwards.
CGCAAAGGGATGTTCAGATTGTTATGAAACTGTTTTAAACTTGCGGTGCAACTTAAAGTGTATTTAAACACTAACATAAAGTGTGACAATTGTTAGTTTGACATTTGCAATATATTGTTTTACTGAATACTACAAGGTCTAACCAATGGGTAACTCCCATAAAATAATGCAACAAAGTTATGGCTGTGACAAGCTGAAATGTAAGGTAGCCTGTAGGGCTTAAAATATTCATTTTGAGAACTTAAACATGACATGGAATCGATCAATTAAAATGTTGCACTAATTTAAAATTGCACCTTTTATATTAGTTTTACAAGATATTTAACTGTCAAACATTATTATGTGTGTGACCCTTGCCCTGTTCAGAATAGTACAGCAGAGGGAAATAAGGCGTTCTTCCCTGCCATCTATTGTATTATGACAAGATCAGTTATTATTATAGCATCTAGCTCAGTAATACTCATTACATAGATAAATAGTAACATACCTCAATTTGACAAAATGTGCGAAGCAAATCCTCAACGAGTAGCGAGGGTTCCAACAAAATCTGCAGTCTTTACATAATGCTACTGACAATCACTAGCTATCGTACCAGTCTGCTCAGGCGATCGTCCTTTGATCACCATGCGGTCGGTGACGTAGATGACTAGCAGGCTGATGATATAGATAACAGCAGATTGAACAGAAGAGGCTATAACAATCCGAGTCATATATCGAATCAGTGATTACGTACCTTAAATGGGTCCTTTATGGAATTCCGGGAGAACCTTCAAGTCAAGGAATTAACATCATAACGTTTCTCACAATTCATTTTTTTGCCTTTGACAAAAAGATATAACTATAAGTGTGTTTTAATTTCATCAGTAAATCAAAAAACGATGAAGAGATCTGTTCGAAACATGTAAAACTAGTTACCATTCTACAATTTTTATTACTGACGGAGGTAAACGTTGTTATAACGTTTCTGTTGGAGGTAATAGACCTGCACGGCTAGGCCCATGCTTTGTAAATTCAACAATGAGGCGATCAGTCTCTATAAATTTAACTCTGAATATCCAACCGGTGTTACATAATAAATGTTTCTTTTTATGATCTTTTACATATTATATGCTACATATTATCTTTTACATCAGCTGTTTTGACAAGATGGTTTCGAAAGTTAACACTGATTTTGTAGTAAATAAGTGTCATGGAACAGCTGTTAAAAATTTATAATTCAGACTGCTGAGGTAAAACAATGTGTTTGTCATTCTATGCTGAAAACAGCTGCTTTAGACACATGTATAGATAGTGCTAAAGTGTCACTTTTACACCTAAGTAAATACAGTATTGTTTTGATGATGTTTTTCTTCCTAAAGCTATGGATTCCTAGAAAAAGGTGCACCGCTATATTACGGCCGTAATGTAGCGGTGAACGTGTTCGTGACGGTGGACGCAACACAATATTTAAACAGATGTAGACAAAAACAACTGTTGACATGTTGTTTATTTTAGTTGTCAAATCTAATTTACGTATATAGTAATGGATAAGCTAGACTTTTGTTAACAAAACAATATCTGTCACCTGGAGAAACAACTAGTTTTCACCGCTTCTTTACCACCGTTTTCTAGAAACTACTCATCTGATAACATTGAAAACAAAACTCACCGTCATATTACGGCCGTAATGTAGCGGTCACCGCTTTCTAGGAAACCATAGCTTAAGGATATTTTTGTTATATGGACATCAGCTGGTTCAACTAGTTTGTTTTGAATTTTAGCACTTATAGTAAATCAGTGTAACAGCTGTTTCTTCACAACATTATAATTCAGACAACTGAGTCCAAAACAATGTTTACTTAATTAATTTGTTATTATAATTCTCTTATTAAAATTGTATTGATATTTATTTCTCATTATTATTTGCACCATGACGGAAAGTATCGTTCATCACTCGGACCGAAAGTTTCTTTTTGCCCCTCAGTCATTTAACGTTAACTTGACCTCAAAGTCTCAAAAAGTGTCACTTTAGGACCTAGTTATGAAATATACTATTTCTTTTAATCTATTTAAAGTAATAAAACATTTATTGACATAAGCTGTTTATTTCTCCTAGACCTAGCTTTTGGAATCATGACAAAACGCTCATCATTGTCCTTATAGTGTCTTTTTCACCATCTTTTATTTAACGAACTCGGCTGCGCCTCAGAATTTAACTTGACTTCGTGTTAAAAAGTGTCACTTTAGACCCTAGTGATGAATACTATTGACTCAGTATCTATGGCCATTATGTTTAAGTCAACTCTCTGGTATGACTAATGTATTACTTTTCTTCAACGAGTGCTTAAATATGTCAAAACTATCAATTATATCCAACTCAAAGGGTTGTTACGTTCATTTTTAGTTGAATATGTTAGTGCATTTTACATAATACTAACATGCACGTTATAACAACGATATTAGACCAGACAAATGAATCGATAACAATTCAACTTTTGTAGTTCCAACTCTACAGTACATCTATCTATCCATCTAAACGTTGACTTAAAAGCTAAAACCTTTGCAGATCAAAACGTTTTACTTTACGTGAGACCTAGGCGCCAGCAAAGTTTCTCATCTTGTATTTGAAAAGCACATCTGATCGTTCCCAAGGCGTTTCATAACAGACCCAACTCCCGGAAACTTCACTGTCAACCTTCGACAAAGTTTGTCAATAAGGATGAAGTGAAATCGTTTTCAACTTCTCTGATTTTGAATTTCCATATTTTGCAACATAAATCAGCAATCAACATATTTCATCTTTACATTTATTTTTTTTTGATACTTACATAAATTTAAAACTATTGTTTTATAAATCATTAATTTAACTTTTTAAAACAAAATTATCTTCCTATTATCAAGCAATTACCAAACTAAAATAATATTTCAAAACAAATTGACATTTATAATTTGTATAAAGTGTACTCTCAAATCGATGTAGTACTGTGTTGTCGTTGCCTTATTTAAAGTTATTTGTTCATTTTGTAGGGGCAAACGAGAAGTATGACATAATCAAGTGGGGTATCACTTGAAGAGCCAACAAAAGAAACACAGGTCTCGATTAAACTACGAGCAAAATTTGCTTTGAGAACGGCACCGTTACCTTGCAGTAACAATGTTGAAAGAAAAGAAGGTTTTTAGACTTAATGTCCTATGTTTTACGAGACGTTAACGTTAAACTACCGAAGTGAAGGCCGGTTAGTGGCCAGCACAAAAAGGTGGAAGTGTTGTCGCGGGCCAAAGGTACTTTTCACATAATTTGGTGAACTCTACCGACGAGGAAATATAGCTGGCATTTAGCTAACAGGTAGACTTTGTCACTCTTATTTATTTTGTCACATTCATTAGTATTTGCAGCATTGTCAACACATGACAACTTTAAATGGCAATTAAAATTTATTATTATCAAATAATCAATGGTGATTCTTCATTTTTGTTTTAATTTTGTGTCCTTTCTTCAACGATTATAAAGTAACATTTTCTAAGAAACAGTTTGAGCACAAATGTACTAAAGCATTTGGTTTACATGGATAACAGTAAAGTTTACATTTTGACATGAAGATGGTTAAAACCTGATAAAACGTAAACCATGGCTTATATAGGTTAAAAAAGCTCAACACAATTTTTGTTGTCCTTTAGTATCCACAACCATTGTCATGCCAACTTGTATCTCCCAGGGTCAAACTGTTTACTTACTGGCACGGCAGGTGGAACTATAGAGTTTATGAAAACTAGCTTAAATTGTAGCTTAATTGAGTTTTACACAATAACAATAAGAAACTTTGACTACAAAGTCGCAAGTAACTTAATGTTACTGCTAATTTTAATTTGCTATTAAACGAACACTCTGTTAGACTATTGGCCTTATATAGTTGTTATATTAATAGCTAACGTAAATATCAAACCCCTTTGTCTTATTAGCACGAAATCACAATCTTAGTCATAATTATTTATTTACATAAAAAATGTTAGGTGACATTATAATAATTCATAGAACACATAAATTAATGTTAGATTTAATTCGGGTAGGTCTTTCTTTTTTAAACCTAGTATGTAGTATGTAAAATTGGAAAAGGTTCCAGGATTTATTATAGTTTGTAATTATGCCAAATGGTTTAACTTAAATCTTAATTACAATACTCATGATATATCAAACATATTTTAATATATCATTACATTAAACTTAAACATCTAGGTCAAAGCAGATTGCAATTACTTTACTTCTCAATTACCTTGAAAACTAATGGAAAGTATTACAAGAACACAAGTTGTGTGTGAGTTCTCCTGATGTTAGTGAAGTGAAAGAAGGCAAACTTTATATGAGGGCAAAGATTCAACAAAGTTGTTCTCGTATTTAAGGAGGAACATATGACTGTTCTCAAGACTTTGTATGTAACTAATTCACAGCTGAACAAACTCTTGCAACTCAGTATAAGCCACGTTTACACCGTCCAACTTGGGAACAAGGAATTATTTACAAGAAACTTTGAGCATAGGATGAGTGGAATGTCGTCAAATTGAACGATAGATGAAAATCGAATCGACTACTTTTCAAACTAATAGAATCTATCTTGTTGAGGCTAAGATATCCTTAAGCTAAGTTAGCCTATTGCATCCTCCCCCCACCAATCAAATAAGAGTTCACCTTCCTACTCAGGTGTGTAGGCTTAGGTTAGGGTAGGTCACCTAAAAGTCAGCAGACAAGTGTGTTTGTGTGTCGTGGAAACACAAGTACAATTTATACATATATTCTGCTGGTAGACTGCACAAGAATGTCTTGATTAGGTTATCTTTGTCTATACTTGCGTTTGTGAGCACAAATAAATAAACCATAAATAGATAAGTAAATCATCGTCGTCTTTTCACAACCTTCACCAATTTGTATTGAATCCCGTCCTTAAAACAAATCCGAATAGAAAGGGAAAACAAATAGCCTAATGTCGTAAGTCTTAATGTAAAGGTAATCAGTGGTTTAAAAGTTGTTACTGAATTTGTATAAATATTATCCGTACCAATAGCAATAATATTGGAAATGCAAAGAGCCGTAGCTTTGGAAAACAAGAAAGTGCTTTTTGTTTGCTTTGATCTGCTGAATAAACAGTTTGTTGAAGGGATAAGCCCTTTCTTGAGTCTTAGATTTAGCTTTACATAAAACCTTTGCATAATGTATGTCTACAATTCTTGCTCTAACCAAAATACCAATTTATTTAGTTTGATTTTATATAAACACTAAGTATAGGTTTTAGATGTGTTAACTCGACAAATCATATCAAACTTTAAATGTGTACCATAGCCTCTGTTTGCAACATACACAAGGTTAAATACACCAAAGTAGTTCATTGCGTGATAGATAGTGTTCACGCTACTTACAACTAGGTCAAACTGATCTCATAGTTTAACATAAACAGCTGACTACATATCCTTGAATCATAATATGATGCTTGGTGGGTAAATTGTTTATAAAGAATGTTCATAGAAAGGTGTCACACACTTTGTGGTTAAATCTTTTCGGTCGAGATAAAAAATCAAGAATAACGTGTATTCGATATTTACCAGATGTTCGCTAGGTTTTCAGTAATTATTCGTTATCTAGCTCCCATACCAATATCAGGTTTGGCTCAAACTTAACATAACTTTGTATCTAAGTACGGGTATTTATGGAAAAAATGACCACAGTTATCCAACGCACAATTTGAAAATGGTGGCCACAAAACAGACGACAGTGTCAAATTTGGACTTAGTAAAACTAAAGGCTGTTTACTACTAAAAGATAATTGGTAAACCATACTTCCGAAACTTGAGTTAGCATATCATTGCTATCATTCAAGTCAAAGTTGGACTTAGTAAAACTAAAGGCTGTTTACTACTAAAAGATCATTGGTCAACCATACTTGCGAAACTTGAGTTAGCATAATCATTGCTATCATTCAAGTCAAAGTTAGACTTAGTAAAACTAAAGGCTGTTTACTACTAAAAGATCATTGGTCAACCATACTTGCGAAACTTGAGTTAGCATAATCATTGCTATCATTCAAGTCAAAGTTGACTTAGTAAACAAAGGCTGTTTACTACTAAATCATTGGTCCATACTTGCGAAACTTGAGTTAGCATAATCATTGCTATCATTCAAGTCAAAGTTAGACTTAGTAAAATTAAGGCTGTTTACCACTAAAAGATCATTGGTCAACCATACTTGCGAAACTTGAGTTAGCATAATCATTGCTATCATTCAAGTCAAAGTTAGACTTAGTAAAAAAAGGCTGTTTACTACTAAAAGATCATTGGTCAACCATACTTGCGAAACTTGAGTTAGCATAATCATTGCTATCATTCAAGTCAAAGTTAGACTTAGTAAAACTAAAGGCTGTTTACTACTAAAAGATCATTGGTCAACCATACTTGCGAAACTTGAGTTAGCATATGGCTGCATATGAGCCAATACACGTATTAGCTCAGTAATTAGATAGCCACTAGCATAGATCATGTCACTAACAAGCATAGCTCTATAAACCACCGTAATTATGTAGAGAGCTGTCGTACATCAGTGGTATGGTCGGTCATTGGTTGTACAGCATTATTATATTAAACTATTAAACGCGTAGATTAATGTTTTGGAGTGACGTCAGTTTCTAAATTACTTTCTATAATACAGTAGGTTTAAAGTTATATTTCAAAATGTAATCCAAAGTTGTCACTGAGTGAGCTGTTCGAACCTGTAAGTTGAAGTATAAGTAACAAATGTAGTTTTCAGTAGTGAACAAATAAAGGTCTACAGTGAGTTAGTTGCAACTACGAGGGTGGTTCAATAACCCTTTACACTTTAGAAACAGATATAAAAAAACCAGCTTTTGGCTCAAATTTGTTTTATTGTTCGACATAGTCTCCTTTTAGCTCCATACACTTCAATGAATATGTTTGTAACTTTATTAGGCTACTTAGAAAGTAAGATTTTGAAAGTTCTACAAAATAGGTTTGTTTGTGGGAAGTGACGTCTTCTTTTGATGAAACCAAGCCATTTCTTCACGTTGGGAAGCTAAAAATAGTCACTAGGGGTAAAATCAAGTTAATCTGGTGGATGTTGTACCAGTTGGAACTTCAACTCCATGAGCTAAAACAGCTTAAGAACGAATGACACGGATGCGCTTGTTCTCCTCTGACAGCAAACGCGGCACACATCTTGCCGAAATCTTTTCACACCAAGCTGTTCATGTAAAATTGAAAACACAGTACTGTACTTTGCAATGTGCCAGTGTACTTATCATTTTATTCAATATATAAAAAATACAATGCATCTGTATTTCTCTAAGGACTGTAACCACCCGCGCATTATGTGGTCTTAGTTTAATGAATCAAATATTGAATTTCGCAAGGTTTTCTTATGTAATAAAGATCATTTCAATAGGGGCAAACTTGTTTTATAAACAAACTACTAGGTTTATTTCATACAAATAAATTCCTTATGTTCAAACGGTTTCAAGTTCAAGCTATGTAGCACATAATTTACTTGTTTACTAAACCATTTGCACAATTATGAAAAAAATCGAAGAATTCAAATCTAAAACGAAACCTAAAACAATAATATAGTATCTTGAGTTATAACTCCTTATTAAGAAAGTATTACAATTTGTGAAATGCATTACGAATTAAAAACCACACAAATTTAGGTTTACCGTATAAAAGACTGCAAGGTAATGTAGCTTTAAAAGCGTTGCATGTAAACAAGACTGCACAGCTCCACTGGGAATGAAACCCATTCCAGCGCAGTTAAATACAGTATTTTCAGTAATACCTTACATACAGTTACAGAATCGATCTCGTAAAAACAGTGCAACTCGTTCAAGATCTTTTATTCGCGTGAATAAAGGAGACTGCTATTAAAATACGTATACGATATGCTTACCACTAGAAAATATTAAGTTATGCGAAAAGCAAAACCAAGCAAAACTTTGTCTTACGACTTAATGTGACCTTTGAACTTTACAGCGATTTGCTTTAAATCAATGTTTTCACAGATACGTGTAAACTAAAATGCTAACGTTGCTCCTTACACTATCGCCAAAACTTGTGTTGATGATCCTAAGAACTATTTGATGATCTTTTACTTCTTGTTTCGAAAACTCGCTTTTAACACCTGTGGCCATTTTTTTGTTGGTTAACGGTTGGTTTACAGTCTGTGTTTACATTTTCAAAACCCTAAACGAGTTATTGAAGATAAAAGGTATTTTCCATTCTTTATTAAATTAAACATGCATACATTATGCTAAAACGGTCAAATAAAATCTGTAAGACAATTCTTACAGTTTTTACAATTTATACAAACTGTAAAATACAAAATCAAAACAGACAAAGTAAAACTCAACCTCGCAAAGTATCCAGCTTTCCTATTGGTTGGCTGCCGGTTACTATTTTTGTTAATTTTATTTATGTTAAGGTAGAATTGGAAAAACGGCCCGTGATATTTCTTTAAGTATTCAAATGTATTTTGTTTCACGCATGCGTAAATGTGGCCGTCTTTGTGAACTTGTGTCGTGCTCCTGTAAAATTCTGGTACTTGAATGAAATATAATATTACAATTCGTGATTGTTTTCCAAGAAAAAATATGCAAACAAAGCAGCCGGTTCCAATAGCTGGAACACAAACAAAACCAATTTGGCATCAAATCATAGTTATGTCGTGTTGCTCTTCAAAACAAAAGTTTTGAAATACTTAGTGAAGGGCAAAAATTACACTTTTATTTACTAGCAATAAGGGATTCTTTGACTCTGCTGCCTGTTACTCTTTGTTTCTCTCCCAACAATTAGACAGTTTTAAGTTTTGTCAAGTATTTGATTTAAGAAACCAATATTGAAAGTACTTTATTTAATTATTTGATTTTTAGTCAGAAAACAATTAATTGAAATTGTGTTGACTAGTATGAAATGAAATGAATATGATTTATTAGTATGGAATGGATGGGTGAATAACAAACAGTGACAAATTAATGAAGCCACTGGTAAGAACAATATTTATCATATAAAAAAACTGTACAACTATCACTATACATTATTAGGAACTAAGAAAAAAAATAAAATTGAAACAAACCCCAATAAAAGTGTTTAGTTTATATATTGAAGATAAAATAACAAAATACAATTATACCTTTATGTATGTTCCATAAATTCTCCTGAGTAAGGAGCCAGTTGCAATAAATGTTTTCTTAATTTCTTTTTGAATAAAGCTGAATCCGGCAAAAGGTCTTTTATTTCTTTTGGAAGTGTATTTAAAAATTTTATGCCTGCTTGTATTGGCAATTTTTGAATATTTGCAATCTGTGGCTTTCTTGTCTGTACAATACATTTGATTTTGTATTGTGACAGTGAACATTATAACCTTGGACTAAATCACATTTGCCAACACAGTATGAAATTGTTTCAAATATATAAAGTGAAGGCAATGTAAATATATTGAAATTTTTGAAGTGTTCTTTGCATGTAGCCCTTGAGGTTAGATTACAAATTACACGAATTGCTGTTTTGTGTAGAATAAATGCTCTTAACAACTTTCTTTGAGCACAGTTACCCCAAAATATAATACCATAAGACAAATGAGATTGAATGGTTCCATAGTAAACAACCTCAAGAGTATCTATGGAATAGAAATCTTTAATTTGCCTTAAGAGAAAAACTCCAGAAGAAATCCTTTTACAAACGTGATCAACATGGAAGTCCCAAGATAAGGATTTATCTATAAAAAGTCCTAAAAATTTTGTGTGATCCACTTCTTTCAGCAGTTGATCCCCTACTGCTACTGATACACCGCTATTATGGGTTGACTTTAAATTAAAATTCATGCATGTTGTCTTTTCTAGATTGGTTTTAAGATTAAGGGTTTCAAAATATTGGACACATGCGTTTACATTTTCAAAGCAAGAAATTTCAAAGCTTATATATAACTTTAATATTAACTTTACTCAAATTTTATTAATCTAACTTTGATAATAAATATGGAGAACTAGCCTAACAGCTATACAGCAAACATCTGTTTCTTCAAAACATTGTAACCTGTTTGCGTGTAAAACAGCTGACATTATGTATTCCAAAAACGAATTGGTATTGTGATGAGGTACTTCAGCTGCCCCAAAAAGTGCACGTTTGTCCGTTCTCATTTAATTATCTCAATTTCATCCATAACGTCAGAGCATAGACAGAGCTCTAGTAAAAAGGCCTTTCTCTTGGACATAGTAAACATTTCACTTGTTTTTCTATGCCTAATTGTGTACATAATCCACATATAAACCACGCAGTACATTTTAAAAATAGACGCAATACTTAAGATTTATTGATGGTACTGAAACATTTAGATTTTGTCCGTGGATGTATGTATCAAACTGAATACTGCCTACAACCGATTTAATTAAACAAGAAGTCACAAAGTTACGTAATACTTCGAAATAGATGGTTCAAAAATCTTTGTGATTGGCTGTTATCTTTTGTACATGAGACAAACTCAATATAAGAGTAAGAGTATAGTCGTACCAGAAATAGCTGTAACAATTTACTTGACATCGTTTTTGTTAAAACTATAGATAAAAGGGACTTTCAAAGTTAATCAAACAGCTCTTTGATCCGTTTAATTATTCTCCAACTACTGTTCATGACAATAAAATGACTGTCGAAAATTCAATCGACCAGAAACAAGAAGTATGATTGCTTCTTTTTAATCAAAGTAGTTTGCACTTGATCGGTTCATGACCTACTAGTTCATCCGATTACTAAGATCGTCACCAGTTATTTTCATTTTAGTCAATTAACAATCAGTTTTAGTAAATGATTAAATACATTTAAAATAATTATTTACTAATTAAGTTAGTACAGTAACTGCTAGTTTTGCTACTGTTGTTGGACTATTCTTAACAGCTTTGATTTGATATTTAGAAACTCAATAACATTCCCCAATGTTCGCGTTTTTTTACGGTTTTTATTACGCTTGCAGGAAACATATATTCAATTAAGCGGGGCTTAGCTGCCCTAAATAGGCATCAACATTCCATTGAGAAAAGTAGTAAGACTAATTAATACACCATGTATATTCTAACAAATATCATCATACACCATAAATACCTTTACAAACATTTAAAATACTAATAACAGTTGGTTTGTTAAGTTTAAGTACGAGTAAAAGCTAAGACGACATTTATGTCCTTTGTTGTATGTTTCCATTTTTCAAAATTGTTTTTGATACCAGAACAACACCAGTTTCACAGGTGATATCCTAATTTAACTAAGAATAAACAATTTTGTAGTCTGCAACACGAAAACTAATAAGTCATAATTATGTTTCTGGGAAAATAATTGAGTTTATATACAAAGGTAGCTCTTTGTTTGAGGACGTATTCGTATCAAAGACCGGTATGTTCTCAAGGCGAAACAACAAAGGTCTGATACAACACGCTACATTGACATACTTCAAAGGGAGCAGATTTTCCGCACTTTTCAAAGAAATCTCTCAAAGTATTCCACGTGGGATGGCAAACGAAGGTAGATCAATATCAACATACATTTGCACTGAGTATAGTGTTACTTCCCTGCAGAACTCATTATTTTTCTCGAAATCTAAATAGTTCTATGGATTGGTCACAATATTAGCCAGAATAAGACTACGCTGAGTGAGGCGCCAAATTTTGTAAATTGGTTACGTTCCTACAGACCAATCATGTTATGGAAGGGGTGCCTGATATTTTACTGACATCAGGGTTCAAAGAGAGGAAAACTACTTATTTTGAATAAAACATATTAAATGCTTTTAGCATGGACTTCGTAAGGTAACTTTACGACAGACAAACGTGTATTGAATGTGATACCATTTCAAAAGTCACAGTGCTACCAAAGATAATGATGTAGAAAAATCAACATAGTTCGGGCAGCCCAAGCACAGATAGCGCTGCCATCTCTGCCTGTCTTTCCCTTCCCTCGGCTACACATGCTCAAGTGTGAGTCCAATGTCGATTACTTAAATGTTACCAAATCGTGCAAACTTGCTCATAGGTCAGTGACTACATGAGAATTCCCTCCCAGCACTATCTGTGCTTGGGCTGCCGCAACTATATTGGTTTTCCTGCCTGAGACATTCAGCTTGTATGAACAATTTACTTACCATAACATTATTTTTGATGCTACCCATCTTGAGTTACAGAATCCCGCAGGTTAGTTTAAGTTCATTTTGGGATAATTTTAGGGGATATTCACTGTTTGTTTATTGAAACTATTTAATTTAGTAGTGGTATAATTACATGATTAAAAGATACCACTGGACTCAGAATCTTGAGATTGCGGGTTCAAATCCCGTTGTATAGGCGTTTTGTTTTTGCACCTCGAGCTTCAGTGCGCTGAGCTGCGAGAGGCAAGTGAGTATCTAGGCCAAGTAGCACATCGTAACGAACACAGAAGTCAAAATGGTTCGTCTCCACAACGAACTAACCCCTTGTTCCGATTCAAGCAGCGTCCAGTCACGTGATTCTGCCGAGAATAATGACTGATTATTAATTATTTGAATTTCTCTTTACGTCTTGAATGTTATGGTATGTGCTACAGCATGTAGAATATATAGCAGTTAGTTTCACATATACCTTTGTTAGCATAATCCATATCCAATACATACACTTTATTACAGGCATGATATCTCGATTCTTAAAACACGAGGATCAAGAGTTTATCACCTTTATTGTCACCAAAACAGTTTTACGATCATACTACGCGAAACCATAATACGCGAATGTAATTGTTGACACTGAAAGTTTGAAAGCAGAACCGTGTAGTCCTCTCTCCGCACTCCCTGTAGCCTATACCGCTCGCCCCGGCAGCAACAAAACATGTTTGTTTCGACTAAAATATATCAAAAAAAGTTCCATCACCAAACGTAAAAAGGCAAGGAATATTTCTACGAGCTTGTTTTGTTCCTTTTGAGTAATTAACGATAATGTATGGGGTGAAAATACTAATTAAAACTATAATAATAGTTAAAAACGATTATGATCATAACGTTATAACGTTATAATCATAGGAGGTCGAAAAATATTATTTTAAACGCTATTCAAGTTAAATTGGTATTTGCCTTATAAGTTTGAAAATCTTTGAGCTGCTTAGTATTTTATTTAGAAGTGACTAGTACACATTTCTAAATTGCTATAAAGTACCATGAGTAGCTAACTACGGTACTTGTTAATATGTAAAAGATCACCCAATGAGAACGGTCTGCGAGGTGAAAAACGGAAAAACATCTTTAGTTAGAGCAAAGATTATTTGGCATATTAAAAAGAAGCTCGATGTTAGGAAGGTATAAGGCTACTCCGTGGTACAAGGCTGCAGGCTAAATTTTAATAAGTATATTCTATGAGAAATGGGAGACATTTAAAAGTTTAGAGCTTGAAACTTAAAACGCTGTTATTTTCTAGAGTCGACCTTTTGAGTTTGTGTTTGCAGCACCGGTTGATACTAAACGTGCCCTTTAATTTAGTACAAAACTCAACTTGTTCCTTCAGAACATGTTGTTCTACTGCCACTTGGATTATGGACAAACAAGTGTTGGAAAGGATTATGTTGAGTTTGGTATTAAATTGAAGAAAATGATGGCGCAAATCTTTTTAAACGTAATAAGTACCTCAACAATCCAATTTGTATATTGTCTACAATTAGAAAGAAATAGGTTGGACCCCCTGAAACTCCTGGGTACATTCACGATTACATACCCTATCATACCTAGGCAAAATCTACAGTTCCTGCCACCTCTGCCACTGTTCGTCCAGTTGCATTCGTTCAAATGTGTTCTTTGGTTCCATCGCCCAATCAGATTACATACATACCCTTATTAGACCACTGTTCCCTCAAACATGTATCACTACACTTTCCTAACCGGCCCTTAACATAGTGTCTTCCCCTGACTGTTTTTGCTTATTGCTTACAACCAGTCATAGCCACACTGCATACTCGCACATTGTACTACTATACATAAACTTCACACGAAGTAGATCTTGCTACCATCACCCGACAATACCAAACCTGTACATTCTCAATATTTGTGGTATTCCCTCCCTAACACCGTGCTGTACCCACCTGATCATAGCAATACCAACTTCAATTAGCATTAAGCTCAACCACCCACAACCCACCTATCTACTCCCACCTACTAATCCATCATTACCCCTTGGGGTCTTTAGTGGTTTTGACTATTTCCCCATTAACTGGTGTCATTCATCTCCTATCTCTAGTCATTTATCTGCCACATTCAAAATTAACCTGATCACGCTGCTTCCACTGTCGGAACGTACCGTCGTAAAACTCGGTATGTACCGCGCCTAACGATCGGTATGTATCGCGCCTACTCTATGTATCGCTAACTCTTGTATCGCAAACTCTATTATCGCACCTGAATTATCGCGTGCGTAAACATAAAGTCTTATCTCAAGCTCGCCATTTGGTCCGCAAAAGCTTAAGCTAAAGAGCTGAATCTATAATAAGGCTCCTTGTTTTATATCAGGTAGTGAACCAAACATAGTTTGAGAATGAAGGTTAAGATTAAGTATGTTTAATTACAACGGTCAATTATTTTACAGTTAAAACATCTATTTATGATCAAATAACATATTGTAACAGCTGTTGGCCAATAAAACAAGATCCATCCATGAGTTCAGGAATGCTAATTGATTCATACTACTTAAATATCTTATTGAAACCTAGCTCGTACGTGTGTTAAATACTAAGTGACAAGTTTAGGGCTAATGCAAGTGATATATGTTGAAACACTCTGCTAAGCTAGAGGCTTTATTAGTTTGAATTGAATGACGTAAATCTAATGCACTAACAACTTTGCAGAATTGGTTATCAATTGAATTATGAAAGTGAGTTTGTGCACTATCACATCTTGAGTTCAGCTAAGACTAGTAACTATGACATAAAGTTTCTAAGTTGGGTATGCACGTGTTTTACGTAGTGTGAAATTTCTCTTTAGTAACTTGAAAGTTTTAGGTATTCAATAAAAATGTATTAACAAGATTTTTTTACTTGTTTCGTATTTAGCCTGATTATACTCTTTTATATCTGTTATAAGGTTGTATTAACTCAAAAACTGCATTTAATTTAATTCACACTATTTATTTTATCTGATTTAATTTTCTATTTCACAACATAATGCCACAGTACTAATAGTATGACTTGAAAAAACAGCTGTAAAAAAATTGGTTTACCAATAAAATTTATATGTTGTCATACTATATAAATCATTTTAATTTTTTCATTTTTTACAGTCTGCAATGTTTACATTTTCACGCAACTTTTAAAGTATTTAAATGAATTATTTGAAGATCTTTCATACAATAAAGGTATAGTTTACCATTTCATTGAATTTAACATGTACACATTATGTTAATATAGCTAAATATAAACTGTAACACCAAAGTGCAAAATCTAAACAGACAAAGCAAAACTTAACCTAAAAAAATCCAGCTTTTCTATTGGTTGGCTCCCTGTCCTAATTTTAACCGCCGGTTAAGGCTGGATTGAAAATCTTACGACATGTGTTTATCTAAAGTAACTAAAAATGTAGTAACTAGTATTATAATATTTGATTGGTACTAAAAATCAGTTGATATTTAAATTCCAGTTCCCTTTGTTTCCTTCGTTTTTAAATCCAATAAGTTACGTATTATACATATATATTATGTATAGTGCCATTCAATTTCGCTGCATTACCTTGAATTCTGAAAACTATATTATAAAGTAAACTTTGTTTGCACAACGTTAACGATGCATTGAGATAAATTACAATTATTTTGAACTGAAAGGTAATAAAAAATATGTATGTACCAAGTTTATCGTGTATGTGAACGTTAACTTTTCGTGAGAGCCACGCCAGCAAAGTTTCTTTCCTTATATTTGAAAAGCGCATCTGATCATTCCCAAGACATTTCATATCAACCCAAACTCCCGGAAACTTCACTGTCACCCTTCGACAAAGTTTGTCAATAAGGATGAAGTGAAATCGTTTTCGACTTTTCTGATTTGTGAAGCAATTTAAATATCCGGCTTTCTTGCTTTTGGAACCGTACTTGTATAACACGTGTCAATATATTGAGCAATTCATTTAATAACCTTACGAACTTTCTGTTAACTATGTAAAGAATTTATGGATGTGCTCAATAATGTATTGGTATTTTATTGAAGGAACGTTTGTTCAGTATTTTATTTATCCAGTTATTATTTGAAGATCTAGAGTTTTTCACTGTTCAAGTTAATTGCTGTAGTGAACTGTTGTATTGTATTCTCTACAGTTTTCTGGTTGACAGTCATCTTAAAGGGCGATTTTTTCGATGGCACGCTTAACCGGAGATTAACTATAACCTCCAGATAAGCTCAGTTTTATAATATGTAATGTTTGAATTTTTACGTAACTATCAATATTGATTTATGACGTATTAAGGACTATTTACCTGATAAGGTATATTTTATTTCTATTCACCAATGTATTTAACAATCAATTGTAATGTGAACTCAAATAGTTATAATAGCATACGATAAATTGCATCATTTGGTCCTAAATTAAAGCTTAGTTACTTACGATCCTCTTATAAAATATAGTTTACAAGTTTAAAATCAAAGCCTCTCAAAACTTGAAGCGATGTAGTTGTATGAACCTTCAGTCGCCTATAATCTCAAATTAAACATAAATTGAAAAACCATCCAGCCAGTTGTCTGGTATGTCTGACCACACACATGGATACATGTGGCATTGTTCTGAACTGGACTGATAACAGCTCTAGATTACGTGTGTTCAACTCTGTAGATACAGCAATGATGGATCGTTCTTACGTGACGCACCAAGGCTAGAACACGAACAAAGAACATGCATACTCGTACATGTCAGTAGATTAATCCAAATATTCAACAAGTACAGCAAGCATAAAACTTATACCATCTACGTAGATAGTGAAATCTTACAGTACCAACAATGACAAACACACTAATGTGACTGTATGAACCCCTTGTGCTTTAGATAGGTGGTTACTTCGTACACAAATTAATATGAATCCAATTTGTTTATAATAAGAGGGTGTTTGGTGGATTCAGATAAGTTGTTTCGCGTAAGAAGACATGAGTTGGTTGAGTACTCCTAAATCATGCACGCTATTATACTTTTGAACTGGGTATGTTTTCCATTCAATCGTTCACAAGAGAAAACCACAGATCACTGTTTCAACCACGAGTTTTAAACAGGCTTTTAGAGAGTGAAAGTGCTTTGTTACAGCCAACACATATTTCAATCAAGCTTGACAAAGCTGTTCCGGGAAAACCCAGTCCATGGGGAGAGTGGCTGATCCAATTCCACGACACTGAAAAACACAACTTCATTTAAAACATTAACAAACATTTTACACACTTTAACCGATCATTTCATATGCAAAGGAACATCTTTGACTATTTTTGAGGAAGGTTATTTCTTTTGGTACTTTCGTATTTCGTTTGTAACTTTTAATTATAATATGTGTTTAGTGCTTCTGCAATCAAGAGGTGAATACGAATAGTTTAAGCATATCTATAAGTTGTCCGTGGTTAAACGTAGTGTGTGACTGTATGTTCTTGAGAACAAGACTATTCAGCAGCTTAAAGGTTTAAAGGTTTAGATAATACGCTTTTGGATAAAGCTATAAAGCCTCGTTTGCAAGAAGAGTAAAACTCTGACAACCTTCTGTATGTAAAATTATAAAATCTCGAATTAAACGTTTGTTTATTAGACAAGCTTTCTGTGAACTTGTTCAGTTCCTTCTACACTTAATCTCTTTCCCCGCCCCCTCCAAAGGCTGGATCGGATGTTAAGTAAAAGCATGATTACATGAAGCATGAAGTACATTGATTTAGCATGTACGAGTAAAGCGTATTGTGATATGTTCTTGTTGCTTTTAATAAATCGAAATATTATCATTCAGTGAATATTTACTGTCTCCGTTAAATTACTGGAATATCACTTGAATTACTATTGTAACTTAAATGGAACGATCAGTGATGGGAAATTGCAATATCTAGGATTCAATTGGACTGTTTCGCATTCTATCTGAGCGGGATATTTTAACCAAGTTTTTCTCACACTTTGTGTATTGACTTGCATACAATTTGGAAACGTGTTTTTGCCTATCAAAACCAACGTACAGTATAAGTAAAGGTTTTCGAATTGCGCTTTCGTTTTAAGATGACGCCGTTTAGTATAAAATTGGCTAACGATGTACTTTATACGATTTGTATCATCTATCATAAAACAATTCCTTATATTTTTGACCACCCGACATTGTGTATTGTACTATTAAGTGTTAAATTTTTATAACAGTTATCTCGTTCAGCTCAACGTGTTATTTTTTTCTAATTTTATGAAAAGAATAAAAGAAAAAAAATTATAAAAGAAATTATACATGCCGTTAATAAATAAAAGCTAATTTCATCAGGTATCTTAGTTTGTTGGCTGGCTTATACTTAGCCCGAAAGAACTCACCACATGTTTGGTAGTCATTGTTTGTTTTTTTTGTTGTTATTTTTGTGTAAACGCCGAGGGCATTTTTATTAAGTAACTTAACTTAGGGTTTTTGGGCATCACGAAAATGTTTTTAGGGAAAGATAAAGAATAAGAATATAGTTTATTCCATCAAAAATACATGATTTATAACATATGCACTTGTGGAAAGCGGTCCAAACCCTTGCGCCTGTGCCGGGAATCGAACCCGCGACCTTGCGCTTTGCAAGCCGTGACTCTACCCACTGAATTGTTCGATACACATCTTTTAAATTGTTTTGAGTCCTACAGTTGATGGTGTATTTATAATGTTTATATATTTCAATATTTCCGATGCAAGTATGATTATAATTATGTAACCAAAGGCGCAAAATATAATTATAGAGGCTATATGAGAAAAAAATGCATTATAAAAACGAAAGAATGCCGAAAAGGCGGTGTGCTCTAAAGGCGTAACAACAAAGGCATGATACAACACGCTACATTGACAAGCTTCAAAGTGGGCAGGTTTTCCGCACTTCAAGTCTCAAAGAAATCTTTCAAAGTATTCTGCTCGGAATAGCAAACGAGAGCAGATCAATATCAACACACGTTTGAAGTCTTTGACGCTGTTTTTCCCAGAAGACCAGTTTAGAAGTTCTTTTGAACAACGTTCAATAATTTGTTGTAAGTTAATCCAGAATCCAAGGAATGTTTCCAATCATAAATGACGCGGTCTCTTTTAATTTATTGAATTCAATATTTAGTATCTAGAGAAACTAGGTACCAAAAATTGTATTCTAGGTAACCAAACAACTTCTAGGTCACTGCTAGACTTATTTAACATAAGACAGCCAAGGAAAAGGGTTCATAAAACTTGGATAAAGCTTTAAAGTTGCATCACTTGGCAGCCAAGGTGCAGTCAAGTAGCTTATTGAACTACTTCGGGACTCAGCTGAGTGTTACTTTACAAATCTTTGAAACTTTTAAGTGACAAGTTTAGAGCTTACAGAAAGCGCCCATGTTTAATGTGTTGAACAACTTCAATCCGCGTAAAAGTTCGAATCATTTGGGTTTCAATAAGTACACTTAAAATGCATTTGAAACTTAGTATGAACTGTACAATACGAGTTTAAAGTTGCACTGCATCCTTGTTGATTTAGAAATAGACTTTCTTTTTAGTTTACCCTCAGAAGACCTCAAGAATAACGTACTGAAAACTAGAAAAGGTTTAGCTTTAAAACATACCAACAAGTAATGACAAGCTTTCGTACTCTGATTGAAATACAAAGCCAACGCGCAGCTAAATTGTTGTTGGCGCGAATGAAGCGAATTCCTTTTTTCAGTGTGTTTTTGAAAACTGCCTCCTGCCTAAGCTTTTCGTGCTCTATTTTCACGGGCATTTTTTGGCTGTTTACCACTAATATTGTCTTACTACTGTTTTCAGTCACAGATTAACGGAGTATAAATAAATAATTTATTTCGGAAACATTCATACATCTTTTGCATAATTGTCATTGATAAGTTTAACTAAAGTTTTCCGTGCATTTTGCATGACATCGAGGTTTTATTCAAACATACATTTGATTCACTATCTCCCATTCATTTGAATTATTCCACTCTAGCCCTATTGTACGTCGGTAGGCTCTACTGCCTTAACACTATTAGATTTGCTATGCTAAAAGTGTGCTGTTGGTATTATTGTTACATGTTAATATTATATTAATCATATTGGTAAATAGATTTAGTAATAGTAATAATAATAATAATATAATTTATTAATATTAGAATAATAATTGAAACACAGTACCCTGTATTATTAATCATATTGGGAACATATGAGTGTGTTGTGTTGTATTTGACACAAAAATGAGCTAACGTAAATGTTTGTGACATTTACAAAATGACGTCTCTATATTTACAATTGAAATTAGGAATTTATGTTTAACTAGACAGCTTTTAATCCACGGAGCTGAAGTCAATGTACAAAATAATGAACAAGATAGTCCACTTCATTTTGCTTGCAAATATCATTATTTTGAGTATTTTGATAGAATAGTGATTGAGCTTATTGTTTATGGAGCAGAAGTGAATGTCAGAAACAAAAAAGGTAACCCCTTTACATATTGCCGCTGCCTCCAGGGATAGAAGTACAATAATACGACTTTTGAAAGAGGAATCCGATGTATATTTCAGAGATGGAAGAGGATACACACCTTTTCTTCGGGTGTCTTTGGATGAAGATAGAAGTACATCAATAATAAACATGCTTTTGAGATATGGTGCAAATATTTAAGATCGTAATGATTACAACCAAACCCTACTAATAAATGCTGCATATACAAATAAATAGTCATTACTGAAATTGCTTTTACTGAAGAGGTTGATGTGAATGCCCAAGACAGATGGGGAAACACAGCCCTCCATTACGCTCGCAAATTTGGGAATAAACTTTATGCTGTTGCGAAACTCCTGTCAAAAGGAGCCGA
Organism: Matsumurasca onukii; assembly: GCA_018831715.1. Lineage (NCBI taxonomy): Eukaryota > Metazoa > Arthropoda > Insecta > Hemiptera > Cicadellidae > Matsumurasca > Matsumurasca onukii. The sequence goes on along the minus strand of CM032059.1, from coordinate 53,539,721 downwards.
TGTGAACATCATAAACAATCAAGGCGACACACCTCTTCTCACAACAACTGGGAGTGGAAGTCACAAGGATGTTGTTTAAGTTCTTTTAAAACATGGTTCCAACATAAATCATAAGAATCAATATGGTGAAGTGGCCCTTCATCATGGGAATCATCCCAAGGTTGTCAGGCTGTTGTTGTTAAAACGTTGTAACGTAAATGCTGTAGACCATGTCGGAAACAGCCCTCTCCATCGGTGTTTCATGCATTTTAGTTTTAATTACAATTATACACTAGAATAACTCATCTGGGTGGCGTCCGTTCTGATAAGGAGCAGAGATGGAGTCACACCTTTCAGAATGATGTCAAGGCAGTTTTTCAAACGCTCGAGGGCTCAGAGGCTAAATGTTGAAACGGTGTTAATAAAGTACATAGGTAATACTGTCGCAGGGCAGCATCGCTTGCACTAGAACCGCCCTTGGATGTGAACTTGGATTTCGGATTTGATCATTTATCTGATTTCCGAGAGAAGTGTTTGCTGGAGCTAGACAGAACGAAAGATAGGCGGGTCGGTGAGAACCGTGTTGTCGACGTGCTTACCAAATACAGAGACCCGACCTATCTGTCCAACAGCGAGCTGCAGTTCTTCATACAGGGCCTAGGACAGACACCAAAAGATAAACAATAAAACAATAAACAATGTATTAGTCAATTTACAATTAGTCGATTGTTATGACTATTTATAAAAACAAACAAACAAACTATAAATAATAATATTAACATAAAATTGATTAAAAGGTAATAAAACTTATGGTACCAGGACAGGCCAAATTGAGGTTTAATATTGTAAGTTGTAATTACTCGTATATTACGTTTGAATGTCATCCATAAATTCACCCACACTGTAAAATGATTTATTAATTAAATATGATTTTAATTTTCGTTTGAAAATACCCAAATTAGGTTCAGTTTTTATGTTTCCAGGTAGTTTGTTATATAATTTAACTCCAGCTTGACAAGGGAGTTGGTCATAAGCCCGAAGCCTGTGATAATTATTATTTATTAATACATTAGAATACCTTGTATTATGTACATGAAAGTTAGCTCCTGTTTCTAAATTACATTTAGTCAGCTAAGAACAACTGCTTCAAAAATGTACATACAAGGTAGTGTTAATATTTTAAGTGTTTTAAAAAAGTCCCTACAAGGTTCTCGAAATCTAGCTTTAGATACGATTCGTACAGCCTTTTTCTGAAGTATAAAAAGGCGCATAAATCTCTGTTTAGAACATGCTCCCCATAAAGCAATGCCATAATTTAAATGAGGATGTATTAAACCGAAATACAAATTTTACAATAATCGGATAAGTTTCGAAGAAGAAAAATTCCAGATGCAATTTTAGTGCACACACTCTCTACCTGAGAGCTCCGAGATAAATCTTTATCAATATGGATTCCAAGAAATTCAACACTTGTCAACTCTTCAAGGATTCTGTCGTTTATCATTATCAGGGGGCTGATATTTCTTATATCATCAAGCCGATGATGCAGTCTATAATGTAGGTAATTTGACTTGAATAGACTAGTTTTTAAATTTAAATCATCAAAATATGGGACACAAGTATTCAACTGTTCAAAGCATGATATTTCTAAATCTTTGATATTATTGTTATTAAATGTGAGTGAAGTATCATCAGCGTATAAAATAGTACTCTCAGGATTTATAAACTTGACTACTTCATTTATATAAATTAGAAATAGTATTGGTCGTAGTATTGATCCTTAAAGCACACCAAATATCAAAGAGACTAAGCTTGAAAGAGTACTACTAACTTCAACTTGCTGTGATCTGTTAGACAAGTATGATTTTATCCAATTATAAGGAATCCCACGAATACCATATGCATACAGTTTATCAAGTAATATATCATGATTGACACAATCGAATGCTTTGGTCAAATCGATGAATATACTTGCTGTTTGTCTGCCGTTGTCTAAGCTGTCAATGGCAGTTTCAAGATTTCCAGATTCAGTTTAGATTTGCCCATCTACGGTTCTGTTTTGTTCGCAAGGTTTCACAGAGCAAAGTGTCGAGGAATCTCAATGGACAAGGTGTAATCTTTACTTCATCTTCCTCTACCGTGTGAACTTATTAGGGAAATTCTTTCCTATTTGGAAGATGGGCAATTGGAGACCTCAGCCAACAGTTCGAATAATGAGCCCCAGTGAAAAAACCCCGAGTGATATTTGCATTGCCTTCAGAACACGAGTTGTTGTGTTTACATATTTAGAGAACTACAAAAATAGGCTATGTGTTAAGATTAATGAAAATCAAAAAAACTTTCAAAAGTGTGATACCTGAGGATTCTAATTATATTAATCATGTGTTTGGTGTGTTGCATATTGTAAACAAACAGAATAAATCAGTTATTGTTTTGTTCCATGCTATTAAATTCTACTTATTTAATACTTATAATAATTTAAGTACTTTAGTTAACTCGTCGTGGTGTCAGAAGTTTAAATATGCCTAGACCAAAGTGTAAACAGAGTTCTGATGTAAAAATTGAAGATGATAAGCCAAATATGACCAATTACTCAGATACTTCCCAGTACAATATCTCACCTCTAGGAGGGTTTGATTTTACAAGACCATCAGAGTAGCCTAAATGGAAGAGAAAGTTTGAACGTTTCAGACAAACGTATTCAAAGAATGAATGTCAACAGGTCAACATATTGGTGTACTGTTTAGGCACTGAGAGGATGTACTGGAAACCTGTGAGTTGAGTGAAAAAGATAGGAAGAGTTATGATAAGGCCATAGATTGTTTTGAAAAATATTTGGGATGTAAAAAGAATATAGTGTTTGAGGGGGCCAATTTTTGAAAAGAAGACAGCTGCCTGGTGAACCTATTGACAGTTTCATCAATGATGTTAGGAAACTAGCGGAAAGTTTGAGCTTGGAAGTCTAAACCTAGTCTTACTCGAGACATTATAGTGATTGGTGTGCAAGATAATAAACTATCAGAAACATTACAAATGGATGAAAACGTAATTCTTGAAAAAGCTATTCTGAAAACCAGACATGCCGAGATGATGACGAAGCAGCAAGCTATTATTCGGAATGAAGTTGCCAAAGAAAACATATCTGTTGAACCTATAAAAGTAAATCAGCACCAGAAGCAATGCCTCGGCCTTCGGTGTTTAACTTAACGTATTTCTATTATCGTCAATAACTAAAAGACACGGGTTTCTCAGGGGTCACCTAACAGTGCATAAATATGATATGTTTATTTCTAAGATCTAAGGCTTCCGGTTTACACCGCGTCACAGTTGAAATACAATAACTGCTAGACGTTTCGACCTCGCTGTGGAGAGTCATCCTCAGTAGCTTGTTGACTGGCTGAGACTGGATTGGCCGGCCGTAGCGTCTTCCTTATATACCCCAGTGGGGGTCCTGTCACCTGATTGGCCGAAGTGGGCGGAGCCTGTTGCTCGTTGTCGAACTGGATTGGCTGGCTTCAATAGGACTTCTGAAGAACTGGCTGCCAAGTTTTTGATAATTTTATGCTGTCTTTTATGTTAAAGTTGTCTTCATGCTTGATTATTTTATGGTTTCTCTGATTTTCCTTGGATAATAATGTGAAATTTTGCCAAGACTTTGGTTTTGTCAAAATCAATTCCATGCTTTGTCTTGTAGCTGTGTTCTGCTATTGCCGACTTTTCTATGTCTTCTTGTTTTGTGTCGTATGTGCCTTGAAGTCGTAGAGATTAGCCGTTTCGTTTCACCAATATAGACTGAGCCACAACTGCAAGGTATCTCATAAACCCAGGTGTACAAAGATGAATGTTACTTACAGGTCGTAAACAGTTCCTGATTTTGTTGGGGTTGAATATGGTTTGAATGTTATGTTTCTTCAGAATTTTCCCAACCTTATCTGTAGTCCCTTGACGTATGGAATGTGGCTCGTTTCGGTGGAACATTATTTGGTCGTTGTTTTTCACTTTGGATGGCGGCTGAGCTCAGCCTGTATCTGTCGGTGTTGCCTTGTTGATTTGAAGTCTTGTACAACATGTTTTCTGTAATATTTTTCTGCATTTCAATTGTCCTTATCTGATATGTGGATGGCCTGTTTATTAGTGTGTAGCCGTTCTTCTGTGTTGATGATGGTGATTGAGCGTTCGAGTTGTGTGTGTAGGCTTTCTACACTGAATGGCCCAGAGTTCCACCTTTTCTTGTAGTAAGAACATCCAGAAATGGCAACCGCCCATTTTATATAGAAAGCCTACCACACACAAAACCGATACTTGAACGCTCAATCACACCATCATCCAGCACAGAAGAACGGGGTGTTGAACACACTAATAAACAGAGCCATCCACATATCAGATAAGGACAGTTGGAATGCAGAAAAGAAAATATTACAGAAAACACTGCAAGAAAATGGTTATACAAGACATCAAATCAACAAGGCATTACACCGACAGATTGCAAGAACGAGCTCAGCCACCATCCAAAGTGAAAACCAGCGACAAATACAAGATAATGTTCCACCGAAACGAGCCTACATTCCATACGTCAAGGGGACTACAGATAAGGTTGGGAGAATTCTGAAGAAACATAACATTCAAACCATATTCAAGCCGGCCAACAAAATCAGGAACTGTTTACGACCCCTTAAATGGACTTCAGGCATTATGGTTTTGCATGCAAACAAACTTGGCTGAGGTATTACGAAAATTAACGGCATACATAGCTGCTTTTAACCCAAATATGTTTGCTAATATCTCCGGTAGTATTTCATACAAGAAGACTTATTCGAAAAGAAATCACCGTAATATAAGGTCCGTTCGATTAGTTAACGTTTGTTGCAACAATGCCAAATTATTATTTGGGTTAGGGAATTAAATTTATTTTCCAAACGCTTCAGATATTAAACAGTACGTCCGGGGCTATTTCATGCATAGTGTTCTATCAAAGTTCCATTTTCGTATCAGTGAGTTACAAACGTATTTCTTTTAATAGTATAGTATAATACTAAAGTTTAGACTCTTGTTAAGTGATCGAATTGTACGATGTTAGAATATCCGTCAGTGTTCTCGCTATATTTAACGAAAGAGTTCTTAACATTTTTTGTTATTAAATATATAAAGTATACAGTTGTACACTTAATAATTGTTTTATGTTGATAGGTATATAGTGCGTATTATAATACGAGATTATTACTTGCCAAACTCGCTTATGTATGAATGTAGAAACTAGAAGGATTTCAGAGAAGCGACTTGGCAGCAATACGAGTTCAGTTAACGAGGTAATGCGCTCAGACATGGTTTACGTTTTGTAGTTAAATGGAAACGCGAACATATTTCCTTGAGCGCGTAACGAAGTTTTAATGTCCCAGCTTTGCCGAGTTTAGGTTTTCAATGTATTATCTCTTTTCGCGAGGCCGCACATTAAATTCCTAAAGAGTACTTTATAGCAAGCCTTAGCTTATTATTTAAAAATTGCTTGGAACTCAATATTACGTACGCTCTATGTTTCAAAGAATCGTCCGCACTCACTTCAATGATCAAGGTTACTCAATGTGTCAGCTGACAGTTAAGGTTTTCAGACAATATTTAAAAACCTGAGGCATAGTGGAGTTGTGGTTTGAATTTGGAACTTTGTTGACGAAATGAACTCCTGCCTGCGAAGGGAAACGTCCATAGACTACACACGTAAGTCTGGCAGTTTATAAATTGCCCGTCTCTGTCTTTAGTACCAAATGAGTGTGTGCCACTAGCTTTTTGGGTCGGATTGTGTGGTTTGAGGAGGACCGCCGTCTGTAAAAGACAGAGTTTACCAACGTTTTGAACACTGGAGTTCTGGAATGGATGCTATTTGTACCGCACAACCCCCATGCACCTTACCTTAGTGAAACTGCAACAGTAGCCTACTCAAAAGCAAATGCATCAACGCAAAAGTTGGTAAGGATAAATTGGAGGAGTTGGAGGTAAAATTTGTCGTGTTTAAAAAGGCGAAGTAAGAACAAATAAGTCCTCTCTACCACACAACCTCGACCTTTACCTAGCGTTACCGTATAATTACATTACCATCTAAGTGGTCATCACGGGGATTACCCCTCACCAGCGGAGTGATCAGCTCCGGAGTTCGCTAAAGTTGGTGATAAAAATTAAGAAAGAGAAATAAGAAGTACTACAATCAGATGCTGATAACCTCAACTACCATCATGCAGGTTGAGCAGTCGAAGACGTAATTAATATATAGGAACTAAGTCGAATACTTCTAGAACGAAGAAAATGCAGAGAAAGTTATGCTTTTTAACTCAAAATAAAACCCCACTCCAAAATACAGTAGTAACATAATTACAGCACTCAACACCTCAAAACGGTACTTCAATAAGTCAAATATCAAAACAAGCCCATTCTCAATTCAACGTCCGTTCCTTTTGTTTGCGTTAAACATCCGCAATATGAATTCCTATAAATGGACAACATAGGTGAAAGGAGATTTAATGGTACATAGTTAAATCGTTTAAAAATGATGATAAAGTCTTGCAATCAATGTAAGCTATGACGGTAAACAAAGTCTATGTTTTCCAACAGCTACAAACTACTAAACTTCACGGCAACTTTACTTATACTTTTTTATTCGCTGCCTTCATGTTATGAGTTTATGAGTTATTTTATCCCACTTTCACACATATTGCAACTACTTTATTCAGATTGCAATATCATATTTTTCATCCATGATGCGCAGCCTCAATCAATGCCTCTAAAAGGAGGAACTTTGAAAGGAGCCAAAGATGGCTTATCTAAGCCGGGTAACCCAATCTTAACCCAGATAACTTTAATAAACTTGTGTATACATTTCCAGTTGCTACTTTTAAACAAAAATCTTACTTTGAAATTTTAATTGCTTCTATTCCGGTTGAACTGTTAATAATATGTCAAAAAGAGTTGTTACAGTTAGTTTAAAGTGCCGTTATAATGTTACATCAAGGTTAAATGCAAAAATATAATGTGCATACAACTAACTTCTCAATATCGTGACTAAGACACGTTTTGCGCATATAAATTATGTGAGAAACACATCGTTATCAGTTTGCTAGGCAATTACACCGGGAAGAAAACTTGTAAGAAGTAAGTTCCTAGAAGATTGCCACGTGCGCATGTGTACTTATTCAGTGAGAAGGAGCTACTTCTTGATTAGTTACAGTTTTACATTTACAGTTGAACTAACTTACATTGAAGATCTATGAATATAAACTTAGTTTCTGTTTGACACGTTCAATAATAACACACAATTTGCTCAACTTAGATAACATCTTTAGGCCAATCCTTCTTTACCTGGATTACACAAATGATTAAAATATTGTGTACGAAGTCTGTTAGAACAATCAAACTTAAAATCATACCGGCCAAATTGATTTACGTTCAGCTAGTAGAACGTAGAATAATAGTAGTAAACAAATGCGTTAAGGTCAAAATAAAAGGCCATTTTCCACAGACTAAGATTTAGATGTCCAAATAAACGATACCGTTTCTTTAAATGTCACAGTCAAGCAGAAAGTAAAATATTACAACTTGTCAGAAACTGGAAATGACCTCCCAACTGGACCAACTGATTAAACAACATTTCTTACGTTTTGATCAAAACAATCTTGCAAGTAACAGCTGTTTGAGCTGAGCAAGACATCGATATGTTACAGCCTTTGCACAATACTAATCATGTGCTGGTTAAAAATATGTCCTCTAAATAATACCTCTAAGCAATCGATGTTCCCTCTACTATCAAAGGTTTCAAGCATTTTCTTAAATTCAATTTATCTTAAAGGGTTCCTACCTCAATTCAAAAATCCTAATATTAACCACTTCATGCAAAACAATTAAATGTAACCAGCTCTTGGGTGTTGCAAGGTACGTTAAAGCAAACTTCAGGATCCTATACAAACTTTCCATAAAGGGTTTTTCAAAATGTGTCCTTTTTCAAATTTTTAGGTGAAAGGGGACATTTTGATGTAGGACGCCGAATAAATACGAGGAATAATAAATAAATAACTGTACTTATAGTGTACATTAAAATTGTTTTGCAAAAAACAAAACATAAAAACAACAAATTGTAATTATATTCTCACAACTTACTTCTATACTACTAATTTTGTAAATATAAGTTAACCGTAAATGTATTGAATAACAATATACCACATTACTACCCCATTATAAGTAACTTAGTTTTGAGTTTTAGTTGACGGTTTTAAGGGAGGCAAAGTTACGCCGTGGTCACTGGTCAGCCACTATATTACTGCAGTCTAACCAACATCCTTTACACAAGTTACTTTAGTGTGGTACAAATAATGCTATATTACACACCCAAGTGATAACATACCTACCTGTCTTATATCGGCCTTGGTTTACACTACCCAAGTGATAACATACCTACCTGTCTTATATCGGCCTTGGTTTACACTACCCAAGTGATAACATACCTACCTGTCTTATAGCGGCCTTGGTTTACACTACCCAAGTGATAACATACCTACCTGTCTTATATCGGCCTTGGTTTACACTACCCAAGTGATAACATACCTACCTGTCTTATAGCGGCCTTGGTTTACACTACCCAAGTGATAACATACCTACCTGTCTTACAGCGGCCTTGGTTTACACTACCCAAGTGATAACATACCTACCTGTCTTACAGCGGCCTTGGTTTACACTACCAATACTTAATTGCCTGTTAGGTTTCACCCCGAGTTAAGAATGAAACAAGCTGTTAACAAGAGTCAAGGCAAACCACTTGATGATGGTGGTTAAGTAGAAGAGGGAACTGATAACATAGTTTCGCCACTATAAATAAAAACGTATTTCATTTTATCTTACACATGCTGTCGATGAAGGCAAAGTAGAGCTATCACAGGGCATTTTGCATTTCCCGTAAATTACCGCGCAGTAAGAAAGTGGCCTAAAAGTTTCCAAGGACAATAAGAAACACTATACACAACAGTATAAACACTTGAGGTGAGGTAAGACGGAGATACACTGAGACAGCCAGTGATATGTAACGACAGAGAGTGATGGGAGAGAACCAGGCTTGTGAAACTTTTATATCACCCACAACACACAGAGACAACGCATAGCACATAGACAACACAAAACACTATACACTACACAACAGTATAAACACTTGAGGTAAGACGGAGATACACTGAGACAGCCAGTGATATGTAACGACAGAGAGTGATGGGAGAGAACCAGGCTTGTGAAACTTTTATATCACCTCTACAACACACAGAGACAACGCATAGCACATAGACAACACAAAACACTATACACAACAGTATAAACACTTGAGGTGAGGTTAGACGGAGATACACTGAGACAGCCAGTGATATGTAACGACAGAGAGTCATGGGAGAGAACCAGGCTTGTGAAACTTTTATATCACCTCTACAACACACTGAGACAACGCATAACACATATACAACACAAAACACTATACACAACAGTATAAACACTTGAGGAGAGGTTAGACGGAGATACACTGAGACAGCCAGTGATATGTAACGACAGAGAGTCATGGGAGAGAACCAGGCTTGTGAAACTTTTATATCACCTCTACAACACACTGAGACAACGCATAGCACATAGACAACACAAAACACTATACACAACAGTATAAACACTTGAGGTGAGGTTAGATGGAGATACACTGAGACAGCCAAGGATATGTAACGACAGAGAGTGATGGGAGAGAACCAGGCTTGTGAAACTTTTATATCACCTCTACAACACACAGACACGCATAGCACATAGACAACACAAAACACTATACACAACAGTATAAACACTTGAGGTGAGGTTAGACGGAGATACACTGAGACAGCCAGTGATAAACGACAGAGAGTGATGGGAGAGAACCAGGCTTGTGAAACTTTTATATCACCTCTACAACACACTGAGACAACGCATAGCACATAGACAACACAAAACACTATACACAACAGTATAAACACTTGAGGTGAGGTTAGACGGAGATACACTGAGACAGCCAGGATATGTAACGACAGAGAGTGATGGGAGAGAACCAGGCTTGTGAAACTTTTATATCACCTCTACAACACACTGAGACAACGCATAGCACATAGACAACACAAAACACTATACACAACAGTATAAAAACTTGAGGTGAGGTAAGACGGAGATACACTGAGACAGCCAGTGATATGTAACGACAGAGAGTGATGGGAGAGAACCAGGCTTGTGAAACTTTTATATCACCTCTACAACACACTGAGACAACGCATAGCACATAGACAACACAAAACACTATACACAACAGTATAAACACTTGAGGTGAGGTTAGACGGAGATACACTGAGACAGCCAGTGATATGTAACGACAGAGAGTGATGGGAGAGAACCAGGCTTGTGAAACTTTTATATCACCTCTACAACACACTGAGACAACACATAGCACATAGACAACACAAAACACTATACACAACAGTATAAACACTTGAGGTGAGGTTAGACGGAGATACACTGAGACAGCCAGTGATATGTAACGACAGAGAGTGATGGGAGAGAACCAGGCTTGTGAAACTTTTATATCACCTCTACAAGTCACTATACACTACAATACAGTATAAACACTTGAGGTGAGGTTAGACGGAGATACACTGAGACAGCCAGTGATATGTAACGACAGAGAGTGATGGGAGAGAACCAGGCTTGTGAAACTTTTATATCACCTCTACAAGTCACTATACACTACAATACAGTATAAACACTTGAGGTGAGGTTAGACGGAGATACACTGAGACAGCCAGTGATATGTAACGACAGAGAGTATGGGAGAGAACCAGGCTTGTGAAACTTTTATATCACCTCTACAAGTCACTATACACTACAATACAGTATAAACACTTGAGGTGAGGTTAGACGGAGATACACTGAGACAGCCAGTGATATGTAACGACAGAGAGTGATGGGAGAGAACCAGGCTTGTGAAACTTTTATATCACCTCTACAACACACTGAGGCAACACATAGCACATAGACAACACAAAACACTATACACAACAGTATAAACACTTGAGGTGAGGTTAGACGGAGATACACTGAGACAGCCAGTGATGTAACGACAGAGAGTGATGGGAGAGAACCAGGCTTGTGAAACTTTATATCACCTCTACAACACACTGAGACAACGCATAACACATATACAACACAAAACACTATACACAACAGTATAAACACTTGAGGTGAGGTTAGACGGAGATACACTGAGACAGCCAGTGATATGTAACGACAGAGAGTGATTGGAGAGAACCAGGCTGTGAAACTTTTATATCACCTCTACAACACACTGAGGCCACACATAGCACATAGACAACACAAAACACTATACACAACAGTATAAACACTTGAGGATAAGACGGAGATACACTGAGACAGCCAGGATATGTAACGACAGAGAGTGATGGAGAGAACCAGGCTTGTGAAACTTTTATATCACCTCTACAACACACTGAGACAACGCATAGCACATAGACAACACAAAACACTATACACAACAGTATAAACACTTGAGGTGAGGTTAGACGGAGATACACTGAGACAGCCAGTGATATGTAACGACAGAGAGTCATGGGAGAGAACCAGGCTTGTGAAACTTTTATATCACCTCTACAACACACTGAGGCAACACATAGCACATAGACAACACAAAACACTATACACAACAGTATAAACACTTGAGGTGAGGTTAGACGGAGATACACTGAGACAGTCAGTGATATGTAACGACAGAGAGTCATGGGAGAGAACCAGGCTTGTGAAACTTATATCACCCTACAACACACTGAGGCAACACATAGCACATAGACAACACAAAACACTATACACTACACTACAGTATAAACACTTAAGGTGAGGTTAGACGGAGATACACTGAGACAGTCAGTGATATGTAACGACAGAGAGTGATGGGAGAGAACCAGGCTTGTGAAACTTTTATATCACCTCTACAACACACTGAGACAACGTAGCACATAGACAACACAAAACACTATACACAATAGTATAAACACTTGAGGTGAGGTTAGACGGAGATACACTGAGACAGCCAGTGATATGTAACGACAGAGAGTGATGGAGAGAACCAGGCTTGTGAAACTTTTATATCACTTACAAAACTGAGGCAACACGTAGCACATAGACAACACAAAACACTACTATACACAACCAGTATAAACACTTGAGGTGAGGTTAGACGGAGATACACTGAGACAGCCAGTGATATGTAACGACAGAGAGTGATGGGAGAGAACCAGGCTTGTGAAACTTTTATATCACCTCTACAATACTGAGGCAACACGTAGCACACTCATTTAACACATACTATATATGCTCTCTGATTTCAGACTGGTTAGAATTTACCAGCTTTATATATAAGAGATTAGAAAGATTTAACATGTCAGAAAATAACACCTTTTTTTAAAAGAAATTAAATTTTTCTATTTTACAATCCGGAATTAGTCCCATTTACTACCACAGCTCTTCTAAACCTTACCTCATATTTGATTAACGTTTGATATAGGGCGAGTTGTGGTATGTACGAAATTACTAGCTGTTTACTCACAACAGCATGATTTGCTATTAATCACAAGAACCAATTATTTGATTACGTCGTAAAGTGTTATTTGTTTTATACTATTAAACATTTATTTTTCCAAAACTAGTCTTAACAATCTGTAATTTTGATTTACTTAACAAACGAGTAGTCAGTAGGAACCTGGCCATTTATTCCATTCAGAAAAGGACAAATGACTTCTATCGAGTTGAGACTTGAATCAAAGACACGTTAGCCCGTTCCAATAATAGTATGTAAAGCTTAGCATTCAAACAAGTAGCGTGCAAAATCAACGGATCTTGAAATGAACAATTGTCTACACGAATGCTTACTCTAAATGTCCCTGTTATATTAAAATTTTATTTATCAGATCACCCCACACATGTATGAAGAGGATAAGCTAAAAAGGCAAAGCTGGAATTGCATGTTTCAAACATTTAAGCTACAATATTGTTTTGGTTTCTGTTTAATCATAAATCCTAATAGTGCTTTGAATATTAAATACTTAACCATTAAAGGCTATTACCAACATAGTTTTTCAAATTGAGTGCTCAGGGTTTGGTTGCTACGGTTATATTAGGGGTTTTAAACAAAGATTTTCCACTGGGAAAATAAGGTTTATCTATACATTTTCTTACTTCTGAATCACATATGTTTGGTAACTTGATTTCATATACCCATCAAAATGCCTTAGGGCCTTAGGGCGAGACTTATTTGCCTTCATAGACTTAAAACTGTTTGAATTGATCATTTACAGTATTATAAGTTATAAGATTATTCGTACTGGTTCTACTCATTTTGTCGAAAATAGAGTAATATAACACTATGAAAGGGTTTGGCAAAATTTAATTTATCATTGTAATAAAAAACGTACACAAACTGGATTAGAACATAAAACTTGACTCTAAGGTAAAAAATGACGTTAACTATACTTTGACAGTGCAAAGAAACTATACCGTTCACCACACAGTTTACATACAGTTCAAAGCGTAGCGTCTCTGTGTCGCTCTCTGCGTTGTAACAGCACATAAACGAACGATATGCACTAAACGGAGGGTGTACGGTTAACGGAAATGACATCTACTTTACTAACACCATATTCTGGGTGTGTTTGACCTCACAAACAAAGCCTAAAGTAACAATATTGAATCACTCTATATAATAGGTATACACATTATATTTTACACTCAAAGCTTACACAGGACAGTTGACTGATTGATGTTTCGTAGTCTGCGGCTGACATGGTTAATAAATGAGAATCGCTTAAGGCTAATTTAGTACATCATTCATTGTTAGGGCCAGTCCATAGTGCTTATATTTATGTATAACTCACTTTATTTTATTGCGTAGGCTAAAACAAGGTTTGCTCACGACAAACACATTATATAGGTCTAAAGTGGATCAGATAGTCTCAGTGATCACCTGATGATACCCGCATCAACTCCCACCGTCGTTTAGACATATCAGACAATCACCTGCGTGGTTCGGAAGTCACGTTAAGCCATTGGTCCTTGTATTTACATTGGTCATTGGGATATTTATTAATGACCCATTCTAAGGAAGAGTCAGCCTTAGTTTGTAACAAGACTACATTTCATAACTCATTACTACCACTCATCACACTCATCCTTCACCACATATTTGCCTTAAAATACCCTCATGAGAGAGCTACGTATCATTTCGTCAAGTGGCGTTTCGTCAATCCCTAGAAAAGAGCTTAAATCTACCCAAAATTACTTTACGCACAAATGAACAAACTAATGAAGTGGCGTTTTGTCAAACCGAAATTTTGACGAGGGTCGGGAATTACGACACAGGTAGCCGGTGGGGAGCAGGTAGGCGGTTTTGTCACTGACCGGTGAAGGTACACTGTTGTTGTTGAGAAAATCTTAAAAGTATCTAGTTTTGGCATTATTTTATCATTTTTTTTGGAGCGAGTTATTAAACTGTGAAGTGAGCGAAACTATTTTAAAAGATCCGATAGTCGATTCTGATGTGGTCTTTTGTAATAAACTTAAAAGTATTATTGTCTGTACTTTCACGTCGAAATTTCAGGATACCACTCCTGATTAGCCTCAAGCGCTTGTAAAGATACAGAATTAACATAAACATTATTAAAGAAAAAATATTCGAAACTCTCCGTAACCTGAAAAAAATTGTCAAACCAATGAATTTCAATTCTGTCCGAAGTTATGTTTTAAGGGGGTTATGTTGATAAAAGAGAACGAGATGGGCGAAATGCGAGAATAAAGAAAGGCAAGCGAAGCGAGCAATATGCTAGAAACTTCGGTTTACTATAACCTATTTCATGTAAATAAAATGCAACACATTACTGTCAGTATAGTTACTCTTTACGCTTCACAGTCCGTACTATCAGTCCTTAGGTTATTAAATGTTACGGAAAAATTTAGCCGAAATGAAGGCTACACTCAGATTGCGTAGGATACTTGGTCAGACAACTTGTACGCAAAACCTTCAATATTAGGAAAACTATGAGCAAAACAGATCCATTGGGTTAACACCGGGGTTTACTTCTTATCTGAACACCCAATCAATTGTATAGTAGACCTGTCAAATGTTCGACTTGACGAAACGCCACGAGTGCGCAGGTAGGTAGGTAGTTACTAATCCTCAATTCCACTAAATGTTACGGTTGAGTGGTTTTCCGAAACGCCACTTGACGAAATGCTACGACACGCATGAGAGTGGTCGGCATCTCAAATAGTGATTATAGTGGAGCAGAAAAATGTTAAAAATTTAGTTCAGTTTGTTTATAGATATCAAACACACGGGATGATTCACTGTAAACGTCCGGTTGCTAAGGTTAACAAATTATATTCCTTGTTGCTAAGGTAAACAAACATTTCAACAACTTAACAATTTCTTAGAAACCATTTTATACTTTACTAGTTTGAAAATGTTCTTGCACTTATCCTTTAGTTGAAACATAATAAGTTCAAAAAAAGATATTCCACTAGTCATAACACTTTTGAAACAATAATTTGAACTAAACACTTTTTAAAACTTAAAATAAATAGCAGAGTTTTGAGGAACGTCCTTTGTTTACAAATGCAAACAGCTGACTTCAAATAACTATGAAGTTTATATATTTCAATATTTTCTATGCAAGTTTGATTAGAGTTATGTATCCAAAGGTACAAAATATAAATATTAAGGCTATATAAAAAAATAACTTGCTTTATAAAAAAGAAAGAATTCCAAAAATGCGGTGGGCTCTAAAGGCGTAACAACAAAGGCATGATACAACACGCTACATTGACAAGCTTCAAAGTGGGCAGGTTTTCCGCACTTCAAGTCTCAAAGAAATCTTTCAAAGTATTCTGCTCGGAATAGCAAACGAGAGCAGATCAATATCAACACACGTTTGAAGTCTTTGACGCTGTTTTTCCCAGAAGACCAGTTTAGAAGTTCTTTTGAACAACGTTCAATAATTTGTTGTAAGTTGTTTCAGAATCCAAGGAATATTTCATATCACAAATGACACCGCCTCTGCCAGTTTATGGACTTGAATATCTAGTATTTAGAAGAACTGGGTGCCAAAGATTATATTCTAGGTAACAAACTCGTATTTAACTTAAGGCAGCCAAAGAAAAACATGTCATAAAACTTGGATGAAGCTTTAAAGTTGCATCACTTGGCAGCCAAGGTGCAGTCAAGTAGCTTATTGAACTACTTCGGGACTCAGCTGAGTGTTACTTTACAAATCTTTGAAACTTTTAAGTGACAAGTTTAGAGCTTACAGAAAGCGTTCATGTGAAATGTGTTGAACAACTTCAATCAGCGTAAGAGTCCAACTCGTTCGGGTACATATACAATGCATATACAATTATTTTCAAATTTTGTGAAAACGAAATAATACGAGTTTTAAAATGCAACCTTGTTGATCTAGATATAGTTTTTTTCAGTTTAATTTGAATAGACCTCAAGTTAGGCGATACGCATTAATAACTATAAAAGCTTTAGCTTAAAAACATTTTCGTGCATAATTCTTAGACAAAAACCGTTACCATATCCATGAGATTTTTTTTGATAGGAACCAAAAAAGTGTACTATACCTTGTTCGACGATTTTTGTTCTGAAACCGCGAGTGATTGCTTTTTAATTAGGCTAGTTTAGAATGAGTACAGCATCATTTGTTGAGCTTTTGAACCATATCAGAGCCATACCGTGTTAGGTTTTTATGTTTAGAAAGGAAAGGAGGAAAAGAGGGCGCGCGCGCATGCAGACGGTGAACAACTATTCTCAAAATGTGAACGCTCTCATAAGCCACAATGCTTCTCCAGTCGGTCAACCGATTTCAAATCGCCGTGCCAGTCGTTGCTGAAAAGACTGACCACCGACTTATTTATGCATCGCCGACTAGTCGTCCATAGTGTAAAAAACTCCATGATTCATTAGATAACATTGGTGCCGACTGCAGCGATGACTAGTCGCCAACGGCCGATTAACGAGGCCTAGTAATCAACATTTGACAACTCGAGCATGTGAACCCGAAGGAGGAAAAAACAGCGAGAGATGGCATCCCTCGCAGCGCATTTTGTACGTGGGCTGCCGCAACTATGTTGAGTTTCCTGCCTACATACCATAACAATGTCTTTGACGAGACCAAGGTGTATAAAAAAGGTCCAATTGATAGGTTTAATATTAAGAATACTACATGTTGTGTAAGTATACACGTATAAAGCAGCCAAGGAAAAGGGTTCATAAAACTTGGATGAAGCTTTAAAGTTGCATCACTTGGCAGCCAAGGTGCAGTCAAGTAGCTTATTGAACTACTTCGGGACTCAGCTGAGTGTTACTTTACAAATCTTTGAAACTTTTAAGTGACAAGTTTAGAGCTTACAGAAAGCATTCATGTGAAATGTGTTGAACAACTTCAATCCACGTAAAAGTTCGACTCGTTTGGGCTTCAATACATATGAAACAAAATTAATTTGAAACTTTGTAATATATTAAAATAACATTGAAAATATTCAAAATTGGTTAAAACTGTATTATTTTATATTACTAGAAAATTATGAAAACCAAGAAGATTAAGTCAAGTCCGATGAATTCAAGTTCGTCTTAAAGGTCCTGATTTATCTTAAAACGAAGATAGATGCCATGTCTAACCGCAATTAAGGCAATTTTCATACTATGTACTTCAGTAGGTAACTGTATTTTTCTGCGTAGAGTTCTACGAAACTACCAGAATTCTTGATTAGCGTAGTGTCAAATAAAGTTAAAAAGGAAAATAGTCTCTTATTGAACAAGGCAAAATTTGGACTATAAATTTGTCTCTATTACTCGATAAGCGTGTTATTCTTGTATTTCTATGTATTTGACATAATGTTTTCTTATATTATTACTTGCCAAACTCGCTTATGTATAAATGTAGAAACTAGAAGGATTTCAGAGAAGCGACTTGGCAGCAATACGAGTTCAGTTAACGAGGTAATGCGCTCAGACATGGTTTACGTTTTGTAGTTAAATGGAAACGCGAACATATTTCCTTGAGCGCGTAACGAAGTTTTAATGTCCCAGCTTTGCCGAGTTTAGGTTTTCAATGTATTATCTCTTTTCTCGAGGCCGCGGTACATTGAATTTGTCGAAAACGTAAGTTTTACCCGGATTGAATATGTTACTAAATAGCTTATAATGTAATACTATGTCTAACTTGCCATTTAAATAAATTTACCGTAAACACGCTTTGACTATCAAGAATAGTCAGAAATGGATAAGGTAATGTAGCCACATTTGTCGAGTTGAACCTTTTATTTTACTACATTCTAGATTGTCGGTATCATACCGCGCCAGTGAACTAACACTACAAATGTCAGACGTGTTGCCCATTCTGTGATGTGGCATCCTCAGTGACTACAGAGCTGAGACTGAAGAAGGAGACCAGATTGAAGTTGATAATGTGAAGGGCTTCTAGTCTCCCTTTCCAATCTCAGCTCTTTAGTCACTGAGGATGCCACATCACAAAATGAGCAAAACGTCTGACATTTGTAGTGTTAGTTCTCTGACGCAGTATGATACCGATAACCTAGAATGTAGTAATGACTCCGGCCGCTCAAGCCTACCTATTAAACTTGTATTATTATATTATGGCTAATCAAGAAATGTAAATCAGAATCAAGAAACTAGTGCTAGACGTCCGCAGATAAATGCTATATTTCTACCACAGGACCAAAATGCATGCTACTGAATCCACGTTAAATAACAGCGATATCAAATAGGATACATTTTTATAGAAAGAATAGTTAATTTGAGGACTGCAAAATTGAGTAAAAAAGGAAATAATAAAAGATCTGATGTATATCATAATAAAACGTGCTCTAGATAAAGGATGAGATAATACTTTCGTGTCTTCACTTGAATGGTAGTTTTAAGTTTCATGCAATGTTTCGCAAATGTTTTGTTTTTAGCTTTATTTTTATATTAAATCTGTGTTAATTTATATCTTCATATAACTCCAGACTCAACTCCAAACGTACGTCCAAGTGTTTGTTTATTATTAATTCGTTAAAGTTTATTATCACTGAGGTCTAAGGCTTTCGGTTTACACTCAGCCAGTCAACAAGCTACTGAGAATGACTCTCCAGCGAGATCGAAACGTTTAGCAGTAGTTGAATTTCAACTGTGACGCGGTGTAAACCGGAAGCCTTAGATCTCAGTGATGACACCGGCCGCGAAAGCCTAGGAGTTAAGAAAGTTTATTATGTTTGAGATAATGGCCTTACGCCTCAACATAGTGAACCCGATAGTTATGTAGAAAGAGATAGCTATGGTCTCCGTCTCAAATTCATATCAAAAGTGAGTTCCAAATAGTAAGGTTTACATAATTTAACCATTACATTCAATTAGCCCAATATGCAAACAAAACTTATCTTTGCTGCACTACACAGACGCCACAGAAATGTCTACAAATGGTAATTATGTTGAAGTATAGTCTTTAAATCCTTTGAAAAAAATGTTGCATGATCCCTCTTTACAAGTCCATAAACAACTTTAACCTGTACCAATATTTATTTGAATATGAACATAACATGACATTTTTTAAATCTGAGTTGTTTTGAACTGGATTCAACCGCTTTATTTAGCATTGAAGGAAAATTTAAAGTAATTTTACCACTTTAGTTCCATACAGAGGCGTGTCTATGAAAACTACAAAGTATATTGTTAACTACACGTGCCTTTTATACTAGGAGTTAGAATATGCAGAACATTCTTGCAAATTCAAGTTTACACGTAATTATCTATATGACCTAGATAAGTCAACTGGACCGACACCATAGTTGTCAGCGCAAAGAGCTAGAAACCACTGTTTAATCCCATGCCTTCATGTCAAATGCTTTAGCTAAAAGTATAAAGAGACCTATTACTTTGTTACCATTATCTATTCAATCTATAATATCAATCTATAATCCTTTCATTAAACTTAATCACAGCTGTTAGAACTGACCACCATTGAATGTCTACATTGTCTAAATTCAACAAACCTATCAAAGTTTTGGACCTTGAAACCTGAATTTCATAATATAAATTTCCAAGTGGGTAAGATATTTTGTACAATTGATTAAGAGTTTGTGGTTACCCAAGTTCGTTTTAGTAATCTTTGACATGTGCTTTCGATTTTCTAACCCATTTTTGTATTTCTAATAAGTCGATTGTATTTAAAGGTCGTAAGGTCCAACTATAGTATGTTTATATGATAGTATGTCTGTTAAATGTAGTTTTCGTACGCAAACAAAATAATATCAGCTCCATTAATAATCCTTTTCCGAAAGAAATTGGCAAAACAAGTCCAGGTTATCGATTGAGAAGTCTCGGATTGCTACAGTTTTGTTTTGCTCCAAACAATTGAGTTAAGTGTAATCCTCTTTCAAACTTCATTCTCAAGTTGTTCAATGGGCGTAAAACAGCTGTGATACAAAGAGCAAAGAGACCACGTGAACTAGATGTACTAAACTAAACAGCATTCAAACTAATCTATTAATAAAAGATAAACCCTAACAGTGTGGAAGGGACACCTTATTTCGTACAAGTCTTGACATCGGATTCAATAGGCATTTATGTTCTAGATCAGAAATTGTCAAAGAACTTCCCTCTACTGGTACTGATGACGTTGAGTAATGAGCTACTTTGCCCAGACCTATTTTGAACTCTAGAGGTTTTACGATTGCCCACTATTCAAAAAGCTAACCGGACAAAAATACGTACATTGCAAAAAACCCCATAATGGTGGCTGGTGGGAAACAAACCGGTTCATTACCTTTAACTATTTGTTTTCTGAGTATAATTCTGTTGAGCCTAGACCCTGCGGCTTTGAAATACTTCACAAACAGTCCTTAGGCAAACATTGTCAACCCATTTATGATATTTACTCACAGCTAACCTTTATATTAACTCATTGTTCTTTTTTTTGCAAGCAAGTGCCAAATTTGAGTGTCGGGTTTCAGTTGAAGGGAGTTTAAGGGAGTTGAAGGGAGTTTCATGGTTCCTAGTTGGTTAACCACCAGATTACTGCAGTCTGACCAACATCCTTTACACACAAGTTACTACAGTACAGTACTGTTTACCGTAATATACAATACTGTCCTCCCTAACATGCAAATTATACTGTATCAACCTGTTTGTACTTAACTTCAACCTGATTATTACCTAAACCTACTATTGCGATGTTTGCTTAAAATGGAGTATCTCTAAGTATAGAGTAAAATAAAGTTTTTACGGTATAGGCTAGGTGACTCCCAACTTATACAACAAATAACAGTTCCATGATACACATCCTAAAGAGAGGTACAGACGGAGATACACTGAGACAGCCAGTGATATGTAACGACAGAGTGATGGGAGAGAACCAGGCTTGTGAAACACATATCACCTCTACAAGTCACTATACACTACAATACAGTATAAACACTTGAGGAGAGGTACAGACGGAGATACACTGAGACAGCCAGTGATATGTAACGACAGAGAGTGATGGGAGAGAACCAGGCTTGTGAAACTTTTATATCACCTCTACAAGTCACTATACACTACAATACAGTATAAACACTTGAGGTGAGGTACAGACTGAGATATACTGAGACAGCCAGTGATATGTAACGACAGAGATTGATGGGAGAGAACCAGGCTTGTGAAACTTTTATATCACCTCTACAAGTCACTATACACTACAATACAGTATAAACACTTGAGGAGAGGTACAGACGGAGATACACTGAGACAGCCAGTGATATGTAACGACAGAGAGTGATGGGAGAGAACCAGGCTTGTGAAACTTTTATATCACCTCTACAAGTCACTACACACTACAATACAGTATAAACACTTGAGGAGAGGTACAGGCGGAGATACACTGAGACAGCCAGTGATATGTAACGACAGAGAGTGATTGGAGAGAACCAGGCTTGTGAAACTTTATATCACCTCTACAAGTCACTATACACTACAATACAGTATAAACACTTGAGGTGAGGTTAGACGGAGATACACTGAGACAGCCAGTGATATGTAACGACAGATAGTGATGGGAGAGAACCAGGCTTGTGAAACTTTAATATCACCTCTACAAGTCACTATACACTACAATACAGTATAAACACTTGAGGAGAGGTACAGGCGGAGATACACTGAGACTGCCAGTGATATGTAACGACAGAGAGTGATGGGAGAGAACCAGGCTTGTGAAACTTTTATATCACCTCTACAAGTCACTATACACTACAATACAGTATAAACACTTGAGGAGAGGTACAGACGGAGATACACTGAGACAGCCAGTGATATGTAACGACAGAGAGATTAATGGGAGAACCAGGCTTGTGAAACTTTTATATCACCTCTACAAGTCACTATACACTACAATACATATAAACTTGAGGTGAGGTTAGACGGAGTTACACTGAGACACCAGTGATATGTGAGGAATGAATGAATGAATGAATGAAATTGTTTATTTAACCTGCCCTGGATTAGACCAAGGTCCACTCTTCCTCAGGACAGGCCCCAAATTATACATACATTTACAAATCAGTTGTGGTTTAAAATTAAATCTTCTTTTTTATGAACTAAACTTATTTCTAATGTATATACTATTTACATAGGTTTCTACAATACACTGATCAATCATATATATAGCTAACAATTGTATTTTCTAACGTAAACACTAGTACCTGCTTAATAATTTTGATTTAAGTTTTATTTTGAAAGTTTGCTGAGATTCTGCTTCTTTTATCTCACTTTCCAAAGAGTTTATTAATCTAATTGAACTTACATGGAAAGATCTGGTATATAATTCTGTTCTGTGAATGGGAAATTGTAAAATATTATTACCAAATCTGGTTTGTCTTAAATGTACGTTATGCAATGTAATATATTTTTCAAACAAGTAATCAGGTGTACCACTTTTCATAATCTTATTCATTAATATTAAAACATTAAATTCTAATCTTTCTTTAACCTTTAACCAACCTAATTGTCTAAAATGTGGTGTCACATGATCATCTAATCTTAAGTTAAAAATATATCTAATACATGCATTTTGAGCTCGTTGTAGTTTTGTAATCAGTGTAGAATTTAAGTCATTATGCCACATTTGCATAATCAAAGTAAGGGAACACAAGTGAAGTAACTAACAATTTTTTAATTTCTAGTGAAGGCTTAAAATATAACTTTTTAAATTGGTATAAACACTGATAAACCTTCTTGTGTATGTAATTCACCTGTTCTGTCCATGATAAAGTGTTAGTAACTCTCAAACCAAGGTTAACGAAATTACTTTCATATACAAGTTGCTGGTTAACAATAGCTGGGAGAACATTATTCACATTTAAATTTGACAATAAGCGTGGATGTCCAACAATCATTGGTTTACACTTTGAAACATTTAATTTAAGACCATGATCTTTACACCAGTTGAGTAACATCGTTAAATCAGCATTTATTGAACTAACAGCATCATTTATATTTTTCAAATCACTACTTACATAGAGCTGCATATCATCAGCATACAACATAGATTTACTAAACATTATAGGTTCATTTATTGAATTGATATATAAGGAAAACAGTAAAGCTGACAATGTTGAGCCCTGGGGTACTCAACTGAGTTTATTTTCCAATCTGAAAAACTGCCATTTGAACTTTTAATCTTCTGTACTCTACCATTTAAATAGGATTTGAACCAATTTACTGATGACAAGCTAAAGTTATATGACTCTAAGATGGACAAGAGCAACTCGTGGTTTACACAATCAAAGGCACGTGAAAAGTCTAGCAACATCAATATAGTGAGCTTTCTTTCGTCTATGGCTTTTCTAATATCATCAGTCACTTTTACTAATGCTGTTTGGGTGCTATAAGATGCTCTATATCCTGATTGGAATTTATACAAGATATTTCTATTATTAACATAATCATAAACCTGCTTATAAACTAACTTATCTAAAACCTTACCTAATGCACACAAAATGTTTATAGGTCTATAATTTTTACATTCTAGAGGGTTATTTATCTTCGGCAAGGGTAAAATCAAAGCATGTTTCCATTGGCTAGGGTACACAGCATTCACTAAAGAGTAATTAAAAATATGGCATAACACCTCTTTAATCTCATCAAACAATAATCTAATTAACTTTAAGGGTATACCATCGTTTCCTACCGCGTTTGATGATATTCTTTTTAGTACATTTAACACATCATCTTCATTTATGGGACTAAAACTAAAATTATCTCCTTCATTACTTTTTGTTCTTATAAAAGTTGATTAAATTATAATTAATGTTATTATCTACACCACAGAAAAAATCATTTAAAGCATTAAGACTTACTACTGGTGCTTCTATCTTTTTTTATCTTTACCTGACCCGTGATCTCTAGGGTTTCCAAACATCTTTAACAGGTCTATTTGAACTTAGTGTATTTTGAAAATAACTATTCCTAGCATCACGTACAATTCTTTTAATTCTATTACGTTCTACTCTGTAACTTTCCCAGTCTCCTCTGTCTTTCGTTCTTATGTATCTTTTATACAGCACATCTCTATTTTTCATTTGACCTTTTATTTCATGATTAATCCAAGGACATAACTTTTTCTTATTGGAAATATTTCTTATGGGTACGTATTTATCTAATAACTGTAATATATTCTCTTCTAATATTTCTACTTTACTTTTGACTGTTTCGCTAGTGTACAGTCTTTCCCAATTACTGAAATACATTTTGCAAGAAGTTCTATATCTAAATTTTTGAAATCTCTTACAGCTACTTTATCCTTACGTATACTAAGATTAGTATTTAAGTTTAACTCTACATAAATCAAATCATGGTAGGACATACCTGACACTGAATTCTGGCCAAAACTTACAATTTTAGATAGGTCATTAGTTATAATTAAATCTAACCAGGTGTCACTTGTAGGGCGGTGATGAGTCGTATTTAAAGGTAAAATGCTGAGATTTAAGTCTTTCATAGTGTTCTGAAGTAAAACTTTATCTGGAAATATTCTATTTGAGCTTAAGTCTATGTTGAGATCTCCAAGCACCAACAAGTTATCGTAAATAGGCAACATATTCCCAATCAAATTATATATTTCATCTAAGTGGCCGATTTTAGGAGGCCTATACAGAGCGCACAATAGTAACTTCCAATTCAAACATTTAAGCTCTAAAACGACAAATTCAGGTTTACTACAATATTTAGCAAGAGATGTAGTGATAACTTTATACTTAATGTTAGTTTTGATGTATATTAACAAGCCTCCTCCTTCTTTTCCTCTCTGTCATGTCTTATAACATTGTAAGAACTTAATAAATAAGGTGAGCATGACACAGCTGGCTTAAGAAAGGTTTCTGATACTACAATCACATCAAAAGTACTATTATTAAACGTATTTAAAAGGAATCTCTATGAACTATTATGTTCTCAACATTTACATGACATACTTTTAAAAGATGTTTTTGATACGGGGTTGGATATCAAACCATTTTGTGCAGTACCAATTATACTAGAACTAGTAGTGTTACTCATTGATAACATTATGTTGTTGGTTCAGTACCCTTGTTCTATTACAAAAATTAACGTACAAAACTGCTGGAAATTTAAAATACCATGAAAATTTCTTGCCACCTAATAGAAGCCAAACATAACTTAACGACAGAGAGTGATGGAAGCCAGGCTTGTGAAACTTTTATATCACCTCTATAACACACTGAGGCAACGCATAGCAAACTCATTAAACACAAACTATGAGATTTCAGACTCTCTGATTTCAGACTGATAAATTTACCGCTTTATATCTAAGGTTTAGACATATTAAGTATGTCAGAAAAGTTATTTTTTACATAAGTCATGTTTCAAACCCAATATACTTTTATGAAGACCAGTACATTAACGCGCAGTATGAAATCGGCCAAGAGTGTCCAAGGACAATACAAAACACTATACACTACAACATTATAAACACGAGGAGAGGTTAGACGGAATACACTGAGACAGCCAGTGATATGTAACGACAGAGAGTGATGGGAGGAACCAGGCTTGTGAAACTTTTATATCACCTCACAACACACTGAGGCAACGCATAGCACATAGACAACACAAAACACTATACACAACAGTATAAACACTTGAGGAGAGTACAGACGGAGATACACTGAGACAGCCAGTGATATGTAACGACAGAGAGTGATGGGAGAGAACCAGGCTTGTGAAACTTTTATATCACCTCTACAAGTCACTATATACACTACAATACAGTATAAACACTTGAGGTGAGGTACAGACTGGAGATATACTGAGACAGCCAGTGATATGTAACGACAGAGATTGATGGGAGAGAACCAGGCTTGTGAAACTTTTATATCACCTCTACAAGTCACTACACTACAATACAGTATAAACACTTGAGGAGAGGTACAGACGGAGATACACTGGAGACTGCCAGTGATATGTAACGACAGAGAGTGATTGGAGAACCAGGCTTGTGAAACTTTTATATCACCTCTACAAGTCACTACTACACTACAAGGTATAAACACTTGAGGAGAGGTACAGGCGGAGATACACTGAGACAGCCAGTGATATGTAACGACAGAGAGTGGGAAGAACCAGGCTTGTGTTTTATATCACCTCTACAAGTCACTATACACTACAATACAGTATAAACACTTGAGGTGAGGTTAGACGGAGATACACTGAGACAGCCAGTAACGACAGATAGTGATGGGAGAGAACCAGGCTTGTGAAACTTTTATATCACTCTACAAGTCACTATACACTACAATACAGTATAAACACTTGAGGTACAGGCGGAGATACACTGAGACTGCCAGTGATATGTAACGACAGAGAGTGGGAGAGAACCAGGCTTGTGAAACTTTTATATCACCTCTACAAGTCACTATACACTACAATGGTATAAACACTTGAGGAGAGGTACAGACGGAGATACACTGAGACAGCCAGTGATATGTAACGACAGAGATTAATGGGAGAACCAGGCTTGTGAAACTTTATATCACCTCTACAAGTCACTATACACTACAATACAGTATCACTTGAGGTGAGGTTAGACGGGTTACACTGAGGCAGCCAGTGATATGAGAATGAATGAATGAATGAATGAAATTGTTTATTTAACCTGCCCTGGATTAGACCAAGGTCCACTCTTCCTCCAGGACAGGCCCCAAATTATACATACATTTACAAATCAGTTGTGGTTTAAAATTAAATCTTCTTTTTTATGAACTAAACTTATTTCTAATGTATATACTATTTACATAGGTTTCTACAATACACTGATCAATCATATATATAGCTAACAATTGTATTTTCTAACGTAAACACTAGTACCTGCTTAATAATTTTGATTTAAGTTTTATTTTGAAAGTTTGCTGAGATTCTGCTTCTTTTCTCACTTTCCAAAGAGTTTATTAATCTAATTGAACTTACATGGAAAGATCTGGTATATAATTCTGTTCTGTGAATGGGAAATTGTAAAATATTATTACCAAATCTGGTTTGTCTTAAATGTACGTTATGCAATGTATTATATTTTTCAAACAAGTAATCAGGTGTACCACTTTTCATAATCTTATTCATTAATATTAGAACATTAAATTCTAATCGTTTCTTTAACCTTTAACCAACCTAATTGTCTAAAATGTGGTGTCACATGATCATCTAATCTTAAGTTAAAAATATATCTAATACATGCATTTTGAGCTCGTTGTAGTTTTGTAATCAGTGTAGAATTTAAGTCACATTATGCCACATTTGCATAATCAAAGTAAGGGAACACAAGTGAAGTAACTAACAATTTTTTAATTTCTAGTGAAGGCTTAAAATATAACTTTTTAAATTGGTATAAACACTGATAAACCTTCTTGTGTATGTAATTCACCTGTTCTGTCCATGATAAAGTGTTAGTAACTCTCAAACCAAGGTTAACGAAATTACTTTCATATACAAGTTGCTGGTTAACAATAGCTACAGGGAGAACATTATTCACATTTAAATTTGACAATAAGCGTGGATGTCCAACAATCATTGGTTTACACTTTGAAACATTTAATTTAAGACCATGATCTTTACACCAGTTGAGTAACATCGTTAAATCAGCATTTATTGAACTAACAGCATCATTTATATTTTTCAAATCACTACTTACATAGAGCTGCATATCATCAGCATACAACATAGATTTACTAAACATTATAGGTTCATTTATTGAATTGATATATAAGGAAAACAGTAAAGCTGACAATGTTGAGCCCTGGGGTACTCCAACTGAGTTTATTTTCCAATCTGAAAAACTGCCATTTGAACTTTTAATCTTCTGTACTCTACCATTTAAATAGGATTTGAACCAATTTACTGATGACAAGCTAAAGTTATATGACTAAGATGGACAAGAGCAACTCGTGGTTTACACAATCAAAGGCACGCGAAAAGTCTAGCAACATCAATATAGTGAGCTTTCTTTCGTCTATGGCTTTTCTAATATCATCAGTCACTTTTACTAATGCTGTTTGGGTGCTATAAGATGCTCTATATCCTGATTGAATTTATACAAGATATTTCTATAATTAACATAATCATAAACCTGCTTATAAACTAACTTATCCAAAACCTTACCTCAATGCACACAAAATGTTTATAGGTCTATAATTTTTACATTCTAGAGGGTTATTTATCTTCGGCAAGGAAAATAAAAGCATGTTTCCATTGGCTAGGGTACAAGCATTCACTAAAGAGTAATTAAAAATATGGCATAACACCTCTTTAATCTCATCAAACAATAATCTAATTAACTTTAAGGGTATACCATCGTTTCCTACCGCGTTTGATGATATTCTTTTTAGTACATTTAACATCATCTTCATTTATGGGACTAAAACTAAAATTATCTCCTTCATTACTTTTTTTGTTCTTATAAAAGTTGATTAAATTATAATTAATGTTATTATCTACACCACAGAAAAAATCATTTAAAGCATTAAGACTTACTACTGGTGCTTCTATCTTTTTTATATCTTTACCTGACCCGTGATCTCTAGGGTTTTCCAAACATCTTTAACAGGTCTATTTGAACTTAGTGTATTTTGAAAATAACTATTCCTAGCATCACGTACAATTCTTTTAATTCTATTACGTTCTACTCTGTAACTTTCCCAGTCTCCTCTGTCTTTCGTTCTTATGTATCTTTTATACAGCACATCTCTATTTTTCATTTGACCTTTTATTTCATGATTAATCCAAGGACATAACTTTTTCTTATTGGAAATATTTCTTGGGTACGTATTTATCTAATAACTGTAATATATTCTCTTCTAATATTTCTACTTTACTTTGACTGTTTCGCTAGTGTACAGTCTTTCCCACTGAAATACATTTTGGTTCTATATCTAAATTTTTGAAATCTCTTACAGCTACTTTATCCTTACGTATACTAAGATTAGTATTTAAGTTTAACTCTACATAAATCAAATCATGGTAGGACATACCTGACACTGAATTCTGGCCAAAACTTACAATTTTAGATAGGTCATTAGTTATAATTAAATCTAACCAGGTGTCACTTGTAGGGCGGTGATGAGTCGTATTTAAAGGTAAAATGCTGAGATTTAAGTCTTTCATAGTGTTCTGAAGTAAAACTTTATCTGGAAATATTCTATTTGAGCTTAAGTCTATGTTGAGATCTCCAAGCACCAACAAGTTATCGTAAATAGGCAACATATTCCCAATCAAATTATATATTTCATCTAAGTGGCCGATTTTGGAGGCCTATACAGAGCGCACAATAGTAACTTCAATTCAAACATTTAAGCAAAGCGACAAATTCAGGTTTACTACAATATTTAGCAAGAGATGTAGTGATAACTTTATACTTAATGTTAGTTTTGATGTATATTAACAAGCCTCCTCCTTCTTTTCCTCTCTGTCATGTCTTATAACATTGTAAGAACTTAATAAATAAGGTGAGCATGACACAGCTGGCTTAAGAAAGGTTTCTGATACTACAATCACATCAAAAGTACTATTATTAAACGTATTTAAAAGGAATCTCTATGAACTATTATGTTCTCAACATTTACATGACATACTTTTAAAAGATGTTTTTGATACGGGGTTGGATATCAAACCATTTTGTGCAGTACCAATTATACTAGAACTAGTAGTGTTACTCATTGATAACATTATGTTGTTGGTTCAGTACCCTTGTTATTACAAAAATTAACGTACAAAACTGCTGGAAATTTAAAATACCATGAAAATTTCTTGCCACCTAATAGAAGCCAAACATAACTTAACGACAGAGAGTGATGGAAGAGAACCAGGCTTGTGAAACTTTTATATCACCTCTATAACACACTGAGGCAACGCATAGCAAACTCATTAAACACAAACTATGATTTCAGACTCTGATTTCAGACTGATAAGAATTTACCCGCTTTATATCTAAGAGTTTAGACATATTAAGTATGTCAGAAAAGTTAGTTTTTACATAAGTCATGTTTCAAAACCCAATATACTTTTATGAAGACCCAGTACATTAACGCGCAGTATGAAATCGGCCAAGAGTGTCCAAGGACAATACAAAACACTATACACTACACACCATTATAAACACTTGAGGAGAGGTTAGACGGAGATACACTGAGACAGCCAGTGATATGTAACGACAGAGAGTGATGGGGAAACCGGGCGTGACTTTTATATCCCTACAACACACTGGCAACGCAGCATAGACAACACAAAACTATACACCAGGCATAAACACAGGAAGGACGACGGAGATACACTAGACAGTGTATGTAACGACAGAGAGTGATGGGAGAGAACCAGGCTTGTGAAACTTTTATATCACCTCTACAACACACTGAGGCAACGCATAGTACATTATATTTACACTTATTGTGCAAGCAATACATAGTAAATTTACTATTATATTAAATATTTTGAAAGTTGAAATGATAGTTTAAATGTGTTCTGGGTAACTGGAAAGTCACTCAAAAAGCGTTTTTTAAACTTTGGGAATACACTTCACAGAAAGTAAGAATGCAACATTTATTTAATAGAAATATTGACATGTGGCATCGTAGAAGAAAGCAAACTGTCATGTGTGTGAGTGCATTGCTTGTATCCAAAATCAAAACCCAAAATAAAAAACCAAGTGGCCAAGTAGAATCTGGTTATTCTATTTAAAATTCGTTCACGTTGATATAAGGTTAAGTCAAATAAACGTGTCCTCTATTAAATGTTAAGCTCAGATTTAACAATTGGCCTTCAAAATATAATACTAAGAACGGTAATTTTAAATAAATGTTGTTTATTATCTAAAAATAAACAGTTATTTACACAAAGGGTAACATCAAGAGCTCCTGCTGAAATGAAATATAATCAATCCTTTCATCCAAACATTAATACAGAGGATAAGCTAAAAAGTCAAAGCTGGAGAATCATATATTTTAAACATTAACGCTACAAGGATGCATTGGTTTTCTGTTTCACCGTAAAGTCAATTAGCGTTTAAACTATTGGACACTTAATTATCAAAGGTTTTTACAAACATAGTTGTCTGAATCAGTTAGTCTGTGTTTAGCTGCTGCGGTTATATCGTTTAACTTTTTAATACCAAAACTGGTAAATGGGGTTAATTTGTACACTCACTTTTGGTACATCTGATTTCATGTTTTCTAAAAGAATCTCAAACATTTAAGGCTAGTAACGGTAAAATGTAATTACATTAAAATCCAAATTTAAATGCAAATCTAAAAAATAACAAATTTAGATTTATTGTATAAATGTTCCAAGTTAGCATTTTCAGGAACTTTAACTTTGTGGTATTTAGCAACATTACACGTTTACAGGATTTCTTCTACATTCAATTAACCTTTTTATGAAAACAGACTTATGAATATATTTTATGTACAAAGCCTAAAACAACGAGCGTACACAAACAGAAGTAGAAAATAAAACTCGAAACAGCGATTGACGTAGCATTAATTTCACTGTGACAGTGCAAAGAAACTATCCAGTTCACTACGCAGTTCAAAGCGTCTCGGTGTTGCTCTCAAAGGTGCACCTTTGAACAATTTTCTCGGAAAGAAGGTATACCAGTTGTATTGCACCGTATGTACTCGTATTGTACTTAATTTGAACTTTATGTAGTTATTGATGAAAAGCTAAAATGATAAAAACAACGTTGTGGCCATAGGGTCAATGAAAACACTATGAACTTAAAGTTACAATATTCTAGCTTTTGTTGGAATCAAAAATAATTATCTAAAGTATAATTACACTCAGAGTGTATAGTAAAATGGATTGATGGTTCACAGTCTGCGCCGGACATGATTAATAAATGAACATCACTTAAGCCTAATTTATCACGAACATCAGTTATTGCCATATAAGCATTACGCCCTGTACAATATGTATTAACAACTTACATATCCTTTTCACAATTTAACTATTTGTTTACTGATTATCCTTTAAATAATAATACACAAATATTTACTAGCTTTTTAGTTTCAGAGTCGAAACGACTCCCTATTTGTACAACAAAATGAAATAGGGAGTTAAAGAAAGTATTTATAGGCATCGTGAAACTTATAGTATAAACTGGAAAACATTGTAAGTAAATTTGGAAAGCAAGCTCAATAATGACGAAAGCAATCCAGTTTAAAATTATTTTTTTGTTGGAAATGTTGTTGTTATAAATAATAACTGCACAATTACTATTTAATTACAACTTAAAGTGCCAACCAAAATTATAATTTTAAAATTGTTTACTATATGTATAATTAGCTACATCAAGCGTAAAGTTTTTAAACACTTTTGCATAATGATTTAATAACTATGTTTAAAAAAACAAATTGGCATGTAAGAGTGCATATTAGAAGTTAGTGTTAATCAAATATATATTTGCTCTAAATTCATATAAAAAATAACCTCATATTCGGCAAGACTAAATATTTGTATGGAGTATAAACTTAATCCTCTTATGTTTGCTACATCAAGTACGGCATCAGCGTACTCGTAATTCTCTGAACCATTCCAGAGTATACAATCTTCTACCCGAGCGGAATTCAATATTACTCGTACGTGGGGTGTGGTAAATGTACTTAAATTTAATACCTTATTTTGCAAGTGAAACACCTTGAATGTATTACTTATTGTTTCCTTTGAAACGTATGGGAAGGTGATTGACTTGCCTATCTGCTGCTACCAGTAAACAATGGAATTACACTTTGTATTAAAACTATTCTTACATATTACACAATTAGGTTATATTATTAAAGCTATAAAATACATTTTAATTCTGTGATTATGTTAACCATGAATTATTTTAACTATGTATAAATTGAAGGAAAGCTTAAAGCAACTTTACCACTTTAGTTCCATACAGAGGGGTGTCTATGAAATAAACTTGAAAGTATAATGTTAACTTCACATGCCATACAGAGGCGTGTCTATGAAAACTACAAAGTATATTATTAGAATTTATTTGGCACTCGTTTGCTAAAGTATATTGTTAACTACACGTGCCTTTCATACTAGGAGTTAGAATATGCAGAACATGCTTGCAAATTCAAGTGTACACATAATTATCTAGATGACCTAGTTAAGTCAACTGGACCGACACCATGATTATCAGCGCAAACGGCTAGAAACCACTGTTTAATCCCATGCCTTCATGTCAAAATGCCTTAGTTTAAAACTATAAAGAGTCCTATAACTTTGTTACTATTATCTAGTCAATCTATTATCATTTCAATAAACTTAATTGCAGCTGTTAAAACTGATCGCCCTTGAATGTCTACACTGTCTACATTCAACAAAACGATCAAATGTTGGACCTTGAAACCTGAATTTCATGATACAAATATCCAAGTGGGTAAGATATTTTATACTATTGTTTAAGAGTTTGTGGTTACCCAAGTTCGTTTTAGTAATCTTTGACATATGCTTTCGATTTTCTAACTCATTTTTATATTAGTAATAAGTCAATTGTATTTAAAGGTAGTAAGGTCCAACTATAGTATGTTTATATGATAGTATGTCTGTTAACTGTAGTTTTCGTACGCAAACAAAATAATATCAGCTCCATTAATAATACTTTTCCGAAAGAAATCGGCAAAACAAGTCCAGGTTATCGATTGAGAAGTCTCGGATTGCTACAGTTTTGTTTTGCTCCAAACAACTGAGTTAAGTGTAATCCTCTTTCAAACTTCATTCTCGAGTTGTTCAATGGGCGTAAAACAGCTTGGATACAAAGAGCAAAGACACCACGTGAACTAGATTTACTTATACTAAACAGCATTCAAACTAATCTATTAAAAACAGTATGGAAGAGATACTTTATTTGGTACACGCTCTAAAGGACTCTTTAAACGCAGTAATCTGGTTTAACCACTTTAAATTTGAAAGAATAACAGTCAATTTGAATGAATCTAATATACCAAAAATGTACATATTTTGCTTAAAAATTACCTGGAAAGTAAAAATATCAATTAAACCAAAGAAAGAAACTATTCGTGCGTTGCGGCTTTAACAAAAGTAACTTCATGATAACGACCAAATCATGTTTAGTAAGAGTTTTAATTCCAAGCAAGTTGTCTCTAATGAGTACATATATGAGTACATTAACTAATACTACTGGTAGACCACCTAATTAGCTCTAATTATCCTGCATGTGAAAGGGCTATAAACAATCGCTGACGGCATTTAATAAAATCATTCAAAACTAACTCGGCTTACACACATTCGTGTTTTATTAATACCATGCGGTGAGCGTAGTCTTAGCCACACGACACTCACTCCTGCTCGTATCTCTAGCTACTGCACACGGACACTACTGTTAATGGCATATTACGGACTGGTATACCCTTACTTGTCTTACAAAATCGGTATATAGGAGTCTTGTGCCAAATACAAGTTTTTGAGCATTTTATAATACAAAATAAGGTTTTACGAATTATATCAAAAGCTAACTCTTGTGATACATGTTGAGACGTTTTTCAAAATCTTGAAATTGCCTAGTCTGTATATTGTTAAACCATAATATATTGTCTCACTAGGTGTAATCTAGTTATAGGCACTAATATACATAACTATGACAGAGTGCATAACAATTTGTTTCGGAGCAACCCCACTGGCTAAAACTTTTTGAGAGCATGCCTTCACAAGCAGGTGCCAGATCTTTCAATAACTGACTGCAGGGACCAAGTATATTCAACCCATGAACCTGTTTTAATAACATCTAAAATATCTTCTAACAAAATATGCATATTACAAAATAAGCTTTATACACTTGAAAATGGGCTAAGCCCTGAAACTAGTAGTGGCCCATTTAAAATATTCAGGGTACTTCAAAGTTTTCTTTTTTCCTTGTTGTTTATTCAACAAGTAGCCCTTTCTGTGAACTAAATTATCAAACTATGCATATTACAATATTGATGAGCTTATGTACCAAAAACAATTAGGTTTCCAGTGCACCAAAATTAGAACTAAATTAGGTTGGTTGGTTACACTAGAACAATATTTTATAGACTAAAACGACACATTTTGTTGTAAGATTATGTTACCAGTGGCTTAGAATACTTGATCTAAACATAGCTTTTTTCCTGCTCAATGATTTAATGTATTTGACAAATAAAATGTAAAAATGTTAAATTACCGACAGTAGAATAGTTTATATTATTCAAACAACTATTTTGTGATTTGTTAAACTTGTATTACTGATGTTGTACGAGTGATGTATAATTATTATGTAAGCCTTAGTGTATGAGATTCTGCTTAGTCCTGCCTAAGCTGTTGTGAAACCGAAACACGGCTTGCCTTGCAGTAAATCCCGTAACCAAACACCCACGTGACCTAGTTGCGTTTCCCCGCTGTGCATTTGTTAGCATAAGCATAACTCGAAACATTATACAGTTGTTTTCAGCTTGTTACGAATAAGATTCATTCAAACATTTTAGTTTAATCAATAATCAAATATTTAACAGGCGATATCACCGATTGGCGCATTGTAAACACACGTTCTTTCTGACTACGTGAAACAGCCACAAACCTCTGATGCAGTTTGTTCAAACTTAGTAACAGAAAACTGAACCTTTGTCTACATTTATGTCACACCTTGCCTCTTGCCATATGAACAAACTATATCACTACTCGTCTAAAAGTGTCATACTGCTCAGGAAACGCACTAATAAGAGTCACTTTATGGACTTGAAAGGAAATCATGTCTTTGTAACGAGAATATAAATTATTTCCGTAACATACGAGTATGAAAATCTTTTGGGTTATTATTGGAAAGTTTGGTAAGATTAAATAGAATGCAGGTGAGGGAGAGTGTTGTGGCTGGATGATGCGTGTGAGTGTGCGTGTGTGGGAAGACGTATGAGTTGCATGCAAGGGAGGGATAGTTAGGACTACGTTATGCAACCAAAATATTGTGTTTTTGTTTTGTGCGTGTTTATTTTGCCCAACTGCAATTATTGCTTAAACTTCATTCAAATTGCTGTTTGAAATCTACTCAATTCATGTAGTCAATACGGTATGCTATTTTTGCAAATTTTCGCTTTAGAAGCGGAGTGAGTAGTCGTAACAGCGTAACGCCAGTGGCAATAAGGCAAGACAGCCGAGGGCGAAGGCCGAAGTAAGACTGAGCGCGTAGGGAACTAGAACTACAAATTGATAGGGAAATTCTCTCATGCCAGTGGGTCTTAGCTTAGAATGTACGTTTTTAAAAAAGGTGTTGTATTTTGTAATGTGTTTTGTTAATTTTTATTTAACAGAATTTACAGTAGCTCACAATTTGTATGGTTAATATTCTTTATCATTGTTGGATTTAACATAATATGTATGTAAAAATTCTTATTTAAACCAAATAAGCTGTGCTCATGTTTTATTTTACGTATAGCTAAAAAAACACACTGTGCGACCATAGAAACACAAACAGTTTGATTACAATAGGTACTCGGCCGTGTCTGGCACATCTGAACAGCTCCATATGTTACCATTGTAATTAAAACTCACTCACACCGTGCCGTACTCGGCGCACGGCGAAAGGTCGTAGCGTCTGAAAGCGGCCTAACACGTCACGTGAGTTCTACTAGTTGAAGGTATCACACGTCACGCAATAACAGGCACGCAGCAGGCTGACCAACTGTAAAACAGAAATAGACAAATCCCTCATTATGCAAATCCATCGCGGGAAGGAACTTAAGATTCTTACGAGACTTGAGTTCTCAACGTCGTGTTCTGCATAGGTATTTAATACCGTGCCATGAGTTTTTTAAATATTTTTTATGGTTAGAAGTCAAGATTGTCCGTACACTTAGTTATATTAAAGAAACGCTAGCCAGAGCTGGCTTTATTTCAATTAAGGCTGGTTTATTTGAATAATAAATCAACGAAGATTTGTTTAGCGTCGATATATTGATAGTTATCCATGATTTATCTAACAGCCATGTACTAGTCTAGTACCATATTTTAATTCAAAATGTAAAACCGACATTTTGTAGGTTGAAAAAGCACCTGCAGATTTTAAAATACTTTAAATTCAGTACTTTCCATTCAAAAAGTGTGTTTTCAATCAATACTCGTAGTTGTGACCAACAAGTTTTATTGGTCATGTATGCTGAACTCGTACAACATAACAAGTCAACTTTGTTGAGTTTCAGTTTCACTGCTTAACGAGTTTAACTGTGATTGCTTATGTGATTGTGCGAAAATATGAGGCTCCGTTTCTATCAGTGTCAACACGTGCGTTAAAACCAATCGCATTTTATGTTCCTTAAGAAGCAAATTGTATCAGTTAAAACTTAGCCCACTCAAAGTAAGATCAATACATTTGTTTGGACGCCTGATGTGATCTAGGCCTTAACACAGATCTCACCTTGTCCTAAAACGCACGAATATGTTGTCACAATGTTGGTAAACGTAGTTAGGGTTCCGGTTGATGGGAGTTTAAAGGAGGCAAGTTACGCCGTGGTTAACCACCAGATTACTGCAGCCCCACCGACATCCTTTACACACAAGTTACTCAGTACAAGCTTACCGTATTGTCCTGCCTTACATTCTCCTCTTACCTATCTCTATTTTTAATAGTTTAAAAACTTAGGCAAAAATCGTAATAACGAAAATTTTACGTTAGAACAAATAAAGTCCAGTTAGTTATCAATCTAGATAAGATACTAAAAAATATTAATTATGTATTCAATACGGTATAGATTGAGATACAAATTTAGATACAACAAAATGATGGTCAGTTGTGAAAAGCACAAGGAAAAAGTAAGAGAGGGTCTACCAATATGTATAATTATGTAAGATACAGTAGTTAAATATAAATAAGGAGTTTAAGGTTTGTGGTAACAAATTGCTGGTTACTGAATATCTTAATACCTGTTTTACAAATGTCATAGATAATTAATTTTGATACAGGAGTTGTTTTTTCAATATTAAATAAATATATATTTTTAAATAAAAAGATAGGTATAAACATAAAAGAAATAATAAAATATTAATCATATAATACAAAATAAAATATTAAATACAACTACAACAAAAAATAAATAAAAATAAACAAATAAATATTGATAAGCTATAAATAAAACATATCTCCCAGCTTCTCTTATGTGGGCAAGGACGAGAGAATACTGGCGGCATTTGGAAGAAGGTTAAGACTAGGACGCAATATATGCCGTGAGTACAAATGTAAGAGTGGAGGAATTGTAGACAAAAAGGATTAAACCCGCTGTCTTGCTTCCAAAATCCAGGTAGATACCACAAACATGCCGAGATCAACAACATTCTGAAGAGAGCATTGGTAAGTGCCGATATCCTTGCGCAACTGGAACCAAACGGGCTGGACAGAAAAGATGAGAAAAGGCCGGATGAGTCCACGACTATTCCTTGGGATAAGGGGAAGTGTTTATAGTGTGAAATTGCACATGTGTTGACATCTTTGCAGCGAGCTACGTCAACTCAACTAAAACCACGCAGCAGCTGCAGCAAAACTAGCATTTCGTAGAAGGCACTTCAAGTATAATGAAATTGAATCCAGGGGATATCTGATGGTTATATGTGCAGTGAAGACAATAGGCATATGGTGTAGTGAGGGCAGAGAATTAATCCAGAACATCGGAAGGAAACTGACGAAAAAACAAACGAAGCAATATCAATGGCCTACCTGTTTCAAAGGGTCAGCGTGGCGATTCAAACAGTAGTTGTTTGTTTGTGATAGATTTGAATAAAAAATATAAACAATTACTTGATAAT
Organism: Matsumurasca onukii; assembly: GCA_018831715.1. Lineage (NCBI taxonomy): Eukaryota > Metazoa > Arthropoda > Insecta > Hemiptera > Cicadellidae > Matsumurasca > Matsumurasca onukii. Next base: position 53,500,312 of record CM032059.1, on the reverse strand, counting down.
AGTTTGACTGATATCACAATAACATACTCGTTTAAGAGACATTAACGTAACATTAATGAAAACATAGATTAATACAAAATATAAAATTACTTTATATTATCTAATAAAGGTTTTTATTGCTCTGAGGCCTTTCAAATACAACATACGAATATTCATCTTCAGAGGCACCCAAACTGAAATTATTTTTCTTCCGTTTAAGTGCCTCTCTGAAGATAAATACTACAAGTTAACTTTTTGGCGCCTGTAGATCCTACCGATGTTTTTTCTTAGATGTACATTTCGGGACTGGGGTGTCCCATCATCTTCTCTCTTTTTACACTACTGTTCATTATATTAAAAATATATACACTACAAACACACACACACTTAGTTTGTATATCGCGGGATGTCACACGCGGAACTCGCGCGGGCCGATGCACTACGGTACGTAATAGGCTTACGGCGGGCGACCCCACGGCGACGATGACGGAGCGACGACATGGTCTACTGGACTGTGATATCACAAACAGATCTCAAAAATCTTGTTATATCACAAAACAAGATTGCTGCCATAAACAGTTTGTTATTGCCAAGGGTGGCGGAAATTTAGCTATCAAAAATCATACCACGAGCATAGTTGAGTATATTAAAATTAATAACTATGCGTCAGGCATCTAATTAGATTTCCAAAAAAACCTTTTGGTGTAGTAGAGTTGCTATTTTCTAAAGATATTGCAAAATTATGGTACTATGGTATTCAAACCAGTACCTCTATTTCATCTTCAGTGCTTGTTTTGCACGAACAATAAACAATGTTTACAAGTTAACGACGTTAACTTTAATCCCTTTCTTGCTTAATTTTTGAGCTGAAATATGATTTAACTGAAGAAAGTGACCTAGGTCCAATTACATTTATATTGTAACTTTGCTGTAGATTAACTTTAGTGAACTAAGTAATTTGTGATGGAAAATAATGAGATGTGATAGTTGATGCAGCTTCGAGAAAAATCATGATGACGTGGCAATGAGAGTTTTAGTATTCCCAGGCCTATAAAGCAGTTGCGTGCTTGGGTTTTAAATACAGTAGTAGGCTCTACAAATCAATCTACTACCCTTTCCTTTATGACAAAATACGCTTTGTGATCCAGAATAGTACTTCATATGCGTATTACATTCTGAAAGCAGCTCAAGTTGGTTCTCAATACATTTTTCACTTCTTAATTCGCTTATCTTTGAATGTCAAAAGATGATTAAAGTCTCGATTAAACACGCGTTGATGGTGAGGACTTCACCTGCGATGAAGATATCTTACAAAGGCCACACGTTCTTACGTTCATTAATACTCCGTACATGTTATTCTAATCTAAGAGAAGATTAATAGAACCTTGATTCATCTTTTCGTTAGATGTGGTGAGGTTCTAGACGAAGCGGAGAACAATAATATAAAACCACCATTGTATTGACAAACAGTGAATTTGCTCGCAGCTGTGTTCCAGGAAAGACTGAGCCAGTGATATGTAACGACAGGGAGTGATGTGAGTGAAACTTTCATTTCCACTTCCACAATATATTACTACTGGGTGCGAAAGCAATTCTTTCATTCGGCACCGTTTTAAGATTACCTGAATATTACTTGCTCAGCATTCGGCTGTTATTTCCTTGCGCTGAACTCTAAGAGCGTGTAAGTGGTTATTGTGTTATTTCATTGTACTAATCCGAAGGTATTTCTTCAGGATCTCGCATAGTTTTCTCAACCCTCGTCTTTCATTTTAAAAGATTTGTTCTAATAAAGCTTAGGCAAGAAATTACTAGGAAACATAAGTTGCTTAGTCAGATCCCCTCCATGGTATAGTTAAATCGTACAAAATCATTACTCGCTCATTACAAATATAATTGTGTACATTTTACAGTAGTGCATGCAATCGTTAGAGTACTCAATCAAATTATTGTTTGGATTAAATATAACAGCACATGTAACTTTAGTAACTCTAATAGATAACAGTTTGGTGTCAGATGGTAAATACTTGTTCGAGATAACTGAAAGCTGTTAAAAATAAAAAGAATCCAGCGCTTAAATTGTCTAGGTGTCACATGTTTTGGTCAATTGTAAAATTTTGACGAGGGAACAAAATGATATGTTAAACGTCATAATTTAATAAAAAGATATGTATACGTTATAAAGTAATGTTTTAGGTACCTTGTAGAATAGTACAATACAAATTCGGCAGCAACCTTACTTACTGAAATCAACATCATTAACAGCTGACCTTTAAACAGTGTCATAAAATATGTAACGTGTTTTCAATAAATATGTGTTGATCAAGTAAAGCTTTTGACTATATGGTGTTGTAGAGATATGTTTCTAAAGTTGTAACTCTGTGAACTTTGTCAATAAATGTCAAATTAGGTACGATAAGCTTAGGTTTAATCCTTGTTTCAATAAGCAACGTATTGGCTGAAGTTTCGGCCACAGAGTTTGAGCCTATAATAGAGTCGATAAATAACCATCTTTAGACCAATGGCACTTTCAGTGTTTTGAGTGGTACTAGCCTAAATATGTATGCTTTGTTATTTTATGGATAATTTAATCTTCGCTAAGCATAATCGTTACGTATAGGTCTGTTAACTTGTAGTAGATGGAGAGTAGGACATTATATTGAGGCAAAACATTTGTACTCGCTAAGTGACAACTAAAATGATATTTTGATTTTACTTTGAATTAGTTTTAAGCTATGCATTGTGTAACTTTTATATGTAATTTAAATGCGGTTTTGCATTGGAGTCTTAGCTTATAGTATGTTCTGGATATGAACATTAAATTTGTGTACCCGCGTTTCCTTGGCAATACAATTTTTTAAAACTCACAATTTCACTATTTATATATCATTCTAAAATACCAAATAACCACAGGAAAACATTAACACAAACACATTTTAGTGTGAGTTCTAAGAACAATGTAAAGGTTGTCTACAACAGATTATCTCTGACCACAGTAAGCTGCCATGTATCTGACAATGGGCAATAGACAAAACCTGGCAATACAGACATACGCCAAATAATCCTTGTATTGTATCCAAGCTTGTACTGTATCTGTGCCGGTGTTATCTATCTATAATCACATTCACAATATTAGCATTTTTTTGTTCTATCTGAAGATTTCTGAAAATAATACACAAGTAAAACATGTGAAACTAATATCCTTTTAGAGTATAATATACGAGTGTAACTGTTGACGAGAGTGTAACTGTGTTATATTAAGTAGGTAAATATAAAGTCTATAGCTTTTATGTTTGAAACTGTTGCAATCAATTTATCTCATGGTTAAAACCATCAAAGACTGTTAAGGGAAGCACTTTCTCCGTCTATAGTTCCAAAACTTCCACCACAGAGCAGCACTAGATTGATGTTGAGGTAATTTGATTTTAAGTATTGACTTATAGGCCAATTTAAGTGTATCTACTATTAAAAGAGCAATTCGTTGAGGCAACAAATTAACCGAAACCATTCCTAGTAAGATAGAGATACATTATCAGTGCCTGGGGATGTGTGGTTCACTTTCAGGATGGTTACTAATAAGATCTGTTATCAGTATTCACAGAAGCAGGAAATAGAAACTCACTGAAAGCGATGGAACATCACCACGAGCACTTATCCATCTGACCTCCTCACCAACTGAGTTAAGCTCCACTTCAATGTCAAAGAGATCACAGGTCGCAGGTGGCTTTGAATCTGCAACCAGATGTTGTCAGATCGGAAGTTAATACTTAACGTGATGTAAAGCGTTTTCGATTGATTCAAATGGAACCATTCATACCGAATCATTACACAGAGTGCAAAAAATCTTCCTAAGCATTTGCGTAAGAAATTACTACCATGTTTCTACTTATAAGTATATAACCAATAAGTTAATAATTAATTCTTTGTTTACAACAGCAAATCAAATTAAAAGTCGTTACTTCATACAAACCCGTTTATTTTGTAACAATTAAATAATAAATAAGAGCGTAACAAAAGAGAGTAATCTGAACGCTTAAATGCGTCTTGATCTCAGGCTAGATTCAAAACTTGTCCTGTAAGTTTTTCCCCGAAGAAAATGGATTTAAAATATTAAAGGTAGTTTTTTCATTATGTTCTGAAAACAGCTGCTTTAGACACATGTATTGACAGTGCCAAATTGTGACTTTTTCACTGTGACTTTAAAGTATTGTTTTGATGACATTTTAGTCCCTAGGGAGAAAAAGATCATTTTAATGATCTTTTTGTGGCATGGACATCGGCTAGTTCAACGAGTTTGTATTGAATTTTGACACTAACTTAAAGTAAATCAGTGTAACACCTGTTTCTTCAAAACGATATAATTCAGACTTCTAAGTTCAAAACAATGTTTACATAATTAATTCTTTATAATATTAAAACATTTACGTACATTTATTTCTAATTATTATTTCCACCATGACAAAAAGTATCGTTCTTTTAACAGTCTTTTAACGTCCTCGGCTGCGCCTCGAACGTTAACTTGACCTCGGGTCCAAAAGTGTCACTTTAGGACCTAGTGATAAAATATACCATCATTGAAGCGTTCCAAGTGTAACTTTCCACATCCTTGACACAAAATTGTATTTACTTTAATCACAATAATGAAGAGTATTTGTGTTTAAAAATTATTAAGGAAATAAACAAACTTACAAGCACGTAAAACGCACATTTCAGAACTTAACATCCACGTGGGTATCACTGAATGTGAGGACGAACAATGGCGTGTTGATGCTATAGACAACATAAGCTCCATTACTTATGAATTGACCTTGATAGCAATATCACACAGCATAAGATATGCATGGTGTGACGTCACGCAACTGCTGTGTAGCAGGTAGCGTGGGAGGATCAGAGATTAAATGGTTACTTTAGCTAGTGTGCTACCTAAATCATATTCTCACCTTTACTCACCTGTAACACATCATTAACGTAACATTGATGTAAGAAAATATGTTAATATTTACGGTATAATAAAGAAACCTGATTGCAAGTTAAAAAATGTAGTATAATTTTTTATGACTTTGCTATAAACATGTTTTGTGTTTTACACGTTGTTTCGTTTTATCTTTTAAACTCATGTTAAACTGCAATAAAATTGATAGGTACAATATGTTAAAGTGTTTACATGAGTAACTTAGCTGGCCAATTAATACTAAAACCGCGGTTTTAAATATAGTTTTAAGTTGTCCATAATAGTTCAACAGATACAGGGGCCTTTTAGTTTAAAGAGTGCAAAGCATAAACATGACAGGATGTGTAACGTAGTGTGAGGTTACATTATTGATCATTTGCCTGTCACTTTTCCAGTTCAAAGGATATGTGAAACTGTCACAGACTTAAATTATAAAATCAGACGTATGCTTCCGTCTGAAAAGATCCAAACGGAGTAGAGTAGTACCTGGACACATTTTCATTCCGTAAAGGAATCAGTCTAATCCTATAACCACATAATTATTAGTTAAATGGGAAACCAAATAGTTGCCCTAGATTTGAGCCTTTTGAACTGAGTCAGATTTGCATAAACATAAGTTTTAGAACGAGCCAAGCTTATCTGCTCAGTTACTGTTTAAATCGAATTTTACCATTGATTTATTATGGAACCACTCTTCTAGAGCAAGGGTCGGGGTCGGTGCAATCGCTCATCTTGCAGATTAACCAAGAGATTGGCCCCGACTTAGGGCTAGTCATAAATCTGCATTCTCCTTATTCATTCTTGCTGACTTCTTACTGCCATTTATCACATTTTCTTCATTTCATTTCAACTTAATGTTTTAAGTATATTATTGGTATACTCGTACTATAAAATTTTTCAATAAAAAAACAGTTTCAAAACCCATTTAAATTAATTAGAAAGGTTCTTGGACATCCCCAGTATTATAATTATTTCTTCTTTAACGCTTTGATGTGAAATTGACGGTAATGTACTGTTTTCACGGGTTGCAAATAATAAAGCGTAAGTATTTTTTGTTAGAGGGCTAGGTTTGTGCACTTATGTGTACCCTAGTGATTGCCTGCAGCGATTGGCTTATTGCGCGCCCTCATTCACAGGAGACTATTCTGCGTCAAACACAAGATCCTTCAAAACCTGCGTTAATCTTGGATAAAATACTCTCCTGTTCGTACCCATTATCCGTACAATAAGTACCCCAAGTTTGTTGTCTCCTTCTCAGCAATCCCGGACAATTGAGCATGACATGGTGAGCTGTTTCTTCTGCCTCACCACATTTCCTTCAGAGAATCTCCTTGACTCGTATACCCATTATCTGAAGATGACAGCGGAACCCCCAGTGCCCAGTTATAAAACCGACTACTCTTCGGAACTCTACTCTGTTCAGACTTAGAGCTTCTACTGCCAGAGCTTGGGGTGGACCACTTAGTACCCTTTTAGTTTGTCTATTACCGTCTACGCTTACCCAGTGTCTTTGGTGTTCACCTGTGACCCACTCCGCAACTGAGCGGCGTGCTAGGCTGTATGAGACACAGAACGCTGGTTCTGGGCCAATGAGAGTGGTGCTTGCACCTTTGTATGCATAAATGAGACGTCAGTCTTTGTTAATTCACTATTCATTTACAGTCTATTATAATTACTGTTATATTTAACGCAATTAATTATTCACTTAATGGCTACAAACTGTTACACTTTGTACAGGTTCTTATTTAACGGTTTACACTTCACAGTATATTCACACTCCGGCACGAAGTCCGTTCATTCACGTGTCCCCTCGTAGTAGGCCTACTCTTCGATCGGGTGTGACGATGCCTCAACTATATTCGCAGCGGAACGATGAAAACTACTGACACCGAGAAGAGACACTAACACTGTTCACGCACTAGGGATTTGCTGTTTGTTCACACATCACTTACACTTGCTTAGCTTCTAAGTAATATACTTGGAAAGTGGATGAGTTGGACATTTCTATGAGTTTGTAAAGCCTCATCAGTGTCCTTGAACACTGAAACAACTAGCGTATGTATAACGTATACGGTAATTTACCATCAATTGTTACCTGTTTCTAAACGTTAAAATTTCACTATCAGAAAAGAGTAACTTATTTTGCGCATAGCACCGCAATACATGTCTCGTGCAGTGTTGGTAGCTAACAGCGGAATTCGTTGCTCATATTACGACAAGAGAGTTTCCCAACTTTCTAAAAACTGTTTGAGAGCAAAGTTTGCTTTTAGGTTCACTTTTAGGTTTATTTTCAGCTTGAGACGAAATAAGTATTATAAAATTATAACTAAGTCAATTTTACTTATTAAATTATAACTAAACTGAAAGTTGAATCAAAATATAAAATACTATTAACTCGGTGGATATTGAAATGGGTTGCGAATTATATTTATGAGGTCGTTTGACCAACAACCCTACAGTACCTAACTTAGAATAGGCTATAAATAAAAGCAAGGGTCCTACTGAAGTTGGTTTGGGTTGAAAGGGCGAGGGTCTCAAGCTAAAGCTGTAGAACCCCCCAAACAGTTCCCAGAAAGTAGGCCAACTCTGTTGTCTTAATGTCTAAAGAACTTCACCATAGGCAATCCACACTGCATCCACAAGGTAAAAGTTTCAATGAATTGCTAAATTATTCTTACCGACTTGAATGTAAAATTTAAAACATTGAGAAAAATTTAAAACTGAAGTACGGTATAAGTTGTATAAATTTATTCAACACTATCGTAAATGCTCAACATAACGTAATAAGACAAAGTTTTGTAGTTATTTCATTTCAAAACAAATAATCACCTTCAACGTAACTTTAGAAAATATGATTAACACCTACTGCTAAAAAACCCTGGAATAATCATCCAGGCCGAATAAAAATATACGAGGACAACGTGATCTTCTTTAAACGTTAAGATGTACCAAGGGAATCAATAACGTTGAAAGTTAAAACAATACAAGTTTTAACGAGAAGACGAAGTAAAGTTGGATTGGCATAACTTGAGCTTATCTTATTGTAAAGAGTTCTGTTTGTGAACACTTTCTCTCCAAGTCTGTCTTTACTCTACGTTTACAACCTTTGGAATACAACTTGTGTAGACACCAAGAAAATGGTGCAGGGTATCATATTTTGCATTATGTACATTATCTCCTCATCTAATACCGGTAAACAGTATTCAATCTTAAATTTAAAAGCTTTGAATCGATTGCTTTAAAGGTTTTAGTAGGATTGTTTAATAAAGACGAGAACGTATTTGCTGCTAAGAAAATTATGTTTGTCTGCGCGCCAGAACTAGATTAAACCGGAAACACAATCAACAATCAGTGGGCCGGAAACTGATCAGCTTCACTCCCAGCTGATTGCTTACCTACTGCTTTGTGTGGTGTTACTGCTTAAACTGCTTATGCCCGTTAAATGTATTGTTTTGACGCAATCGTGACATTGTTTTAAATCAAAATAAGTTATGGTTTTCTAACAATTCGAAGTTTATATTCGAACTTATTACATTTTTGAATATTCCTAGATTTGGTTTTAACTCAAAATAACCGCTACAGTAATAAATAGACGTTGTACCTGATCTAATTATTAATATAGATGTTGTAAATGCACGCTAAATAGCTAATATATTACTAAGGACATTTAAAACAAAGTTCGTAGAAACTGGAACTTGAGCCTGGTTGAATCTTTAATAAGCCTATTGACGTAGTATTTAAATAATGTTTGTAATATTTCCGGCTTGTTGATTCAAAGTCAATATTGGCAGTCACATGTTTTAAATGAAAATTCAGATTCACAGATTTGTACTTTTGAAATTTGATAACATAAGAATAGTGTAACTTATAGCATTATTGCCTGGCAATCTGGGTTTGAGTCCCAGTTCAGTCTTCAATTTGTGTCTTCAAATTTCTCTAGTAATATTCATTACATTTAGACTTCATAATGTAACGTTTTTGGCGTAATGTAACAAAATAGTATGCGTGAATACATTATGCAGTTTCAGGTACTTTAACTTTAAAATAAAAGCTCAAAAACATTATTTTACATTACATTTAATAATGTCACTCGCACAAATATTTGACAATTTGTTTGAATCGCTCTACAGTTTACCGATGTTTCATACAAAGTACGAGTATATTCAGCTAGCTTACTTCATAATGTACGAACATATCAACAACACTATCATTTATAGAAATAGTTAAGAGAAATTATGCTAACTTGCCAACAAAATAACAATCACCGCGGAAAGTTTGAGCTGTTCTGATTGTTTTGAGGTGAATGCAGTCCATTGCTATGCAAATTGGTTTGTCAGTAACATAAAGGCAAACCTACTACACAAATAAACAACTCGCAGAAAGTAGTTTAATATTTAGATATTGCATCATTTCAGACAAGTCAGGACTGACATTTAAAATGTGTATAGTATTTGCAATTATTAGATAGTTTAGTTTTAGAATTTAGTTAGTTTTTCTGTAGTTTATTAAACTACTAATTACTAATTTATTAAACTACTAATAATTTTAAGTTGTAATTTAAACTAATAATTATATGTATAATCGTGAATAATATTAAACATGTAAAATTAGATTTGATTGAGGGATGAAAACATTTGTTATACATTGGAAAAGTACGTCTTTATTATACAGGATGTGTATGTGTATAAAGTAAAGTGATTGTTAACATATATGTTGACAACCAAGTGGCCTTTAGTTTGACCTGAATGCCGGTAGAATCGGATCATGTTAATTTTTGACAGCTGGCACTGTTATTTTGAGAACTATTTATACGTCGACAGAGCCTTTTTATACTCTTTTAACTTTAACCCATAAAACCAATATTTTGCTAAACCAATATTGTATAGGCGTTGGTTTCCTGAATTTTTAATATAACTCCAACAATAGCTCTATTTTAAGTTTGTATCAACAAAATAAAGACGTTGACGTAAAATTAGGGTAAGGTATATCAAATTTTATCTTAGCTCTCAGTTATACATACTCATTATTATCAAATTTTGACTTGGTGAAATGGTAAAATTTAAGATTAACAGCTTTTTTATATATTTCTACAGAAAATGCAATGTTCTCAACTAAGATTGACAGCTTACTTAGCAAGTTTGAAAACTGTGATGCCAGATTATCCAAGTAAACACTGCAGGAGAAGTTGAGGCACAAAGTTGTGTTAATCTCACCACCCGGGTCACCCACTGCCCTCCTCCCATCAATCCCATTTTTACAGAAAATGCAGCTTCTCAACTAAGTATTGACTTACTTAGCGAGTTTGAAAACTGTGATGCCAGAGATTATCCAAGTAAACTGCTGCAGAAGTTGAGGCACAAAGTTGTGTTAATCTCACCACCCCTGGGTCCACTGCCTCTCCTCACACTCAATCACATTTTACAGAAAATGCAATAGCTTCTCAACTAAGTATTGACAGCTTACTTGGGTTTGAAAACTGTGATGCAGAATTATCAAAGTAAACACTGCAGAGAGTTGAGGCACAAAGTTGTGTTAATCTCACCACCCTGGAACCTGCCTCTCCCACTCAATCACATTTCTACAGAAAATGCAATGCTTCTCAACTAAGTATTGACAGCTTACTTAGCAGGTTTGAAAACTGTGATGCCAGAGATTATCCAAGTAAACACTGCAGGAGTTGAGGCACAAAGTTGTGTTAATCTCACCACCCCTGGGTCACCCACTGCCCCTCCTCACACTCAATCACATTTCTACAGAAAATGCAACTTCTCAACTAAGTATTGACAGCACTTAGCAGGTTTGAAAACTGTGATGCCAGAGATTATCCAAGTAAACACTGGGAGGATTGAGGCACAAAGTTGTGTTAATCTCACCACCCCTGGGTCACCCACTGCCTCTCCTCACACTCAATCACATTTCTACAGAAAATGCAATGCTTCTCAACTAGTATTGACAGCTTACTTGGGTTTGAAAACTGTGATGCCAGAGATTATCCAAGTAAACACTGCAGGAGAAGTTGAGGCACAAAGTTGTGTTAATCTCACCACCCCTGGGTCACCCACTGCCCTCCTCCCACTCAATCACATTTCTACAGAAAATGCAATGTTCTCAACTAAATTGACAGCTTACTTAGCAAGTTTGAAAACTGTGATGCCAGAGATTATCCAAGTAAACACTGCAGGGAGAAGTTGAGGCACAAAGTTGTGTTAATCTCACCACCCCTGGGTCACCCACTGCCCTCCTCCCACTCAATCACATTTCTACAGAAAATGCAATGTTCTCAACTAAGAATTGACAGCTTACTTAGCAAGTTTGAAAACTGTGATGCCAGAGATTATCCAAGTAAACACTGCAGGAGAAGTTGAGGCACAAAGTTGTGTTAATCTCACCACCCCTGGGTCTGCCCCTCCTCACACTCAATCACATTTCTTCTGACTTTGTATTTAATATTATTTTTAATACTACGTTTGGTATTTTGTCCTAAAGTTTGTTGTTGGAAGAGAGAAGGTCTGTCCGTTCCGTAATGTGTACATGAAATCGTTCCCAAAACAGGGGTAGATTTTCCGAGCTCCCTACAGCCGTGTCACACAGTTTTCCTTGACATGACTATAAAAACTCTTTACGTATTATTGCATAATAACTATACAAATTACAGAGTGCCTGTAGTACTAAAATGAAAACTACTGATTCTGGAAAACTCTTCCTTACTAATAAAATTGTAACAAACATAGTTACATCCTGACTTTGAGTAGTGCACAATATACTGCTCCAAACAGTGTCAGTGAGTGTAGTGGTGATATAGTGTGATGTATAAGAAAATAATCTTCACTATACTCCTTACTACTCTTGACTATAGGTTACAAACTTACGTGAAATCGTGCAGTCATCGGGGATGAGGTCTTACAGATCTCCTAGTAGAAACAAAGAAATCAATCTTTGCAAATTCATTATTTTTGTTGATATTACAAAAGGTACCATTTTGTCGTCATGGCGAGATTCATCTTAAGTACAACAACCGCCTGACACAGAGTTAACGACTTATTTAAGTTGTGTGGACCTTTTGGCCGGTGAATATGTGAACAGAAGTCATCGACCACTCAGCAACAGCAATAGACACATTGTTACCAACAGAAACGCAAAGTTGTGAACGTTTACCCTCTCACGTAGTTCAGTCATCCGGTTGCCAAATACTATGAAAAGTGTTCCTAAACCAAAGCATGTAAATGTTATCAGAAACAAAGCTTTATTACATAAGAGTTTTACAGTACAGACGAGTTTATGACACATAACCATGGGAACGCAGAGCCCACTTACTGATTAAAGGGTATTAGAGGAATTATACAAACTAATGCGAATAATAAATTTAAATTGATACAAATGCTTCAATAGAACTTCGATGTTGAAATTCGTAATCAATTTCAACGTTTTAACAAGTTGGAGTGTTGCATGAAAATGTTTAACGCTAGGAATAATAATATATAATTATGTGTATACACTTAAACATATATTTTTATAATACATATAAATAGCCACGGCCCCACTCCCAATAGCCTGAAATGTTCATATATATTATTCTATAATATGGTGGTGGATTTTGAGGCAGCCTAAAACACGGGAAATATTATTTCAACTTTGGTTTATGTCTAACTAGGTTTTGTCTAACTAGTACGTTTCTCCTAAGATACTGTCTGACTACTAGTCTGTACAGATAATCTCAAACTGGAACACAGCAAGAACAAGCTTCCACAAATTAAACTGCTAATTTCTTAGCCATCCAGAAGTAATGAAATAAAAGGAAGTATATACTTATTTTAATGAAAAGGTTTCTTGGTCACGAAAAGTATTAACAATTTAATTCTAACAATTCTCGTTTTAACAAACAGTTTTAGATTATTTAATTTTTTTTAAATCGTGTTTTCACACAACCATACCTTGAATATCATTACTTAAATACTGCACCATCTTTCCTAATATGCTCACGTGTTATTTAGATTCCACGCAACAGATAAGTTACGTATCTAAATTCGTCTTACTTAACTAAAGAAAAGGTTAGGTATATTAATAATAAAAGTAATAAATCTGGACCCTAACTTTCGAAAATGATTCTAGGCATTCTCTTTCTTTGCATGTCAACATCTTTCTTCCCGGTTAAGCACTTTCTACTTTGTATCAGCTAAATCACAGTTAAAACTGAAAGTTATATTATGGAAAGAAAGAACATACGAATATTGAAACGTATTTTTAGGAAAACCTAGAAATCTTTAGTCAACAATGTAAAATACAGTTTCAGCCCTATAAGTCTAGACCAATAAGTTTGGTTTGTAAATAAACAAACCCGTTCCTCTTGTTAGCATAAGAAAGTACGCTGAAAAAACTATGAAGCAGGAGCACTTGAAGCTCTGAAACATGTCCATATTTATCGCGTTGGCAAGTTATCATAAAGGCTTTTAGCAAGGAACAATCCATTTTCCACTTCAACACTTCCTTTACATACAAGTGTATCCTTCTTTGACCTTTATTTATATTGAAAAGAAGTTAAATATTTTGTTTAAATAACTATTAAATTATTTAATATTTTGGTTCTTAAACCTACCAGTGTTGGATAAAACGGGACTGACACGATAACCATGTTATAATAATCACAATGTCATTGTTTGGATAAGGAAATTTTAGAATTTTAATATTATGTATTAACGTGCAAACAGCTAAATTATTAGTTGTTCTTTAATCTGTACGAAGAACAAGATTTGGGTCCTTGGCGGAACCTGGGCCACTTCTGTTTACTGAAATAATTACGTCTTCAGGTCTCAAAAACAGTTTGAAGCAAACTAATTACGAAGCAGTGAAACTAGTTACGATATTGTCTATTGTTGAATGTCACGCAAGTCATGTGTTCACAGTTACCAAGCACAACTCACTCATTTTCCACACAAAGGTGTGCTGATGGCAAATCTCGTTACCTGGCTGAGAAAGCTATCCAGTAAGTTTAAGATTAGATATAACGTGATATGCTGATTTTCTGGTACTTGCTTAAATAACACGACTTTACCTTTCAGCTCGTAAACTGAAATCAAAGAAGGTCGGATGGTCTATTCCAAGGTAAAGCTCACATCTTAGTCGAGTGTTGGTTTAAAACTGTGGCCAGTATTCTGATTATCATAAGTCAAGCTTTATTAGTTTTCAGCTTTGAAGACCAAATGTCGATAACTGCGCAACTGTAATGATAAATAATAATTTGCTGGAAGAAGTTGAATTTACAAATTGTCTTGGCATTTATAGGTAAACATTTATCTTGGGACAGCCATATTGATCGCATCGCAAGCAAAAAGAATTTCCTCGAGGATTTTCTTCTTAGATACCTCTCCCAGCATTGTAAGCCATCTAATCTAAGAACGGCTTTATTTGGTTTAATTCAACCATATATAAATTATCATATAATTTTGTGAGGTTCTTGTTCATAATATAAACTTCTAATAATTTTCATTCTGCAAAAAGCTGTGCGAATAGTATCAAATTAGGTTTAAGGGATTGTCGTAGAAATTAAAACTGTCTTATTTGTGTTTATATTAGCTTTGGTTATGTCACACAATTATTACACAAATACACAACAAATAAAGTTATTTATTTGTTTATTCTCAGATAAGAACCATTATGCTGAAAAACTAATTTATAAATAAAAAATTAATCATTATTCAATATAAAGAACCTTCAAGATAAATTGAGGCTATTTTTATAGTTTTCGTAAAGTATTGGACTAATAAACTTATATTTACAGTTACTAGTTTCAAATCAGTATATTGTAGATACCTTACTTGGAATTCACTTATTGAATAGCCTCGTGGCTCTTAATTATAAATTTTAACTGATATTAGTCATCACACGTACGGAAAACACATCCAGGAAAATAGATAAAAACGCAACCGTGAATCCCAGCAAATTTCCATCAAAATTGCAAAAATGTTTTTCTTGTAACTGCATTTATGAGCTGTTTTGTTCTACGACACACTTTTGTTCTACAAGACGAGAAATGAATAGTTACATTATCTATTCAAATGCATTAACAAAGTAACGTGGGTTATAGTATTGTGTCGAAGCTGCTCCTATTACAGCTTAATTGAATGACGCTGTAACAGTTTTATTGGTTTTGTGTCAGGTTAATTGAACTGCAGTTGACTGATGTGACAGTAACTTGCCACTATAAACTGTGCAAAGCTGAATTTGAAGATAATTACAAATCAGTCCTGTTTTAATGGGAATTTTGCCCAATCTTAATTTGTTTGCAAGCATACTACGTTATTAATTTAGATCAGGGTATTTCAACCTTCAATAAATATTCTGGCTAATTATCTATAACGGTTGATATAAATTATTTTATACTCATATGGTGTTTAATACAGTGCGTGATAACGATGTTTGCATACCAACTTGGTAGGGTGTTAATGTGTGTCATAAAGGTGAGTTTAAGAAAAATATTATTTCATAAAACCTACAGAAACAAAATGGCGGCTATTTAAATTTTTCAAATTGAAATACCATAAAATGGCGCATAATACAAAAATTTTACAAAGAGTAAAAAGTTGTATTTTATAATTTTACATAAAGATACAAACTCATTTGTCTAAATTACACATTAATATTTCCATTTTTTTACGTCCTTTTACAACTGGTGCATTTACTAGTTGTAAAAAGACGTAAAATGAAAAGAACAATAGCAAAATGGAAAACGAGGACACCTTTATCAAGAGTAAAATACAACTTTAATCATATGAATTTTATCATGCTGCATTTTCCTATATTATTTCAATTGAGAGCTAAAGCTCCCATTTTGTTTCTGTGGGTTTTATGAAATAATGTTTTTATCTAAAAGTTGTTTATTACATAAACACCCTACCAAGTTTGAATGCAAATGGGTTAAACGTTCTGGAGATATAAATTTTAACAATGAAAACTGGTAATGTACCAGTTGTAAATTGATAAAAGTGAAAATATTAATTTAACATTTGGAAAATGAGTTTGTATATTGTTAAATTATAAATACAACTTATTTTTACTCTTGTAAACTTTTTTTGTATTATGCATAATTTAATGGTATTTCAATTTTAGAAAAATTTAAGCAGCCGCAATTTTGTTTCTGTATGGTTTGAAGACATAATTATTTTGTCTTAAATTTCTTCTTAGGACACATAAATAAAATAAATAAATAAATGGTTTATTGCGTTCAACATGTTAACATGTTATGCAAGAAACGTCACTTTTAATAAATTTTCCACGCACTCTAACACATCGAAATCCCAGTCAGACGTACATTTTGACGTTCACTCTCTCTCATTCATTCGAATTGTACCACTCTAGTCCTGTAGTCAGTTTGTGTGTTCCGCGTTTCCCAGTCGTGTGCCATAAACTCGTCTGTATTGTAAAATAGCTGCAGCCAAAACTTTTCAGAGGCGAGTTTAAAACCTTAAGCTCATGGGCACTTTTACGTCAATTTGGTAACCTGTTGACGAGCTGAACTCCTACCTGAGAAGGTAAACGTTCATGAACTGCCGTTCTGTGTCTCCCAGTTCGGTAGTTCTCCTGCCTCTGGATTTCATAAGAGTGAATGTCACTTCCTTACGAGACCGCATTTTGACTTGAAAAAGGAATTGCAGCCTTTTGGCAAGGTAGTGTCAGCTTAATTTCAAATTTTTGAATGCTGGCCTACGACTTTCTCCATTGCAATTTAGTCTAATGGCGACGTTTAGTCAAGTTGATATTAAAGAAGTGGGTCAGGTTGATACGGTGTATCAACTTGACCCACAAGTTTTTCCATATAGTTTATTTGTTTTCAGATGCCCAGAAAAAATACAAGAAAAAAAACTACGAGAGGCGAAATACCCATTGATATTTATGTAAGAGCTTAAAGAAGAGATAAAATGGGTGAATGTCTATTAGGAAGCAGCCAAAACCTTTAATATGCTAGACAAAATGACCCTTTACAGGTACAAGGTAAAAAAAACAGAGAAAAACATTGACACACCGGAGGAAACTGAAAAGGATGTACATATGGGTTATGTTAAACATCGACAAATATTAAGTGATGAATTAGAGGATGAGCTTTGTAGATATATTTTAGTTAGCTCTAAAATTTACTATGGGCTAACTCCAAAAAATGTTCGAGAACTGGCCTATGAACTAGCACTAGCTAACCAAGTAAAGATACCAGACACCTGGATAAATGCCAAAATTGCATCTACAGAATGGTTTTCAAAATTTTTAAAAAGAAAACCTAACCTTTCTTTAAGAGAACCAGAGGCTACAAGCCTTAGTCGGGCTACAAGTTTCAACAGACATAATGTTTCAACATTTTTTGAAAATCTTAAAAAAGTGTACGATAAATATAAGTTTCAAAGCAAAGATGTGTGGAACGTTGACGAAACTGGAGTCCAGACTGTCCAAAGACCCAGCAAAATCTTAGCTCAAAAAGGAGTTCGTCAAGTTGCAAAAGCTACTTCAGCCGAGCGAGGGCAAACAGTTACAATCGCAACTGCAGTCAGCGCCATCGGACACGCTATCCCACCCCTTTTTATTTTCCCTAGAGTATTTTTTAAGGAACATTTCACCAAAGAGGGTCCGCCAGGATGCATCGGTACGGCACATCCTTCTGGGTGGATGACGGGAACATCATTTTTAACTTTTGTTAAACATTTTCATGGCCATGTCAAGTCAACAGTCGAACATCCTTTGTCTTTACATACTTCCGACAATCATGACTTATCTGTCTATCGATGGTTGAACTTTTTAAAGAGAATGGAATTGTTTTGTTGTCTTTTCCTCCCCATACATCCCACTGCCTACAGCCCCTAGACTTATCAGTCTATGGTCCCTTCAAAAGGTTCTACTTTTTCAGCTGTGGACAATCATTAATCAGCAATGCTGGAAAACCATAACAATATGACATCTCAGTCTTGTAAATACTCCTTCTCAAGTGCTATGACGCCAAAAAAAATATTGTAGATGATTTAAACAAAGTGTATTTTAAAATATCGAATGCCTTAATTTTATTTTGATATATGAAAAACGCAACAAAACTTAATGTGTTGGATGAAGAAATACCTGATCGGTCCCGCACCAGAGTGAACATGCGACCTTTAAAAATGTGTCAAATGTGTTCACTGTTGAAGCTTTGATTGAATAGCAAACTTTGGCATTTGTTTCACAAATAGCTTTTGTATTCTCAAACACAGCTTGATAGAGTTTCTGCTGTGTTGATTTATTCGGATGACTGTGCACTACACTGTGCTCGATTATTGGTATTGAAGTAAGTGTATACAATTAAAACTGAGCGTATTCAAAGTTATCATAACCTTGTGCGCTTAATTTTTTAAATATAAACATATCAATGTATATTATTACTAAATAAATTTGAAGACAAAATATTTGGACCGAACCGGGTTTGAACCCGGGTCTCCTTTGCCGGGCGGTTATGCTAAACCACTACATCCGGCCCAATATATGGGTTTAGGTTACCTTGTTGATTTGTCGAGTAATCTAAATAGTAGTTATAAGCACTACAGCTGTTTCGCGGCCATCCTAGGCCGCTTCTTCAGGTACGAGGACGTGTAGTTTCATCACTCATAGAGGTCGTCAAGTTGATTAAATGAATATATAAATAAATAAAAGAGTAAATACACACGCGCACATTGAAAATACATTTAGAACAGTTACAAAAAACGGATAAACACTGCTTGGCCAAGCACACCCGCCTCGCATGAAGGCATGAACAGTTCTAAATCTTTTTAATGTGCGCGTGTATTTACTCTTTTATTTATATATTCATTAATCTTGACGACCTATGAGTGATTCTTACGTCCTCGTCCTGAAACGTACCGAACTGTAGTGCTTATAACCTATTAAAATACTCGACAGATCAACAAGGTAACAAACTATATTCATAGTAATCTGGTGGCTATCATCATGAAAATAAACATATCAATTTGAGGTCGGTAATGTCTTTTACAGTTGACATACGCGTATTATCAGTACCACTATATTGAAAACAGGTATTCTAAAACCATTGGATAATACATACCTGTAATATTTGTATTTATTGAGCTGACTTTAAAACGTGTCTTATAATTGTTGTTCAGAATTTGAAAGAATCAAAGTTAAGCTATTCAAATATTTTAGTTAAGCTATTCAGCCCTTTTAAACTGCTTTGGGTGAAGTGCTTCCAGTGCAGCAGTAATTAATTACTTTCTGTTTTAATTTTCAGCGTAAGTCAATCCGAATAGAGTAGGAACACGCCTGTTACTACAAGCTACTAAGATTTTCCAACAAAACTATTTGCATTACTATTATGAAGACATACCCCAGTGCGGTAAATAACAACTTTAGACTCGTGCCTAAAACTAGAGAAAGATGTCATAGGTTTTACTGGAAATCACTCAGTTACGGGTGCTGGGTTTTAAGGGTCGCTTACCAACAAATTCAGTTTTCAAGTTTCAAGTTTTACAGGCAAGAGTTCACGTTCACGAGGAGTTCTCTTAAGAACTATTCAACGTCTCTCATCATGACTTGTGCTGCTATTGAGAATGTAGAAAATATAGTTTTGAACGCAAAACAGTGAATGAATTTCCAATTAGTTAAATTTACTAATTATTTAAATGTCAATCACACCGTTTGGACTAGGACTAGCGTCATGTCTCTATGAGGAATACGGAAGGCTTTGAATAAACTTACAAAAAAAGAGGGCTTCTACAAGCTCTTGCAAGGGCTTGTTAAAGCTAAAGAAACACAATCTGCTTACGTATTCTAATGAACTGGGCTAGCCTAGCTTTCCAGATATCTCAGGGATAACCTAGTTTTATCATCCGGCTCTGAACCCCCTCCCGCTCTGTTCAGGTTGGGAATGACGAAGCTAATCATCGGAAAAATAACGAATCGATTTTAAATGAAAACTGTGACAACACCATATAAATTAATCAAACCACGTCCATTTCTGAGCCCATGTTTATTAAACGTGAGCTAGTACATAGTTAATATAATGATGTTGGAGTGATGATTTAGAAGAATAACAATGTAACTGGGCTATTGTGAGCACGATATATATATACGATCAATTACTAGGCCTAGGATCAAGAACCATTAGCTGTAAGCTTGTGGTTTGACCTAGACTGCTACTTTAGAAAATGTGTAAAAATTTCTTCCTCCCCACCACCCCTTAAATTTTGAACGTCACACCATTGAAAACATTTTACCTAGATTTTTCAATTCAATTTAGTTTGTTTACATGAAAAAACTACTGACTTTCAACAAACATTCGATTTTCTCTTATCTCTTAATGTATAAGCCGTTACTTCTATGGACCAGGGGTTTTACACAGTAGCTTCTAATAAAGTACGCAGAACGGTGAGTCGGAAAGCTTTACACAATTCACGAGAGTACTCAGCGTGTCTGTAGCTAATTCCATTGAAAGCTAAAACAGGGTCTGTACAAGTTTGAATTGACCTTGCAAGAAATACAAATTCAAGTGAAAAGAAATATGAGTAGAAGTTTGCAAGACGTGTTCTTGCTTGAGCAGCTAACTTCATTGGAAGCTATAAGTGTTCACTTAGTTACGTCGAAAAGCTGTCTACATTTAACATATTTAGCATTTCCCATAATATGCAGAGAACCTAGTTTCTTCCTATAGCAAAATTGCCACCATCACAGGAAAATGTGTGTTGACTTGTACCCACAAAGTTTGCACTGTTTGTTTATTTAGGTTAACCAAACCTCTGTTAGTTTTCTTTGGTTTCAAAGGTTACTCGTATATTTTATTAGGTCACAAAACATGCTCGCGGTCTATAACTTTTGCAAGTATATTTACATGACGAAATGCAATAGAATAAATATTACTATCAAATGTGTTATGGTTACTTTGGTCTCATTTAGGAACAGAGTATCGCTGAAGGGTACCAGCTAAAACTTACATAAATAGTAAGAAGTTTTGTCTGAGGAAAATTACTGCACATAAAAGTGGGTGGTCACACATTGCTGTGTGCAGTTTAATTGAAGAGGAATGTTGCTGACAATGCTCAAGAGACGTATGCTGTGTTGGTGGATTGTTTGCTAGTTGAAACATCAATACGACAACTGTTTGGTAATCTGCTTAGTCATCAACAAGTTGGGTAATTAGTCAACATCTTGTTGAATCACTGCCACCATCCAAGTGTTGTCACGGTCTTTTACTTTTAACCGTACCGAAGTGTAGGGGTAATGTACTAATAGTAATTATATTTAAAAAAGAAATACCAACAAGAATTTCCATATTTATGTGGAAGCCATTTATGGGGAAGTGAGGAAAAGTGAGAATGAGCAAAAGTCATATCTAATCATAATGGTGGGTTTTATTGAATTGTATAGATGTAAATAACTGTTTTTCATAAACAATATTACAACACCATACAAATCGTTAGTGTAAAATAGCTTTACTTGAGATTAATTTTACTTTACACTATTATACAACCATATTAACATCGCCTGCTACGTTTAGACCATGTCCAGCCGTTCGTCTTCAGTAGAAACAATTCAAATCTCTTCATTGAACTAGGTAGGGGAAGGTATGAAGTCATTGGCAGGGATACAGTTATTGGCAGTACGTGGGAAACTTCACGAAAACAAGGGTTAGGTTGGAACTAATGAGCGGGAAACCCCCTCAATCCACAGATTGGACTATAGACCATGTGGTTAGGTGACGTATGACAGATATTCACGCACAGTAGTTGTCTAGGATTTTTTCCAGTGAACTCGGTACGTTTCACCTAAAATTCCTTAGAAAATTTTCAGAGTGTTGTATCCAACACCAAGGGCTGTTTCCGTCGATCAAGACTATTGACGACCTCGTTTGTTAAATCCAAGATGGCATTTCTTGTGGATCGGCCAATCCTTAATCCATACTAATTTGGAATAAGACTGCGGAACATGTCTAAATGTTGTAATAGTCTCTTGTAGATGATCTTTTCCAATACCTTTGACAATGTACACAAAATAGATGTTGGTCGGTAATAATTTATTGTATTATAAGAAAAATCAAGTTATAACCAGTCCAATGGTGCTGCGGAAGCTGCAGTAAAAATAGCTAAAAACATGATACAACGCAACAAAGTAAACCTCGAAGAGGCAATCCTTGCTTACCGAAACACTCCATTGGAGAACGACTTTAGTCCAGCTCAGATGTTGTATGGGAGAACTTTGAGAGATAACTTGCCGTCGACCGAATACAAGACAAACAATTCTGATCAAAACATGAAACTTGCTGAGGAAAAGTACAGGAACAAATATAAAAGGAACTATGATGCAAGACACAAAGCTAGAAATCTGGAACAACTCAGCTACGAATCCTGCGATGATTACGTGTGGATCTCTGACTTGAAACGCCATGGGAAAATTATCAAGGTGCTTGGTTTCCGTTCTTACTTAATAGACACGGAAAAGCATGTGATACGCAGGAACCGTTCCCATCTTATTCCAGCTCCTTATCTTAAGGACATGACCAACAACAACTGTGCAAAGGTCCCAGAAGACAGCCAGTTACAGTGTACCAAAAGGCAACCAAGAACAACACAAAAACCTTTAAGATACCGAGATAGTTTTTAGGAAGATGTTCCATGTTTAGGGAGGATGTTGTGTAAACATATGTTTTTTATTTACGTATGTTTAATAATGATATAGATTGTCTATGTTGTTGTGAAAACAGTTGTGAATAAACACAAGTTCATTCTTTCAAAGCCTAATTGAATTAAATAGTATAGAATAAAACATTACTAAGAAAAATTATGTACGTACTTGAAAATGTAAAAAATGGTGTAGTCTCATTGAAACGTTTTGTTTTAGTTAAAGGTTAAAAGGTATCCACTCGTAAAACGGTAGTTTATCACAATATAATGTAATATTGAAATTTTTTAAAGCAAGTTGAACGTGTCAAGCTCTACGTAATATAGTAAAGGGAAAATACTGTTCAGATTAACAAAACTATTCAAGCGATAAGTTGTTGTTGTTGTAACGTCTATAAGTTCTTAAATTGTTTCACTAAACTTGAATCCTATCAGCGCAATGGTCTTGTCGGAAGGTGAACGAGGAATGAAAACTGAGAGTGATTTATTGAGTAAAGTCATTGAGGTAGCGCCTATAAATCTGGCAGAGGATTGCTCACGTCACGTGACACTGAGCACCGGCTCACCTGCCCTTGCATTCTGCCTTCAAGCAAACCTTCAAGTGTGTGTGTAGAAAACTGAGAGTGATTTATTGAGTAAAGTCATTGAGGTAGCGCCTATAAATCTGGCAGAGGATTGCTCACGTCACGTGACACTGAGCACCGGCTCACCTGCCCTTGCATTCTGCCTTCAAGCAAACCTTCAAGTGTGTATGTAGAAAACTGAGAGTGATTTATTGAGTAAAGTCATTGAGGTAGCGCCTATAAATCTGGCAGAGGATTGCTCACGTCACGTGACACTGAGCACCGGCTCACCTGCCCTTGCATTCTGCCTTCAAGCAAACCTTCAAAGTGTATGTAGAAAACTGAGGTGATTTATTGAGTAAAGTCATTGGTAGCGCCTATAAATCTGGCAGAGGATTGCTCACGTCACGTGACACTGAGCACCGGCTCACCTGCCCTTGCATTCTGCCTTCAAGCAAACCTTCAAGTGTGTACGTAGAAAACTTTAACATATGTCAACGCCCACTACACTCTACAAAATGTACTAGCCCTTTCCAATTAGGCCTATCTAGAAACTAGTTTTACCTATTTGAGTGAAATAATTCTATTTGAGACTTTTGCAAAATCTAATGGGTTTGAATTTAAACACTTTTGGGTAAAGAGTAGATATGTTATACATCATTCCATTAAGCTTAAAGCTTTGAAATGATTGGATAAAAAGTTATTCAGAAAAAAATCAGCTGTTTAGTAGCTGTCGAAAGCAATAAATTATCAGTTATATCAAGGTGCCAGTTATATCAAAGTTACATGGCTATATTTTAACACTTTTTATAATGAACTATTTTAAATACTTGTTTACAACAGGTTTTAATTATGTACGAACATGAACAGTAACAATATAGCATTCCGTTATTCCGTAGTTTCAAAAACATATGTTCTTTTCACATTTAAAACAATTGTTATAATTTCCGTGGTAGTTATCATAGCAACAATAGTTTTAAATATAAAAGGTTTTGCTGATTAAGCTGTAATAATTATTTGAGAAACATTGAACAACCAAATAAATCATTCTTACCATAAAAAACCCAGTTAAACCCCTGTTATTACTTACATTTTGAGGATTATGTAGAGGGTATTTTCAAGCATTTTCAGCTAAAACCTATCCAATAGTAAAACCTTTGTAAATTCTTGTAATTATTAAAAACTATTTCTTCTTTGATTTTTTCGGAAGTTGTCCTTAATGCGTAACCACTTGAACTTTATGTTTAAGATGAAATGTTTGTTGCTCGCAAGGCGCTGCATACCATCAACAAGTGTAAATAATATTGGCATTTGATGTTAAACCATTTAAACAAAAGGTTCTTAAAATGGAACGATTTCAATAAACCAATTATCAATGATGATCTCAACGATAACGGTGATACGTAATACAGTTTTTGTGGGTAGCCTTTCTCGTGTAAAGGAAAATAGAGACCCATTACTATGCAAATGTTTTGTCTCGTTTCTTCATGCACGAAAACCACTCAAAGAATACTGCGTGTGCTTTAGTGGAGATATACGAGACGTAAACAGTACTAAGTCTGCCTCCATTAACGGTGAAGAGTAAGTTGAGGTCAAGATGATTCTTTGAAACTTACGGATGTAGCCGAAAAATGATTTTTTTGGTTTCGACACTTTCTTGCGCCTTAAATCTAGGCCCTGTACACATGGTAGCGTCCGACTGCGCGTTTTAAAACCGAGCGTCCGAGGCGGCATAAAATACACAGGGAGCTTATGGCGTGTTCGTACCGCTCTATAAATTCTGGCGCGCGTCCGACGGCAGCGCGGCCAGTGTTCTACCTGAACCGCGCCGTGGACGTGCACGTCCCGAAGTTACCATTGGTAAGTTGGAGCGTACGGGAGCAGTCGACCCGCTTGCTTTTGGCCTGTTCGCTATGCACTGCAGCAATGGAAGTCAATAACTTTTGATACTGATAGCTACTCTTCGAACAGAACTCAGAGTTGAAAAGCTACGTTTTTTCATTTCAAACTAATTTATAATGTTACCTTGATTTATTAGTGTTTTTTATTTGAATAACATTGGTTAAAAATACTTGCAAATACAAATATGCAATAAATAATAATTATTTCTACTGTTTGTCGATATGGTTAAGTTGTTTGACAAAGAAACTATTAGAAGGCCGATCAAAATTATTTTGTGTTAGGAATAGCCAGAAAAAATTGGCTGGCAATACATATTTCCTAAAATATCAAAACTATTTAAAAATATATGTCTACTGAGAAACTGTTCTAGTAGGTGACTCATATCTAAAGCGAGTATCCTGAACCAACTGAAGCTCGGCACAGGCATTATTCAACCTTGTTCTGGAACATTTATTCAATAGTAAAATTTATTACCAAACGTTAGCTAAATATATTTAAAATTACTTGAATAATTCAGTGGTGTTTGATTCTTCCCAACCAAAATTAAATTGATATGACTGATAGCTGCAGAAATTAATTAAAGTATTGGCAAAATTATCTTGTTGACATACAGATGAATTATTTTAAATAGCAAGCCCAGATGGGCCAAACACGTCATATAGAACTAATTCCAGATGCAGGGCTATGGCGGCTTGGTGTACAGATAAAATTTCATAGTGGCACTTCAAGGACATGCAGCCGCAATTGAGATATACGGCGAGGGAGGTAGAGGTACAACATTTTAAAACATCGGTTTTGGACTTACCGACTATAAGGTTGATGACCATGCTATGACCACGTTAGCTAATTTAAACATAACACCGGTTTAAATTATGTGTAATGAGCAAAAGCCAGAATATTGGTAAATAATTTTAATATATAAAACCATTATCAAATTGACATAGGATTAACGCAAAATACACATTTGAACTGGAAGATGTAACCGCGACTAACCTCAGTCGACTGACCTCAGAATATCGGACGCGCGTCGCACCCTCCGATGCTACCGTATTTTTGTAGCCTAAAGCCAACAAGCTTTGCCACAATCGCGGCAGTGAATTCTGGAGAATTTTCAGTCACCGAACTCCTGTTGCACGGTGGTCGCACAAAAATGTGGGCTACTTGCGTTAAATTTCGACGAAATGATGTTAACGTATATAATATTATAACCAACACGTGTACAACACCAATCAGCAATACCATATTATGGCAATCTATAAAGTGTACCAACGAAAAAGTAATTTTATCTGCCATCTTCGTCTGGTTTAATGCATTTGATATTTTTTTAAGAAAATTGTTTAGGTAAGTCGGATTGTAAACACGCGTTTTTAGAGCATAAACACTATTATTTTCGTTATTTAATTATTTTAACCCCGTCGTGTTTTTGGTATTTGTTCTGATTATTTGTAAAGAAATAGATATTGAGTATACTCGTGAAACTATTTTTATAGATAATTATAAAGCTCAAAATAACACACATTAATTGAATAATCAATCTTTAACTTGTAACAAAGAAACCAATTTTACATAATATTTTTGGAATTTAGTTAATGTATTTAGGGTTTAAGTTAATTAAATTATTAAGTTCATTCAGTTCAGGATTTATATGCCATATTTAATCTATAACAACAAAAGCAAAGTTTAGTGGAAATACAAAAGTGGCTAATCATTGAATTTGTTTGGGATATTTCAACATTGCCTCATTTGACTCGCCATCAAACAAATACTTGAAGCACGAGGTACTATGTTTTTGGCGGCTACAAGAACAATCGACAACTCCTGAATTGAGTATTTGTACAGAAATGAGTATATATTTAATACGCTTGCAACTAAAACAAAATATGAAAATTTTAGTTCAAAAAAGATATATTAACTATGTTAAAACTTTAGTAAAGTATAAATTGTTTGTTCATCGAGTTATATTTTTGCGTTTACCACGAAATTAGGTTTTGTTAATTCTATACGACCATATTATTTAATGTTAACAATTTTGAATCTTGATGGCTATTCAAGACTTACTAGAATTCAGTATTCAGTTGTTAATCATGCTTAGTGGTTAAAAAGTGTCTGTTTCACTGACTAGTTTCACCCAAAACGACTTTTTACACTTTGTCTTAGCTTAAAAATCAAAATTTTACACTTCTGTAAGATGCGTCGTTACATTTGTGAAAATACATCCACATTAACGAACTGAAACACAAAAACAAACGTGAATCAAAAGTTATATATTTCTGGGAAGCCACTATGTAAAATTCAATTTGGTTGAGCTTATATCATTTCCAACCGGAAGGAAAATAATTAGAGTGGAGTTTAAACTCCTTTGTTGCACAAATGAACCGTCTGATAATTCTGCCCACAAAGAAGCAAGACTGCAGCAGACAATTCATTTGCCTTGGATAAGAAAAGATAGATTCAAAGTAGAGAATCGATTATAATCCAATCTACATTTTTCTTTGCTTGCGTACACTCAGTTTCCTGTGATTCGATTGATTGACAGTTCTTATGTGTCTTATTATAACGTTCGACAGTCTTGCTTATTCACAGTCTTGACTACAGTTGTAAATCGATTGTTTCGATTGTTACGGGAATGAAGTTCGTAAAAAATAATCTTCTCGTGGATTGAGCAATGTAAATTTGTTAGGTTTTGGTTCAACAACTTTTTTTGAGTTGTAGAAATGAATATATCGGTTGAGATTTTAGTAAAATAAAAGTGTTACTGGGGAGTTATTGAGAATAAAAGTAGTGTGACTTTGCATCCTAATTAGTCTGAATAGAAGTGAACTTTAATGCGTTTAATCACCAATGAAAGTTAATTTAGCTCTCCAATTCTCGAGAGTAAGGCTATAGGATATGCAGTATATACTTTATTATAGTTTGCAATATGTTTGAACGTTATTTAAACCTGCAAATTTAGAGGGAGTTTATGCAATCGTAATTTTCAGAATTACGATTTTTGATTAGTTTAAGTAACAGAAGAACTTGTCCACTCTTCAATTGCCAAAAACGAAGTGCAGTCAATAATAAGGAAAAGAACTACTGACTGTGAGTTGTGCCGCTGAGGTTTACAGTAAAGACGTCGCAGATAAAATCTAACTCTAACTGTCTACATTTATGTTCAAGTGTTCATGGCCCATTCTTCATTATCATATGGGTAGAAAACAGGACGTCATATGTTTACAACCGTGTAAAGACATTAGAGGATTATTGGCTTCTTTTGTAATGCTATACTACGGGAAAACAGAGTTGTTAAAAGTATATTTAGTGTATCGGGAATGAATTGGCCCTTTCAAAGATGACTGAAAGAATGAAGAAAATTTATTTTAGAAATACAGGATGTTCTGAAAATCAATCTCACTGTAAATAGTCAAATTCTAGTTGATGCACAACCGTTAAGTTATAAAAGTAAGGTACACTAGATTTCTAAATTGGCCAAATGAAAAGAAGGCGGTATACGAGCAAAGTAGTAAGTCCATGAAAACAGATATATTACTTTACGCATAAATGTGGTTAAAACCCGGTTTATGTAGTGTTTTCAGATGAAAGAACATATAGTTATAGTGTGTTTTGATTTGGTGGTAAAACAATGTTTATGCCGTGCAGGGAAGGCTATTCATACGTTATCACTCTCACTTATATGGTGAGTAGTGTTTCTATTGCGACAGATTGTTATTTTTGCGTTCGTTATGTAACATGTGTTTAAACGTTATGTTTCAGCATTAAGCTTTATTAGTAATTTATACTTTGAAATATAGTAAGACTAAACTAAAAAATTATTTCACACGCAAAGGTCTACAAACAAATCCAATTTACTTTTGAAATCCAATCAGAAAATCACTACCGCAACAAAGGACAATAGTTGTTGTGTTCACCTTCTGTTTGATTTTGTAATTGGTCCTTTAAGTGTGGCGTTGAATTGTGTTTTGTAGCCTATAGCCTGATCAAAAAGGTCAAAATATGACCCATAAACGTTACTCTCCGTTGTAAAGTAGTTTTACAATATGGTAACTTGACTAAAGGTGGAAGTTATAGAGGTTGCTAAAAAAGCTATACATTGTTGTAGTAACGACTATAGACTAAATACAAACTCCTTGAAAGGTCCAACGTCATAGACGTTAATGGCAGCTTTTGAAAAGAAGAATTTGACAGCACTAGTTTACCGTAAAGATTGTTCATAAAACCTTTGAAATTTTCAATGAAATATGGAATATACCGTACGTTATGGTTTGCGAAAAGACTATACTCAAAGTGTATTAATTGTCATTATTAAAAACCATATCTTAGGAACAAACTTATCTTAATCGTTATAGAATGTATTAATTTATTACCTTATTTTCATCCATTAACTATTCAAACAGCTTTTGGAGGGAGAAGTAGTTAGTCAGTATGGATTTCAATTGGTCGAAGGTTTAAAGCCTTGAACTGATTTGGGATTGACAGGAGTTACGATTACGTTGGTGAGTAGAAATATTCTGCTGCTATATTATTTCAAATAACTATTCTTAAAAACTCAATAAACTAAGACAATAAACTCAATATAACTGTGTCAAAACAGTGATATAAGTGTATGCTGTATTTTTTTTTATTTGTTTGTTAACAGTACGAAATATCGGGAAGTATGATTTTTGTCGAGTCAAGTTACAAATCACAACAAAAATGCAATAAATAACCTTACAACTTAGAAACTGTACAATCACTTTGTATTGAAATGTAGCATAAAATTGCTTCAGCACGCTCAGCGATAGAGTTAACCACGTTATCGCGCAGCAGCTTTAAGCTGTGTGTAAATAAGAACGTTGCTCTGATTTCCATCGGGACTGAATTTCATTTCAACGTCATTCTTTATCGCTTTCAGCTTCAGAAAAGCCTTCCAAATGTATATGTGCTTTTTCTAGTAAATTCATGTCCTTTAAAAAGTCATACTTTAAAAGTTAAAGATTATTGTATCTAAAGAGTTGTATATTATAATAGTAACCTGAAGTTTTCATATGCTAAGTGCTATGTGTAAAGTAAAATCAGCTCATGTCAGCTGTAACGTAACTACAATCTAATTTATATGAGATAAGATTTCGTTAGGATAATCACTGAGTCTTGGAATTGAGTCGTGACTAGTGTACATTATAGCAGTAACACATGATGACAGTTATTACTGCTTACATTATACTGTAGATAAGTTATCACAACATGCAAGAACCTGATTGTATCTGATTTACAAATGTGTTTTATCTGAGCCCTAGTTAGGTTTTAATCAGTTATTTAATTCAAAACAACAACAGCTTATTTAGCTACCCTTAATATAATATGGCTGTAGGAACTTTTTTCAAATTATTTAAATATCTTTTATTTATGCTGTAGATCCTATTTTTAGGTTAGTCTACACTCGAATATGCAATCATCTGAAAGTAGGATCTACATGCATATATACAGGGTTGCTAAATATTTTATTCAAGTACTTTTGTTTATTACTCGCAGGAATGAACAGTTTTAAATTGACTCAAAACGAAGGATCGTAAGAAGGATTTTCTTTGAGAGTGTGCTTTGATAAGGCATCGTTATGAACTTCATCTTTCAGCGTTGTATTCAACGTTTCAATTGTGTATAATATTGAACGACAAATTATTCTGTCGCATTTTATAACTTTTAAAGATGTTCTTAAACTACAAGGTTGATTTGAACAAATATTTTCGGATGTACGACAGGTTTATTTAATGTTAGCCATAAGTTATTTTCTTATAGATAAATCTGAACTTAAATGAATTAAATATACTGGTACCCATGATGATTTAAGATTCCACGAAAGTATTTTTAATTACATATTATGTTATGTGAATGAGAGTTTTAAGCATTATGTAGAATTGTTAAATTCATTGTTAAATAGCATTTTCTTGTAAACGGTATGTTAAACGACAATATGTCTAGTCATTGAAGCTGCAGGGGAAAAGTGGTAGTTAAAAGCATATCCTCCCACGGTCATAGAAACTGTTTATGTAAGATATTCCATATAATTAACTTCTTATAGGCGCCTAACATCAAAATCCGTGAGCTTTACTTAAATATGGCCAAATTAAATTTCAGATCATTCACAATGAGATGATTACGTGTTCTCAGCTGTGAGTACGTTTGAGTACATATTCCCTCCTGGGAGTACAATTAATTTGTAAATAGTCGCTGTATATATAAGAAGAATGCTGACGGGAATACGGCAATTTCTCAAAATATCTATAGCAGACTGCAGCCCATTGTTATGCAGGGAGGAAGTCTTGTACTTAACCGAAACAACAAACCTGTCTTCTGAGCTAAACATGACTGAGATTTTCATTGTTGTTGCACGAGAAGATCTTTGCTTTCATGGTTATTTTAGAAATTCATTTAATCTGAATTTAAAGTTTTGTTTTTCAATGTTGATGCTATTTAGGTTCATACTGGTTAGCTATGGACTCTTTCGAATATACTTCTGACATAATATCGTATCAATATTGCAAGTATAAATAAAATAAAATCAACTAATCACTTTTTTTTAAACGCCCTAGCCAACTACTAGGCTAGGTGCCAAGCCTAGTTAGTAAGTCACCTCTTATGAAAAGGAATTATTGTTTAGAGCGCAGAGCTATTTAGAATGACTAGATCAATACTTTCTATAGTATGCATGTTTAATATAAATTCTGTGAAATCACAGATGTTCTGTTCACACTACATCAAATCATACAATCTAAACGTAGGCCTATTACTGAATGTGTGCTTGAATTACAAATCATTCACACAAGGTTAACAGTATTCTCAGACCATTCATATTATTTCCTCATATTAGCCGGACTACGATAAGGGAAGTTCAAAGCACTTTCACAATGTAGTAAAATGAAGCTGACTTTCTTAAAGGATCGCTTTATGTATTCAAATAAGCCAACTTTAGAATTATTCATGCAAAGCCCACATTTTGTTCTTATAAATGCAGTATACACATCTAGGATTTTTACATAATTGCTGTTTTGCTTCACCTTAACTTAAGTTTCCAATATTATAATTCTTTGCACCCCATTAAATAAGTTCAGTAGCAAGGCGCAGAAACAACGCACCAATTGCAAATTAATTAGTCAACCTAAATGTGTGCTGGGTTTCAAGCTGCTTCTGACATTACGATCTCAAAGCTTATCACAATGACCTCAGCGATTACGTGACCTCAGCTGTGAGTACGTGACCAAGCAGCACACTGCGTGACTCATAGCTGATTAGTTCTACATTACACCACAGACACATTTCAACCGCAGCAGATTGTTCTATATCGGGATTGTAGGTAGAAAAGCATGATAAAGATTAATATTAGCTGTGAAGTGCTTCAGATGGCTTACGGCACTATGGTTAGCAGGCTTATCACAATGAGATGATTATGTGACCTCAGCTCTGAGTACGTGACCAGGCAGCACACTGCGTGACTCATAGCTGATAAGTTCTACATTACACCACACCCCAGACACATTTCAACCGCAGCAGCTTGTTTCATATCAGGCTTGTAGGTGGAAAAGTGTTAAAAGCATTAATATTAGCTGTAGAGTGCCGGACGGCTTACGCGGCATTATGGTTGCAAAGCTGATCATTATGAGGTGATTACGTGACCTCAGCTGTGAGTACGTGACCAGGCAGCACACTGCGTGACTCACAGCTGATAGTTCTACATTACACCACACCACAGACACATTTCAACCGCAGCAGCTTGTTCCATATCAGGCTTGTAGGTGGAATAGTGTGTTAAGGATTAATATTAGCAGTAGAGTGCTTCGGACGGCTTACGGCATTATGGTTACAAAGCTGATCATTATGAGGTGATTACGTGACCTCAGCTGTGAGAACCTCACCAGGCATCACAATGTGTGACTCACACCTGATTAGTTCTACATTACACAATATTTAAACAGCGCGCATTTTACAAAATCCTGTGCTTAAGTATTGAGACGACAGTAGTACTGCTTAGGTGAGCTATTTTCGAAGGAAAGTCTTGTTGTCCAATTATCCTTCAATAATTGGCCCTTATCCCTGACTCTAACTTATTGACTGTTTTGTCTTATTATGTTATTTTCGGCATATTTC
>CM032059.1:53453821-53467069 GCA_018831715.1 Matsumurasca onukii | reverse complement strand
CACAGCCATAACTTTGTTGAATTATTTTATGGGAGTTACCCATTGGTTAGACCTTGTAGTATTCAGTAAAACAATAGATTGCAAATGTCAAACTAACAATTGTCACACTTTATGTTAGTGTTTAAATACACTTTAAGTTGCACCGCAAGTTTAAAACAGTTTCATAACAATCTGAACATCCCTTTGCGGTTTTGCGGTTTTATAAGTTAAATAGCCAAGGGCTTATAAGTTAAATAATAATTTAACATTTCTATTAACTATTTCTTTTTCATGAAGTCCTTATTGTTGGTGATGTTGTTTAACCTAGATGTCATATTCATGACTGGCATTTTACTTGATAACGTGTTCAGATTTAAAACGATTATTAAAGGTAAATTTGGAATAATGTTAAATTATTACGATATCCACTTGCGTAGTTATACAATTACAAACCAAAACAGCAAAACCTATAGTGAATTTACCTTTCATAATTATTGACATCCACTTTTTTAGGTTGTTTCAGAAAGGTTGGTGAGTCGTTGTTGAACTAATTGTAATAGAATAAATAGTTTTCTCTCATGGTTATAGTGTGTACATGCTACTATATCTTTAAGAACAAGTGTAATAATAACAATAATAATTAACCAATAAGATAATATAATTGAAGAACTCATGAAGAAGTCATAAAGAGAGTCAGTTTAACAAAACAATATTCAATTTTCCATTTAAAACCCATTTAAGCGTAACACGAAGCAATAATTGAAAGGAGAAGATTAAGTTTCAGAAGCGTCCGGAAGAAATCCGTAAATTGAGGTGAAGCGGCAATAAATATTCGCGAAGAATATCGGAGCGGGAGATAACAAAGGTTTATTGTGCAAATAAGAGACGGGAAATTTGTTACGTTTGACAATAGCAAGCCTATTAAGGGAGGATAGGTATTTGGAAAACAAGAAGAGCTTTATGTAGTGCAATAAATAGGGTGATGTTGAGGGTAGAACGTGCGGCGGCGCCGGTGTGAGGGGGTGGTGACTAGGAGTGGGGGAGCGCCGGGGCGCAGTCAGTACTGCCGTGCCCGTCGAGTGGGGATCAGCTGTTATACGACATTGCAAAGTTATTACAATTTCCGTGGTGACTTCTCTGCTGATTAATAATTGAAATGCTTGATTGTCTACCGAGTTGAGTGAGTTGATGTGGGGTGAGTGATGCCGGCACAGGGCTGAGGGTGGGATACATGTTAGAGGGAGTGCAGTGCGATGGAAGGAGGATAATGCTTGGCCTGTGGAGTTTTTGGGCGATCCACACTCTTCTATCCCTGTGTTCTGCTGACAACTTAGGTCAGTCTCAGTCAAATGGGAATGTATAATGTTAAAACTATACATGCATGTTCAAGTTTCAATTAGATCTGCTTTTGTTATGAATAAATTACCTTTTGTTCATAAATAAATTAAGAAATATAAAGTTTCCCAAGCGAAACATCATTTACTTATCTACTAAGGTTAACAACAATGTGTGTGTGTCTTTTCCAGACAAATTAGTACTAATACCAGTTTGGTACTACATTTTCAGACCACTATTGGATGCATTTAAATAGCACCTCTAAAACTCCAATTAAATAATGTAATGTTCAGTTTAATGAAATGAATGTCAACTGATATTTACTGTCTTTATGAACTAAAAGAATTGTCAAAATAATTAAGTTTTTTGTTTTATCGATTTAATATCAAAAGTTTTACAATTCTTTTGTACAACAATGTATTGAAATAATCTAGCAAATGAAATAATTTGGATAAATATAAATAACTGTACAGATCTTAGTTGTATAAATGCTAAATAGCTAATTTATTACTAAATAAATTTGAAGACAAAAATATTTGGACCAAACCGGGATTTGAACCCGGGTCTCCCGCTTGCCGGGCGGTTATGCTCACCACTACACCATCCGGCCCAACTATTTCTGCCTTCAAATAAGTATTTAAATCTGAATGTTTATCCGAAACATGTGACATGTGAAAATAGTGACTTTAAATCAACAAGCTGGAAATATTACAAACATAATTTAAATACTGTGTCAAATGACTTATTATAGATCTTAATTGTATAAACGTTAAACAGCTAATTTATTACTAAATAAATTTGAAGACAATAATATTCGGACCCAACCGGGATTTGAACCCGGGTCTCCTGCTTGCCGGGACGTTATGCTCACCGGGTTCAAAACCCGGTTCGGTCCAAATATTTTTGTCTTCAAATTTATTTAGTTATAAATAACTATAGACATAGGCCTACTTAAATACAAAAACACTTATTTAAAGCTTGTTTTTTTTTTATTTTGTAAGTGATAAAATATTAGCTAGAAATAGTACCGATATCGAGCTAACTAAAGATTCTAGCTTGCAGCATTCACACATGTTTCTACTCTATACAATTTTAAAGCAGTACTATAGTTATGATAGGTTTTATGTTGGTTAGTTTACTGTATGCCTCATAGTAGGAATTCAGACAAAAAATTATTCATAGTCAAAAGTAGTTCCGTCTGAAAACTACCACCTATGATGGGGTCAAAGCTTTAAAGTAAGAACAAAAATATGTTTATTGAAAAGTACCAGTTTTTCCTTCTGTATGGGTGTATTATTATTTATTAATAAGAGGTATATAATTGTTAACAAGTATATTTAATAAGTACATACTTTAGTTATTGTTTTTGTACAGTAGACTGCAGTTGTTCAAAAAATTCAAAGCCAATTCAAAACATCGAAGCTTTGTAGGTATTTAGACACAGGAAAAGTGTAATGTGCGCTTGAACCCTGTCTAAATGAAAAGGGCAGCGGTAAAGACTGGAAATGTCCTCTTTCACCTTTGCGTGTCCATTTCAATTTGTGGAACTTTGTGTTCGTCATGTATGATTGAATGGCACATATGTGTCAAAATGTATCAAACATTTGTGTTCAAACTGTTTATTGAAAGCGGAATACTAAATCACGACTTTTTTACTGAAAATGAAAAATTACTCAACAATTTATTTTAGCCATGAAAAATGTTATGACTTTTTTCTTTAGTCTTGAGGTCTAAATGACTAATAACTAAGAGAATAATGTATTTTTACATACTTGTATTTCAGAACATTGCAAGCTTATATGGAAATAACTTCTTCAAATACAAAACATAATAATCAAACTAAAACAAAATCGTTGTAAAAAACAATTAAGTTGATTACTAAACAAATTAACTTAAATAATACGTAATACACAACATAAAGCTACTCGTATTAAAAAAACAACCCTTTGGACGCACTGTTGGAAATATTCAAGGTTTTAATCAATCAGGCAAACAATGGAAGATTCTGTGGACAAAGCCGTGTTTCATCAATCAAGGAAAGATGTTGGGTTGGAGTGCTCAGCAAACTAACTGTCGTCAAATAAAGCTCCGTTACACCCTTAGAGGATTGGAAGTCACTGCTTCAAACATTAGTGTCATCAGTGTCTCGCCTGCTTTTCCTTCGGCTGTTAGTGATATCATTTGTGCTCTTTTCATGTACTACTAGCTGTCAATATTAAGTTTTCAATATTTCAGCTAGTAGGCGTTGAGAACAAGCCTGCAATCTTATGGTCCGAGTATTTAGCTAAGTTAGTACCTTTATTATAGTGAAAACTAACATGAACAGCCTCTCCTAACATTTTCTAGCAAGGAGGCGGAAAGTTCCCGCAAAATATTTTGTTCAACTAGTTACATATAGTTTTAAGAGGCGATATATGATGTTAAGCTCTTTACGAGCTTTTGTCCTAATTATTTCCGCCCATTCTTATCCAGTTTTTAGTACATGACCCAGTTCATTTATAAACAAATTCAAATTAAATACGAATTTCTTGAGAAATATTTACGTGCAGCAGATTCATCTGGAGAATCTTGTTAATAGGTTTTAGTAACAAGATAAAAATAAAAATAAAAATATTGGCTCTTGATAAGAAATAATTAAAAAGAAGGCCAAGTCCGGGTCTGTGGGAAGAACGACGTCTGACTTTGCAAGACAGTTGGTAACGCGTTAATACTTGTATTAAAATTATCCTAAAATAGACTAAACAGTTTTAAATTTTTTACGTTACCTAGCTGTATTCGTATGGTGAACTGTATAGATGAGACCATTTCTTTCACAATATAGACCGAGCTCCTCAAATATGCGGTACTACAGAAAATAAACTAAAATGATGTACTGACTTTTGTTGTATCAATTGTATATGATTTGAACTATAATGATCCTTACAATCGATTCAGGCTCGTGGGCTGTGAGCGGGTCAGACCTTGTCTTTGGGGGTAGTGTGTGTACCACCACTTGTTTATGGACATTGATAGCAGACGTGTTAAAGATAAGAGGAACAAAGAGAGTCTCAGTAGGTTTTACAGTATGATACAAGATATTTTAGCTAAAATTGCAAGATACAACGAATGAACGTTGCAAGATACAAAGCTGAAATCGAGATGCTTTCAATATAGATAGCCTTTGAACTAAAAAACAAGCGCAGCCTTTGAAGTTGAGTTTAGTTGTAGTTTAGAGCATTTGACTCTGTTGAGTGAGCAATTTATATTGAGATAGCAAATATAATACTGAGACAGAACATTTTGTCTGAGATCTGAGAGGAACGTAAAAGAATCTATTAGAAGATCATACAGAATATTAAGCATACTTATTACAGATTTACTTAATCTTACGTACTCTTGCAATACCAGGTGCTACATTGAAAGGGGCTACATTGAATAGTGCTACATTGAATAGTGCTACATTGAAAGGTGCTACATTAAATAGTGCTACATTGATATGTGCTACATTGCAAAGTGCTACATTGAAAGGTGCTACATTGAAAGGTGCTACATTTTAGGATGCTACATTGAAAGGTTTTGGTTTGCTCAAGTTAATACATCTATAGACTCTCTACATGCCAGGTCTTTAAAGAAATATAAGGTAAATAAGTATTTGGGCTCATGAACTAATTTGTATTTGCATTACCAAGAAAGAAAGCAATGTAGATCAAACTAATACATGTGTCACACAATTTTCAGTTGTTTGCTTTATTAAAGCGATAGAAACCTAAAAGGGTACTATCTGACTAAAATTCTGTTCAAAAGAAAAGAACTAATAACGTCATTAGTAGACCTACTCCTTTAAATGGTATTCTCTTTTTGTATATAGAAAAGCTGATTATTTAATGATTCTGCTGAATATACTATCAAATGATTCTTCAAACGGTTTTCGGAAAATGAATGAACAAACAATAACATCCAACGCTTTAAAAGTACTTCGAAACAAAGCAAACACGATATTGTGTTGATCCAGCTCTCGAATTATTAAACTTTAAAATAACACAGGTGAACCAAACAAGCAAAAGTTGTCATTGATGAGTTTTGGGTTTGTTTCATCATCCAGTACTAAATATTTAAATGTAAACTGTGTGGGTTGACTAGTTTTGTAGCTAAATTAATCTTTATTCTAGTTCTTCTATCGACGTTTTAATATTTGTTTTAGAAAACATGATTGTTTTTTCGACTTTAGAAACAGTTTTTGCCATTCATATCATTAGTGTTAGTAAAAAAAGGCAACAGACAACGACAAAGTGAAATTAAAATTACTTTCTACGTCAATATAACCGACAAAAACGGTATACTTTCCTTCTAAATTTAAATGTATATTAAGGTAAAGGTTTCCATTTGTGTTTGTCTTTGTTTTCAGAGAGCTTGGAATATAAAAACAATATTCAGGGGAACACTTGTGCAGGTTGACCTTTATTGACCCACGTTCTTCATTGAGGCTATTTTCATAAATATCACATTGGCAGATACGAATTGTGCATATGCTTTTATATCTCGAGTGGCAAGCTTGATAAGCTGGCCATCTGGATACAACTCGGTTAGTAGTTCGTTGGTGATGGTTTTGAATTCAGGTTCAATATCTCCGAAAATGTAAACTTTATCACTGAGCCCTAAAGTAAAGCCTTTTCATACCGAAGACGTTAAAGGAGTATGTCATGCAAATAAAGTATAAACACACTTTTGTCGTAATAAATTACAATGATAGTAGTCTACGATAAGTCAATTTTAAGGTTAAAACAAACATATTGAAACAGCTGCTGTCCTTGCAACAAAGGGATTATAAAAATTACCTTTTTCTTTAGGAAGTAAATGATTATCACACATAACCTGTATTGGATATAAATCATCAAACCACTGGGGGTACGAGTAACTATACACCTATTAATAGTACGTTGTTAATCTGATGCGAAAATTTAGTTTAGTATCAAAACGAAACTAGTATTTTCTCTCTGAAATCTGAAGTACAACTCGCGGGTTAAAGTTCGACAGCTAAGGTGCAGCTGAGGTTTTACCCAAACACGAGTGACGAACGATATGGTATACCTATTGTCGTGGTGCAATAGTAATGAGACATATTTTCAATTTCAGTTGTACGATTAAAATTCAATACGAAGTCAATACAGTAGTGAGGTTTAAGCTACATTAATTAAAAAAAACAGCTGTTGCAGGAGTCTACTCCTTGGAAGGAAAACATAATGAAAACAGGGACATTTTTGGCCTGAAACACGCAGACGTGCATCCGAAAAAGATACGCCATTGACAGCATATAATGCTATTTTTTAATTTAAAATAAAATACGGTCTGGCAGTATGAGAAGGAGCATCGGCTCAAAAAAAACAACAAAATTATAATCCTACAAAAAATATTGAATAGTGTATACTCGTATAACCTACCACTTTAGGTATTTGTTACCCTTAAAGTTCTTACCGTTCTATTAACTTCAATTAGCCAATGATTAAGCAGAGTTTGAACAAAATGTATTATTGATACGGACTTATTCAGCCTTTAATCCAAAATAATACAAGGATACTTACAAAACTAGTTGGCTTTATTTTAATTAGATAAAAGTTAATTTGATATGAGAGATAAAAAGTACGCACTTATCCATTCACTGCTCAATGAGAAACAATGAGATGAAGAAAACCATTGAAAGCAAAGTCACACTTAGATGATAAACGCGATATCAGATTCAGTGTCGTTTCTTAGTGAGGTGCTTAGCGCACAAACAAGTCGTAAGACTTTAATTGCTTGTTCTTACTTTGTTAGGTAGCGTGACTAAACCTTGTTAGCATACAAACTGTTTGTATTTAGAGAAGCCCAAGAGATTAACAGATCTATTTTAACAATTACTCGTTTACCGTGTATTTAGAAAATTTCAACGGGTTTATTATTTAAATGACGCTTACCTAAAACCATCAGTACTGTTTTCTTATTTATCAACTGCAAATAGCACACGCCAATACACATTAGATATTAGTGTGACACTGATAAAAACAATACATTGTGGGTGAACCAAATGTTTTTTAATTTAAGCAATTTTCAAAGTGGAATAAAAATGAAAAATAATTTGTATATTAACATAAAAGTGCGTTGTTTGTCACCACAGTGTGGCAATTTATATTAGCCATTAATGTTTAAAAACGGTTTCTGGCTTATGAGTTCCATGGCATGCCCGTAGAAGTTCCAAAATAGCAGCCCTATTGACAAAACCCTTTTCTGCAGCTGGGAGCCAATCCCGTCAATAACTCTTCGAAAGTTGACTTCCCAGTCATATAAAGTCTGTAGACTCTCTGTTTCAAAGCGAATTCCATCAAACAACTCGAAACTGCGACTTTTGTCGAGCTCAACAGAACAGTTCAACATTTTAACGAGCTCAATCTCAAAACCAATTAAGGAAAATCGAACTTTATTCAATATTGTTTACGGGAAAAAGACTTAGATTGTCCCACCGTAATGGTGGATGACACTGAGATCGAAGAGGTCTACACAACTAAATTCCTTGGAATATACATTGATCAAGGTTTGGCTTGAATACTCACTTAGACCACGATGGCTCAAAACTATCCTCAGGAATTTGTGTAGAGGAAACTGTCCGAATACTCAGGTACTCATGACGGCGTATTACGGAGTAATTTACCCACACTTGTCCTACGGATTGACTTTTAGAGGAGGTTTCACAAAACCAAACTGGTCTAGGATTTTAATTCTTCAAAAACGAGCAGTCAGAATAATCGCTAAATTGCGAAGGAGAGAGTCGTGTAGAGAGAGGCATTCAAAAGCCTAAAACTGTTGACTCTATACCTTGCCTCTACATTTTTGAGACGTTTCTCTTTTTTCATATCAACAAGTAATACCATAAGAGGTACTGACGTACACTCTTATGAAACTAAAGGCAGAGACAACTACCTAACTGGGAAACACAAAACGGTAGTTGATGAAAGTTTGCCTTCTCAGACAAGGGTTCATTTCGTCAACATACTACCAAATTCGTTCAAAAATTCCCTTGAGCTGAAGGCATTTAAAGCTAGTCTTAGAACAATTCTCAAGCATTTCCTAGCATTTTATGATACAGACGAGTTTATGGCATTCAATTGGGAGAACCTATGATTTGCTGACTGAATAGTGACTAGAGTGGTTTCATTGGAATGTATGGGAGAGAGTGAGTGTAAAAACTGTATGTTTGAATGGGATTTAGATGTATGAATGCAAGGCAAGTTTTAGGTACTCAGTCATTTGACGTTTGCTATACATTTATTGTAAATATCAATATGCAATAAAATATATTTTATTTATTTACTTCGTATTCCTCAGAGAAGGCAGTCTGTTGGCGTGGTCCTATATCACTCGACCATGGAACCTATAGATCACATTACCTCTACTTGAGATGATGCATTCCGCAAATTTTCTCTTAAGACACCAATTTGTGACTTTTGCTGTGTGGCACATCGCCCCATCTTGTTGAAAACACATTTCTGCTAATCCCACAGTCTTATCGGGCACGCCATGGAACTTGCTAGCCAGAAGTAAGTTTTAAACAATTATATCAAAACAGAGTTGCAACATAAAATAAATTATTTTGTTAAAAAAAGTTATTGTTTACTGTTTGATTTCAACTTCAAAACCACACTGATAAAAATTACCCTTTACATTCGAATACAATATGTTGTTTGTGATGGTACATTGTGACAGTGGTTTTGATTACTTAGCATGCATTACATTATTTTATAAATAGAATAATGATATAATATTAATAAAATCATAGTGATATCATATGAGGAGATAACAGTACTATAAAACTTAATATTTAAATATACGAGGGTTGTTTGGTAAAGAATAAGATTGTTTCTACCAAAAGGTTATTGTGTAATCTTATTCTACAGCAGATTTTTTACCTTCAATGTATTTCCGTAAGATGAAATACACTTATCCTATTGCCACTGCCATGCCTGGAAAACGTGAGAGAAGGCACCCTTTTGACATGTTCTTCAGAACCGCCACATTTTACTGCATTATTGAAAGTTTAAAGACATTAACAATAATTTATACATTACCACTAATACATTTTTATTTACCCAAAAAAGGTTCTGAACTAACGGTTCGTTGACCGAAAAAAGTTATTCCTCATAGATTATTATTAATCAATGTCAATAATACGCATCCAATTAATTATATTGCAATATAACACTGTTTCTATGTTATTCTCGTGTGCCTAAATAAATGCCCTTACCGATTGATTGTCCTTACCGTACGGGAACATTTTACCAACAAGTTTGTCTGTAAACTGAGCTGCTTTCGACCGCTGTACTTTTTGAAATGAGCAAATCACTACGACACTGCTAAACTGCAAGCACGTGTTGTTTTGACGAAAGTAATTTAGTGAGTATCTAAAAATTACATTACCGCTCACATATACAAAGAGTTCCGAAATGCTTATCGCACGTCCTGCAAGGGTAAACCAAATTGAACTTTTAAATAGCCAAAAGGTACTTACAGTTACTTTGGTAATTGAAAACGTTTATGTTCATTAGTGTTTTACCATAAGAGGCATCTACGAGTATTTACTGTCGTTGTGACATAGTAACAATAGCTGCGTTGTTTTTTAAACACAACTAAAATATTAAGTAATAAGAATATTTATTTTCCAATAGAATGACAGGTACACGTACAATATTTTTGTCGGAAATACTAGCCATCGTGTCTGGTAGGCTACGTTTTCGGTAGCCTTTGCAGAAAGCATACAAATACATTATGAAACCCGTATAGGACAGAGAACACATTATTAAGCCGCCTTTATCCCTTACGGTTAGGGTTTCAACGGGAGGGTGTTCTCTTTATTCTAGAAACCTGCTTTGATGGGAAAGTCCGGGATTATACATGTGTTCAACAGCGTCGTCTTAGGATTAGATGGCTCTGACTCTACATTATCGTGCATTTTTATATTCAATAAGGGAATTTCTTTTCAAAGTATATCCCAGTTGAAATGTTGTGTGTGTTTTATTAAAGTGTGCATTTTATCTTTACATTTTAAACCTAAAACTATTTCGACATGTCTTTAAATTTTATACTACGTGGTCATGTTAAACTTTTGTTAATAATAGATTGAATATTGATACGTCATTGAAAAATTTACGGGGATTGAATGTACTCGTATATGGGTTTCTAAAACTCCCAGAACATTTACTCACACATTTTATTACTTTGTTTTGTTGTGTCGAGTTTAATTTCCTATTTAAAGTACATCTGACTCAATGTATCAAACTGAAATTTGCATAAACTATAACACTATATATAACACTATACTTGTCGGTTAACTCAAATACAAAAATAATAAAAGTTTTCCAAAATCCAAAAATTAAATAACGGTTGCTTAAATCTATATACGAGTAATTTTAGCACATCGAATTTTATTACATACTTTATTGTAATTTATGCAAGTACACGTTTAACAAAGTTATATCACAAATCCATTGATATACCACATATTATGTTAACCGTAAGCAAAAAAAGTCGTTACATGGCGTCAAACTTAGTTAGTCACATTAGTAGGGAGTTTGTGCACCTTTCGTCAAAAACACCCGGTACACTTTATCCACTATTTTAGCGTATAGCGAACCTAATACTGCTTTACAACGCCGCTATTGATCTGTGTTTATCTACTATTTTAACGTATCCTTACATTTACCTACTTGTTTATAATCAGCAAACATAACCTAAAACTCGGCTTGCAAGGCTTGTGTGCGATTTATATGTTCTTCTAAAATCCTTAACAACATGATCAATCAAAGACTGAATTACACTGTTAGCGGTTTTATTTTCTTACTTCATAAAGTTGTTC
This sequence comes from Matsumurasca onukii, assembly GCA_018831715.1. Lineage (NCBI taxonomy): Eukaryota > Metazoa > Arthropoda > Insecta > Hemiptera > Cicadellidae > Matsumurasca > Matsumurasca onukii. The sequence continues at coordinate 53,455,896 of CM032059.1, read as the reverse complement.
GGTTTTAATAACATAATAATTATTATATTATTTTATATTTATATTCATTATTAAACATATGTCATAATGATTTTAGACCTCTTTCTAGTGTAAAATATCTGCGACCACTCAATTAAATGCTGTTGGAAGTAATTTGGTCTACACTAATTACACAAATATTGCTAAATATTGCTTCACATAAGATGATGTTTCGTTAAAACAGATGGGTTCAAGCTTTAAAGCATTTGTTTAAAATAAATTGTTTGAGTGATTGCAATAAAAACTAGTTCGCTTTAGTGGCTTCTGCTACATGCCTATACTTAAAATACAAATGAAGTTACTCGATGTCAAGTGTACAGAGCAATAATTTTTATTTTTACATAAAATTACATTTTCATAACATGGATACTCTCGATAGCAAACACTATACTTTTATACTATATTCAATGCAAGTATTGTTGTAACGAGAGTGGGTCAATACCAACAATATCACCCATTTTTGCTACAAATTAAACCAACGATTCTGTTAAAATACAACAAGTGTTCGCTTGTAAACGTTGCAGCTGTAACGTTAACGTATTGCGGCAGCTAGGATATGCAACACTTTCAAACCAATGTTTCAACGGTACTTATGCGTTTACCGTTTACGTATAACGTTAAACATTTCAGGTTACAAACACTCCCTTTATCATGTACCAATTTGCAATAAGAAACATGTTGTGGCAACAGTATAAACTTGATGTTCTAGTTTCATTTATCCAATGACGAATGAAATTGCTCTTTGTAAGTTCAATATGGATATTGGGATATTATAAAATAAAAACCACCACGAAATTACATAATTTTAATAATTTTTATTCATTTTGTAAATTAGTAAATAATGTGTAGTTTTAGTGCAGCCTGTTAAGAGCCTTCTTGTTAGTATCTCCCTCCAAAGTTTTAACGATAAAACGAGATTGATAATTTCCCAACTTGTTGTCTCTGTGAGCCATACTCAAGGTTCCTGCGTGTTAGGTTTGATACGCTATTGAGCTACCATTAATATAACTGATAAGAACATTTACGCACGCAATGTCAGGAAAAATAAAACATAACAATTCGGACGTAGATGTATGATTTCTACGGTATTACTAGGTTTTATTGTACAAATTCTTAATACTAAAGCAATCAGCAGCTTGGGGATGCCAAGTGAGCTAGTATTTTCTAATTGGTTTCAGGAAGGGTTGCCAGTGACCTGGTTCAAGTGGAGTTGAGGGGTGCAGGTGTAATTGCTATAAACAACCCCCTCCCCACAGCCTAACTGCGAGGGGTTATTCCGGGTAAAAGCTTCCCGTTGAACCTGCCTCTTACTGCGATCCAAACACTCGGCCAACTTTCGTTGTGTTGAGTGTTCATCCGTTACAGTTATATCTGAAACAAAATTTCAAACGGTACTTGAAATAAAAAAATCTTTACTCTTGTATCGGAGCAAGTATTTAGAATGAATTTGGTGAACGGTTTTTTTTGTAAGTATACAAGTATTGAAAGTAAAATCTTTGAAGAGCACAGCAGAATACCCCTCTACGATGTCTAGCGGTCGTAACTAAATAGTTTAGGTGTTTTCAATTATTTATTCTTGACATGACATAGCTCTTTCTACCCAGTGTTAAAATAGTCGTTTTAGAGACTTGTAAAACCCATAGTTTTGCACCTCAATACATCATATGTCTGAACCTACTTATAAGGTATTATTTTTACAGATTTGGATTAAAACTTAATTATGAGTAATTTATTTTTCAACACAAATCAAACCCGTTTTATGACGATGTCACATTTTTTTGGTAGGTATTTTTAACTTACATTAACTTTTTTTAAACTTCTGGAATATGGAACTCTTTTCTTTTCTTTGTCTCCTAAATAAACAAAAAATAACTAGTTTTAGCATATTTAGCAAAGTTTTTATACGTCCAGTTGTTGGTCTTATTTTGAAATTTAAATACCTTTAACTTACGCCTAAAGAAATAATGTAGGCCTATCGTCAGGTTTAAGTTATTGTAATTTGTTAGTAGTTATCGCATTTTGTATAGAAGCTTGTTAAACTACATAAGCTAATGTTT
>CM032059.1:53361081-53453721 GCA_018831715.1 Matsumurasca onukii | reverse complement strand
TTTTACATTTTAATGTAGACGTAGGACTCATCGTTGTACATTGTACTCGTTGTGAAAGTTTCCTACTACAGGTAACCAAAGTTTCAATTTTACTGACATAAATACATAAACATTTGTATTGCAGGTATACATTTGCAAGTATCAAGGTTTCAATAATTTTAATCAAACAAAAATTAATATTACGTTTTTCTAAATGATGCCAAAGTTAAAGGTCTAGCTTTCGTAAACTTTACCCAAAGCTTCAAAATAAATTGCTTGGATAAACTGTACACAAATTATAGACCACGTGTGCATCAACCGTACATCTAGATACCACAAATACGACCGTGGAGTTTTTAATAAACGAATTGTTTCTTGTTTATCGTGCGTAAATTACTACAATCTAAATAATGCAACCCCAGGGTCATCACAAAAGAAAGAAAGGGCCTGAAACATAATTGATGTACAAACTGATACTACATATTATAATTGATTTTTTTAAATCTTCTCAAAGAGTTAGCCATTTACAAACAGTTACGTATATAGTAAGTTTCCGTATGAGCGTTATTAGCTGGTATGCAAGTGTCCAGTTGATACTCCAAGTTCTCTCTGAATTCCACAGTATAAGCTGGCAAGGACATCCAAGGAGTCTAGACCAGACATTGTATGACTTTTTATTGCAATGTATGTGATGCACATTACAATTTATGGATCAGATTCAAAACCTAAATTACCTAAAGAATAAGATCTAAGAAACATTGGCAACCGTTACTAAAGAGATGTTAAGTAACGATCGAATGGGAGTAAACTTGAGTACCGATTAAATACAAGATATGTAAGAAATTTGTTTAATATGAGGATTTTACTAAATGAAAATGAAGGTATCCTACGTTAATTTTTACATAAATCATGTTTAATATCCCACCATTCTTTTATAAAGACCCAGTACATTAACGCGCAGTATGAAAGCGGCCTAAGAGTTTCCAAGGACAATACAAAACACTATACACTACAGTAAAAACACTTAAGGTGAGGTCAGATGGAGATACATTGAGACAGCCAGTGATATGTAACGACGAGAGAGTGATGGGAGAGAACCAGGCTTGTGAAACTTTTATATCACCTCTACAAGTCACTATACACTACAATACAGTATGAACACTTGAGGTGAGGTACAGACGGAGATACACTGAGACAGCCAGTGATATGTAACGACAGAGATGATGGAGAGAACCAGGCTTTGACTTTTATATCACCTCTACAAGTCACTATACACTACAATACAGTATGAACACTTGAGGTGAGGTACAGGCGGAGATACACTGAGACAGCCAGTGATATGTAACGACAGAGTGATGGGAGAGAACCAGGCTTGTGAAACTTTTATATCACCTCTACAAGTCACTATACACTACAATACAGTATAAACACTTGAGGTGAGGTACAGACGGAGATACACTGTGACAGCCAAATATGTAAGAGAGAGTGATGGGAGAGAACCAGGCTTGTGAAACTTTTATATCACCTCTACAAGTCACTATACACTACAATACAGTATAAACACTTGAGGTGAGGTTAGACGGAGATACACTGAGACAGCCAGTGATATGTAACGACAGAGAGTGATGGGAGAGAACCAGGCTTGTGAAACTTTTATATCACCTCTACAAGTCACTATACACTACAATACAGTATAAACACTTGAGGTTGTAGACGGAGATACACTGTGACAGCCAGTGATATGTAACGACAGAGAGTGATGGGAGAGAACCAGGCTTTGCTTTATATCACCTCTACTCACTATACACTAGAATCTATACTAATATATAAAAATGAGATGGTGTGTGTCTGTCTGTGTGTCTGTTTGTCTGTGTGTCTTTTATACTAATATATAAAAATGAGATGTGTGTGTCTGTGTGTCGTGTGTCTGTGTTCTGTTGTCTGTGTGTCTGTCTGTTCCTCAATCACGCAAATACCACTGGACCAATTTCAATGAAATTTTACAGGAATGTGGCTTATATACCTGGTTAACACATAGGCTATTAACATGTTTGATAATTTAATTATTTTCAAGACGGCGGTCATTAATAGAACCTCACTACATATGAAAATTTATAACTCCAAAACTGTCACTAAAACTCTAGAAAAACCGTAACAATATTTAATTTTGACAGCACATACGAGCTTTAAAATTTAATTTCCCACACAATGGTCCTGAGCACTTTTGTCGTATCTTCAACCGTTTGCTCGGAGGCTTGCTTCAGCGTGGAAAAACAGGCTCATGGTGCGCGCCGCTGCATCAAACTCGGCACTTCCACGGGTTGTACCTCTCCTCTGCGCGTCAGTACGTCTAACCGACAGTGTTTGTTGACCATATTACTTACTATTCATGCTTTTACGGCGAGGTGTTGTACTATAGCCATATAGTTTTTCATTTTCAACTAAACAAAATTAGTTTAATTTGGATTTAAAACGTATGTGGTTTGTCATGATACATTTAAAATAAATGTACTTTAGCCATGTAATTATTTTTATTTTCAACTAAACCAGAGTATTTTATTTTGGAATTCAAACTTGTGGTTTGTCATGGTAAATTAAACCTTTGGGTCAACCAGATTACAATAAACATTGTTTTTTATTGTGGTCGACCAAGAAGTTTAATTTTAATTTAAAATGTGTTTAATAAAATGGTTTTAATGACCGCTTATAACTCAAAATCAGCTGAAACTATGGTGGTGAAAATTCGTTTAAGGGTAAAAAAATTATGCAGTGTGTTTTAGCTATATTTTATATCCATAAAACAACCACAAAATAAATGGCGAGGGACCAATGAGCACTGAACATGTTTTTAGGGCATATTCGACCGCTTAAAACTGAAAATCGGCTGAAGATATGGTAGTGAAACTTTGTTTAAGGGGTTAACCCACTACGCAGTGTGCATTTAGCTATATTTTGTATCCATATAACATACGCAAAATAAATGGCGAGGAACCAACTAAGCTCTGAAAACGTCGGAATGACAGGATTACTACGACTCTCACGAGGTAGTCAAACATCGATAAACACTTATTTGGTTTCAGTTTGACTGTACATTGAAATGAATCCATCGACGTTTGGTTATTAAGTTTTCTTGCACTTTGTAAAGTACTAAAACTGGCGCTAAGAAAATTCCTGTCTGTAAGTATGTAAAACTTTTAAGCCATTTTAAAACTCAAATTGGGCTATGAAAAGGGTTTTCCACATGCACTCTCTGCGGTGTGTCCGGTGAATTAGTACCCACTCTCACTCACGTGGCCGCGGTGGCGAGACTGACTGAAAAATCCTGTCCGTCTGTCTGTCTTTAACGTTTTCAAGGCATATGAGACTGCTTATGCCTCAAAATCGGCTGAAGCTATGGCGGTAAAACTTCGCCCCATTACTCAGTGTGTCTTTAGCTATATATTATATTCATACAGCATCCTAAAACAAAATAGCAAGGGACCTAAGTGGACTCAGAAAATGATTTAGGCATTTTGGACCGCTTATAAGTCAAAATAGTATGAAACTATGACGGTGAAACTTTGTTTTAGGGTTAAGCTAATCACACAATGTGTCGTTAGCTACATTTAATGTCAATATAACATCCTCAAAATAAATTGCAAAAGGCCTAAAACGGCCGGAACGGCGGAGAGTAACTATGACTCTCACAAGGTAGCCAACATTTATAAGGAGAAGATGGTAAACTAACAGGCAAACTAAATGAGTTTCAGAAGGGATATGGTACAAAAACTTTACTTTTGTGTTTGTGGGTAATTAAAATAGATCCACAGCAATCAAAAGAAAGCCCAGGCAGAAGCGCGGGTACTCTCAGCTAGTACAGTTATAAACACTTGAGGGAGTACAGACGGAGATACACTCAGACAGCCAGTGATATGTAACGACAGTGATGGGAGAGAACAGGCTTGTGAAACTTTATATCACCTCTACAAGTCACTATACACTACAATTACAGTATAAACACGAGAGAGGTACAGACGAAGATGCATAAGGACAGCCAGTGATATGTAACGACAGAGAGTGATGGGAGAGAACCAGGCTTGTGAAACTTTTATATCACCTCCACAAGTCACTATACACTACAATACAGTATGAACACTTGAGGTGAGGTACAGGCGAGAATACACTGAGACAGCCAGTGATATGTAACGACAGAGTGATGGGAAGAACCAGGCTTGTGAAACTTTTATATCACCTCTACAAGTCACTATACACTACAATACAGTATAAACACTTGAGGTGAGGTACAGACGGAGATACACTGACAGCCAGTGATATGTAACGACAGAGAGTGATAGAGAACCAGGCTTGTAAAACTTTTATATCACCTCTGATCACTATACACTACAATACAGTATAAACACTTGAGGAGAGGTACAGACGAAGATACACTGAGACAGCCAGTGATATGTAACGACAGAGAGTGATGGGAAGAGAACCAGGCTTGTGAAACTTTTTATATCCACCTCTACAAGTCACTATACACTACAATACAGTATAAACACTTGAGGTGAGGTACAGACGGAGATACACTGTGACAGCCAGTGATATGTAACGACAGAGAGTGATGGGAGAGAACCAGGCTTGTGAAACTTTTATATCACCTCTACAAGTCACTATACACTACAATACAGTATAAACACTTGAGGTGAGGTTAGACAGGAGATACACTGTGACAGCCAGTGATATGTAACGACAGAGAGTGATGGGAGAGAACCAGGCTTGTGAAACTTTTATATCACCTCTACAAGTCACTATACACTAGAATCTATACTAATATATAAAAATGAGATGGTGTGTGTCTATGTGTCTGTGTGTCTGTTTGTCTGTGTGTCTTTATACTAATATATAAAAATGAGATGGTGTGTGTCTGTGTGTCTGTGTGTCTGTGTGTCTGTTTGTCTGTGTGTCTGTCTGTTCCTCAATCACGCAAATACCACTGGACCAATTTCAATGAGAAATTTTACAGGAATGTGGCATATACCTGGTTAACACATAGGCTATTAACATGTTTGATAATTTAATTATTTTCAAGACGGCGGTCATTAATAGAACCTCACTACATATGAAAATTTATAACAAAACTGTCACTTAAAACTCTAGAAAAACCGTAACAGATATTTAATTTTTGACCTTTTTATACAGGCTTTAAAATTTAATTTCCCACACTAAATGGTCCTGAGCACTTTTTCGTATCTTCCAACCGTTTGCTCGGAAGGCTTGCTTCAGCGTGGAAAAACAGGCTCATGGTGCGCGCCGCTGCACATCAAACTCGGCACTTCCACGGGTTTATACCTCTCTGCGCGTCAGTGCGTCTAACCGACAGTGTTTGTTGACCATATTACTTACTATTCATGCTTTACAGCAGTGTGGTGCTATAGCCATATAGTTTTCATTTTCAACTAAACAAAATTAGTTTAATTTGGATTTAAAACGTATGTGGTTTGTCATGATACATTTAAAAATAAATGTACTTTAGCCATGTAATTATTTTTATTTTCAACTAAACCAGAGTATTTTATTTTGGAATTCAAACTTATGTGGTTTGTCATGGTAAATTAAACCTTTGGGTCAACCAGATTACAATAAACATTGTTTTTATTGTGGTCGACCCAGAAGTTTAATTTTAATTTAAAATGTGTTTAATAAAATGGTTTTAATGACCGCTTATAACTCAAAATCAGCTGAAACTATGGTGGTGAAAATTCGTTTTAGGGTAAAGCCAATTATGCAGTGTGTTTTAGCTATATTTTATATCATAAAACAACCACAAAATAAATGGCGAGGGACCAAATTAGGCACTGAACATGTTTTGGGGCATATTCGACCGCTTAAAACTGAAAATCGGCTGAATATGGTAGTGAAACTTTGTTTAAGGGTTAACCCACTACGCAGTGTGTTTTAGCTATATTTGTATCCATATAACATACGCAAAATAAATGGCGAGGAACCAACTAAGCTCTGAAAACGTCGGAATGACGGGATTACTACGACTCTCACGGGTAGTCAAACATCGATAAACACTTATTTGGTTTCGGTTTGACTGTACATTGAAATGAATCCATCGACGTTTGGTTATTAAGTTTTCTTGCACTTTGTAAAGTTACTAAAACTGACGCTAAGAAAATTCCTGTCTGTAAGTATGTAAAACTTTTAAGCCATTTTAAAACTCCAAATTGGGCTATGAAAGGGTTTTCCACATGCACTCTCTGCGGTGTGTCCGGTGAATTAGTACCCACTCTCTACGTGGCCGCGGTGGCGAGACTGACTGAAAAAAATCCTGTCCGTGTCTGTCTTTAACGTTTTCAAGGCATATGAGACTGCTTATGCCTCAAAATCGGCTGAGCTATGGCGGTAAAACTTCGCCCATTACTCAGTGTGTCTTTAGCTATATATTATATTCATACAACATCCTTAAACAAAATATAAAGGGACCTAAGTGGACTCAGAAAATGATTTAGGCATTTTGGACCGCTTATAAGTCAAAATAGTATGAAACTATGACGGTGAAACTTTGTTTTAGGGTTAAGCTAATCACACAATGTGTCGTTAGCTACATTTAATGTCAATATAACATCCTCAAAATAAATTGCAAAGGCCTAAAACGGCCGGAACAGCGGAGTAACTATGACTCTCACAAGGTATTGCCATTTAGAAGATGGTAAACTAACAGGCAAACTAAATGAGTTTTCGAAGGATATACGGTACAAAACTTTTTTACTTTAAATTTGTGTTTGTGGGTAATTAAAATAGATCACAGCAGTCAAAGAAAGCCCCGAGGCGAAGCGCGGGTACTCTCAACTAGTACAGTATAACACTTGAGGAGAGGTACAGACGGAGATACACTCAGACAGCCAGTGATATGTAACGACAGAGAGTGATGGGAGAGAACCAGGCTTGTGAAACTTTATATCACCTCTACAGAGTCATACACTACAATACAGTGTAACACTTGAGGAGGTACAGACGACGATACATGAGGAAGCCAGTGATATGTAACGACAGAGAGTGATGGGAGAGAACCAGGCTTGTGAGAACTTTTATATCACCTCTACAAGTCACTATACACTACAATACAGTATAAACACTTGAGGAGGTACAGGCGGAGATACACTGAGACAGCCAGTGATATGTAACGACAGAGAGTGATGGGGAGAAGAGGCCAGGCTTTAAACAGTATATCACCTCTACAAGTCACTATACACTCAATACAGTATAAACACTTGAGGTGAGGGTACAGACGGAGATACACTGAGACAGCCAGTGATATGTAACGACAGTGATGGGAGAGAACCAGGTTTGTAAAACTTTTATATCACCTCTACAAGTCACTATACACTACAATACAGTATAAACACTTGAGATGAGGTACAGACGGAGATACACTGAGACAGCCAGTGATATGTAACGACAGAGTGATGGGAGAGAACCAGGCCTGTGGAAACTTTTATATCACCTCTACAAGTCACTATACACTACAATACAGTATAAACACTTGAGGTGAGAGGTACAGACGGAGATACACTGAGACAGCCAGTGATATGTAACGACAGAGTGATGGGAAGAGAACAGGCTTGTGAGAAACTTTTATATCACTCTACAAGTCACTATACACTACAATACAGTATGAACACTTGAGGAGAGGGGCCGACGGAGATACACTAAGACAGCCAGTGATATGTAACGACAGAGAGTGATGGGAGAGAGAACCAGGCTTGTGAAATTTTATATCACCTCTACAAGTCACTACACTACAACAGGTATAAACACTTGAGGTGAGGTACAGACGGAATACACTGTGACAGCCAGTGATATGTAACGACAGAGAGAGATGGGAGAGAACCAGGCTTGTAGAACTTTTATATCACCTCTACACAACTACCTACAATACAGTATGAACACTTGAGGTGGGTGTACAGACGGAGATACACTGAGACAGCCAGTGGGTAACGAGAGAGTGATGGGAGAGAACCAGGTTTGTGAAACTTTTATATCACCTCTACAAGTCACTATACACTACAATACAGAATGAACACTTGAGGGTGAGTGGGTACACTGAGACAGCCAGTGATATGTAACGACAGAGAGTGATGGGAGAGAACCAGGCTTGAAACTTTATATCACCTCTACAAGTCACTATACACTACAATACAGTATGAACACTTGAGGTGAGGTACAGACGGAGATACACTGAGACAGCCAGTGATATGTAACGACAGAGAGTGATGGGAGAGAACCAGGCTTGTGAAACTTTATATCGCCTTCTACAAGTCACTATACACTACAATACAGTATAAACACTTGGTGAGGTACAGACGGAGATACACTGTGACAGCCAGTGATATGTAACGACAGAAGAGTGATGGGAGGAACCAGGCTTGTGAAACTTTTTATATCTCTACCTCTACAAGTCTTATACTACAATACAGGTATAAACTTACAGGAGGTGAGGTACAGACGGATACACTGGACAGCCAGTGATATGTAACGACAGAGAGTGATGGGAGAGAACCAGGCTTGTGAAACTTTTATATCACCTCTACAAGTCACTATCCACTACAATACAGTATGAACACTGGGTGAGGTACAGACGGAGATACACTGAGACAGCCAGTGATATGTAACGACAGAGAGTGATGGGAGAGACCAGGCTTGTGAAACTTTTTATGTCCTCTACAAGTCACTATACACTACAATACAGTTATGAACACTTGAGGTGAGGTGGGCGGAGATACACTGAGACAGCCAGTGATATGTAACGACAGAGTGATGGGAAAGAACAGGCTTGTGAAACTTTTATATCACCTCTACAAGTCACTATACACTACAATACAGTGCACTTGAGGTGAGGTACAGACGGAGATACACCCAGCCAGTGATATGTAACGACAGAGAGTGATGGGAGAGAACCAGGCTTGTGAAACTTTTATATCACCTCTACAAGTCACTATACACTACAATACAGTATATAAACACTTGAGGTGAGGTTAGACGGAGATACACTGAGACAGCCAGTGATATGTAACGACAGAGAGTGATGGGAGAGAAGACAGGCTTGTGAAACTTTTTATATCTCTACAAGTCACTATACACTACAATACAGTATAAACACTTGAGGTGAGGTTAGACGGAGATACACTGTGACAGCCAGTGATATGTAACGACAGAGAGTGATGGGAAGAGAACCAGGCTTGTGAAACTTTTATCACCTCACAAGTCACCACTAGAATCTATACTAATATATAAAAATGAGATGGTGTGTGTCTATGTGTCTGTGCTGTTTTCTGTGTGTCTTTATACTAATATATAAAAAATGAGATGGTGTGTGTCTGTGTGTCATGGTGCCTGTGTGTCTGTTTGTCTGTGTGTCTGTCTGTTCCTCAATCACGCAAATACCACTGGACCAATTTCAATGAAATTTTACAGGAATGTGGCTTATATACCTGGTTAACACATAGGCTATTAACATGTTTGATAATTTAATTATTTTCAAGACGGCGGTCATTAATGAGACCTCACTACATATGAAAATTTATAACTCAAAACTGTCAAAAACTCTAGAAAAACCGTAACAGATATTTAATTTTGACAGCACATACGAGCTTTAAAGTTTATTTCCCACAAATGGTCCTGACGCGTCATGTATCTTCAACCGTTTGCTCAGGAGGCAGCTTCAGCGTGGAAAAACAGGCTCATGGTGCGCAAGCGCGCTCAAACTCGGCACTTCCACGGGTTGTACTCTCTCTGCGCGTCGTACGTCTAACCGACAGTGTTTGTTGACCATATATACTTACTATTCATGCTTTACAGCGAGTGTTGTACTATAGCCATATAGTTTTTCATTTTCAACTAAACAAAATTAGTTTAATTTGGATTTAAAACGTGGTTTGTCATGATACATTTAAAATAAATGTACTTTACCATGTAATTATTTTTATTTTCAACTAAACCAGAGTATTTTATTTTGGAATTCAAACTTATGTGTTTTGTCATGGTAAATTAAACCTTTAGGTCAACAGATTACAATAAACATTGTTTTTTATTGTGGTCGACCAAGTTTAATTTTAATTTAAAATGTGTTTAATAAAATGGTTTTAATGACCGCTTATAACTCAAAATCAGCTGAAACTATGGTGGTGAAAATTCGTTTAAGGGTAAAGCCAATTATGCAGTGTGTTTTAGCTATATTTTATATCCATAAAACAACCACAAAATAAATGGCGAGGGACAAATTAGGCACTGAACATGTTTTTAGGGCATATTCGACCGCTTAAAACTGAAAATCGGCTGAAGATATGGTAGTGAAACTTTGTTTAAGGGTTAACCCACTACGGTGTGCATTTAGCTATATTGTATCCATATACAGAAACCAAAGCTCTGAAAACGTCGGAATGACGGGATTACTACGACTCTCACGAGGCAGTCAAACATCGATAAACACTTATTTGGTTTCAGTTTGACTGTACATTGAAATGAATCCATCGACGTTTGGTTATTAAGTTTTCTTGCACTTTGTAAAGTACTAAAACTACGCTAAGAAAATTCCTGTCTGTAAGTATGTAAAACTTTTAAGCCATTTTAAAACTCCAAATTGGGCTATGAAAGGGTTTTACGCACTCTCTGGGTGTGTCCGGTGAATTAGTACCCTCTCACTCACGTGGCCGTGGCAGAGACTGACTGAAAAAATCCTGTCCGTCTGTCTGTCTTTAACGTTTTCAAGGCATATGAGACTGCTTATGCCTCAAAATCGGCTGAAGCTATGGCGGTAAAACTTCGCCCCATTACTCAGTGTGTCTTTAGCTATATATTATATTCATACAACATCCTTAAACAAAATAGCGGGGACCTAAGTGGACTCAGAAAATGATTTAGGCATTTTGGACCGCTTATAAGTCAAAATGATTATGAAACTATGACGGTGAAACTTTGTTTTAGGGTTAAGCTAATCACACAATGTGTCGTTAGCTACATTTAATGTCAATATAACATCCTCAAAATAAATTGCAAAGGCCTAAAACAGCCGGAACAGCAGGTAACTATGACTCTCACAAGGTAGCCAACATTTATAAGGAGAAGATGGTAAACTAACAGGCAAACTAAATGAGTTTTCAGGGATATACGGTACAAAACTTTTTTACTTTAAATTTGTGTTTGTGGGTAATTAAAATAGATCCACAGAAATCAAAAGAAAGCCCCGAGGCAGAAGCGCGGGTACTCTCAGCTAGTACAGTATAAACACTTGAGGAGAGGTACAGACGGAGATACACTCAGACAGCCAGTGATATGTAACGACAGAGGTGATGGGAGAGACCAGGCTTGTGAAACTTTATATCACCTCTACAAGTCACTATACACTACAATACAGTATAAACACTTGAGGAGAGGTACAGACGACGATACACTGAGACAGCCAGTGATATGTAACGACAGAGAGTGATGGGGAAGAACCAGGCTTGTGAAACTTTTATATCACCTCTACAAGTCACATACACAGTATATAAAACAGGGAGAGGTACAGGCGGAGATACACTGAGACAGCCAGTGATATGTAACGACAGAGGTGATGGGAGAGAACCAGGCTTGTTAAGCATATCACCTCTACAAGTCACTATACACTCAATACAGTATAAACACTTGAGGTGAGGTACAGACGGAGATACACTGAGACAGCCAGTGATATGTAACGACAGAGAGTGATGGGAGAGAACCAGGCTTGTAAAACTTTTATATCACCTCTACAAGTCACTATACACTACAATACAGTATAAACACTTGAGATGAGGACAGACGGAGATACACTGAGACAGCCAGTGATATGTAACGACAGAGAGTGATGGGAGAAGAACCAGGCCTGTGAAACTTTTATATCACCTCTACAAGTCACTATACACTACAATACAGTATAAACACTTGAGGTGAGGTACAGACGGAGATACACTGAGACAGCCAGTGATATGTAACGACAGTGATGGGAGAACAGGCTTGTGAGCTTTTATATATCACCTCTACAAGTCACTATACACTACAATACAGTATGAACACTTGAGGAGAGGTACAGACGGAGATACACTGAGACAGCCAGTGATATGTAACGACAGAGAGTGATGGGAAGAGAAAGCTTGTGAAATTTTTATATCACCTCTACAAGTCACTATACACTACAATACAGTATAAACACTTGAGGTGAGGTACAGACGGAGATACACTGTGACAGCCAGTGATATGTAACGACAGAGTGATGGGAGAGAACCAGGCTTGTGAAACTTTTATATCACCTCTACAAGTCACTATACACTACAATACAGTATGAACACTTGAGGTGAGGTACAGACGGAGATACACTGAGACAGCCAGTGATATGTAACGACAGAGAGTGATGGGAGAGAACCAGGTTTGTGAAACATATCACCTCTACAAGTCACTATACACTACAATACAGTATGAACACTTGAGGTGAGGTACAGGCGGAGATACACTGAGACAGCCAGTGATATGTAACGACAGAGAGTGATGGGAGAGAACCAGGCTTGTGAAACTTTATATCACCTCTACAAGTCACTACACGTACAGTATGAACACTTGAGGGTGGGGTACAGACGGAGATACACTGAGACAGCCAGTGATATGTAACGACAGAGAGTGATGGGAGAGAACCAGGCTTGTGAAACTTTTATATCGCCTCTACAAGTCACTATACACTACAATACAGTATAAACACTTGAGGTGAGGTACAGACGGAGATACACTGCAGCCAGTGATATGTAACGACAGAGAGTGATGGGAGAGAACCAGGCTTGTGAAACTTTTATATCACCTCTACAAGTCACTATACACTACAATACAGTATAAACACTTGAGGTGAGGTACAGACGGAGATACACTGAGACAGCCAGTGATATGTAACGACAGAGAGTGATGGGGAGAACCAGGCTTGTGAAACTTTTATATCACCTCTACAAGTCACTATACACTACAATACAGTATGAACACTTGAGGGAGGTACAGACGGAGATACACTGAGACAGCCAGTGATATGTAACGACAGAGAGTGATGGGAAGAACCAGGCTTGTGAAACTTTTATATCGCTCTACAAGTCACTATACACAATACAATATAGAACACTTGAGGTGAGGGTACAGACGGAGATACACTGAGACAGCCAGTGATATGTAACGACAGAGAGTGATGGGAGAGAACCAGGCTTGTGAAACATATCGCCTCTACAAGTCACTATACACTACAATACAGTATAAACACTTGAGGTGAGGTACAGACGGAGATACACTGTGACAGCCAGTGATATGTAACGACAGAGAGTGATGGGAGAGAACCAGGCTTGTGAAACTTTTATATCACCTCTACAAGTCACTATACACTACAATACAGTATAAACACTTGAGGTGAGGTACAGACGGAGATACACTGAGACAGCCAGTGATATGTAACGACAGAGAGTGATGGGAGAGAACAGGCTTGTGAAACACATATCACCTCTACAAGTCACTATACACTACAATACAGTATAAACACTTGAGGTGAGGTACAGACGGAGATACACTGAGACAGCCAGTGATATGTAACGACAGAGAGTGATGAAGAGGCTGAGCATATCACCTCTACCTGTCACTATACACTACAATACAGTATGAACACTTGAGGTGAGGTACAGACGGAGATACACTGTGACAGCCAGTGATATGTAACGACAGAGAGTGATGGGAGAGAGAGGCTTGTGAAACTTTTATATCACCTCTACAAGTCACTATACACTACAATACAGTATAAACACTTGAGGTGAGGTTAGACGGAGATACACTGTGACAGCCAGTGATATGTAACGACAGAGAGTGATGGGAGAGAACCAGGCTTGAAACTTTTATATCACCTCTACAAGTCACTATACACTAGAATCTATACTAATATATAAAAATGAGATGGTGTGTGTCTATGTGTCTGTGTGTCTGTTTGTCTGTGTGTCTTTTATACTAATATATAAAATGAGATGGTGTGTGTCTGTGTGTCTGTGTGTCTGTGTGTCTGTTTGTCTGTGTGTCTGTCTGTTCCTCAATCACGCAAATACCACTGGACCAATTTCAATGAAATTTTACAGGAATGTGGCTATATACCTGGTTAACATAGGCTATTAACATGTTTGATAATTTAATTATTTTCAAGACGGCGGTCATTAATAGAACCTCACTACATATGAAAATTTATAACTCCAAAACTGTCACTTAAAACTCTAGAAAACCGTAACAGATATTTAATTTTTGACAGCACATACGAGCTTTAAAATTTAATTTCCCACACAAATGGTCCTGAGCACTTTTGTCGTATCTTCAACCGTTTGCTCGGAAGGCTTGCTTCAGCGTGGAAAAACAGGCTCATGGTGCGCGCCGCTGCACGCTCAAACTCGGCACTTCCACGGGTTGTACCTCTCCTCTGCGCGTCAGTACGTCTAACCGACAGTGTTTGTTGACCATATTACTTACTATTCATGCTTTACAGCGAGTGTTGTACTATAGCCATATAGTTTTTCATTTTCAACTAAACAAAATTAGTTTAATTTGGATTTAAAACGTATGTGGTTTGTCATGATACATTTAAAAATAAATGTACTTTAGCCATGTAATTATTTTTATTTTCAACTAAACCAGAGTATTTTATTTTGGAATTCAAACTTATGTGGTTTGTCATAGTAAATTAAACCTTTGGGTCAACCAGATTACAATAAACATTGTTTTTGTTGTGGTCGACCCAGAAGTTTAATTACAATTTAAAATGTTTAATAAAATGGTTTTAATGACCGCTTATAACTCAAAATCAGCTGAAACTATGGTGGTGAAAATTCGTTTAAAAGGTAAAAGCCAATTATGCAGTGTGTTTTTCTATATTTTATATCCATAAAACAACCACAAAATAAATGGCGAGGACCAAATTAGGCACTGAACATGTTTTAGGGCATATTCGACCGCTTAAAACTGAAAATCGGCTGAAGATATGGTAGTGAAACTTTGTTTAAGGGGTTAACCCACTACGCAGTGTGCATTTAGCTATATTTTGTATCCATATAACATACGCAAAATAAATGGCGAGGAACCAAACTAAGCTCTGAAAACGTCGGAATGACGGGATTACTACGACTCTCACGAGGTAGTCAAACATCGATAAACACTTATTTGGTTTCAGTTTGACTGTACATTGAAATGAATCCATCGACGTTTGGTTATTAAGTTTTCTTGCACTTTGTAAAGTGCTAAAACTGACGCTAAGAAAATTCCTGTCTGTAAGTATGTAAAACTTTTAAGCCATTTTAAAACTCAAATTGGGCTATGAAAAGGGTTTTCCCACATGCACTCTCTGCGGTGTGTCCGGTGAATTAGTACCCCACTCTCACTCACGTGGCCGCGGTGGCGAGACTGACTGAAAAAAAATCCTGTCCGTCTGTCTGTCTTTAACGTTTCCAAGGCATATGAGGCTTGCCTCAAAATCATTGAAGCTGGCGGCCGCCAGTGCTTTGGCATAATTGCATATTTATACCAATGAAACAGCAAAGGGACCTAAGTGGACTCAGAAAATGATTTAGGCATTTTGGACCGCTTATAAGTCAAAATAAGTATGAAACTATGACGATGAAACTTTTGTTTTGGGTTAACTAATCACACAATGTGTCGATTATACATTTAATGTCAATATAACATCCTCAAAATAAATTGCAAAGGCCTAAAACGGCCGGAACGGCGGAGTAACTATGACTCTCACAGGTAGCAACACTTATACAGAGGAGAGATGGTAAACTAACAGGCAAACTAAATGAGTTTCGAAGGATATACAGTACAAAGCTTTTTATTTAAATTTGTGTTTGTAAGGTATTCAAAATAGATCCACAACAATCAAAGCCGAGGCGAAGCGCAGGTACTCTCACTAATTACAGTATAAACACTTGAGGAGAGGTACAGACGGAGATACACTCAGACAGCCAGTATAATAACGACAGAGAGTGATGGAGAGAACAGGCTTGTGAAACTTTTATATCACCTCTACAAGTCACTATACACTACAATACAGTATAAACACTTGAGGGAGGTACAGACGAGATACACTGAGACAGCCAGTGATATGTAACGACAGAGAGTGATGGGAAGAACCAGGCTTGTGAAACTTTTATATCACCTCTACAAGTCACTATACTACAATACAGTATAAACACTTGAGGTGAGGTACAGACGGAGATACACTGAGACAGCCAGTGATATGTAACGACAGAGAGATGATGGGAGAACCAGGCTTGTGAAACATATCACCTCTACAAGTCACTATACACTACAATACAGTATGAACACTTGAGGTGAGGTACAGACGGAGATACACTGAGACAGCCAGTGATATGTAACGACAGAGAGTGATGGGAAGAACAGGCTTGTGAAACTTTTATATCACCTCTACAAGTCACTATACACTACAATACAGTATAAACACTTGAGGTGGGGTACAGACGGAGATACACTGTGACAGCCAGTGATATGTAACGACAGAGTGATGGGAGAACCAGGCTTGTGAAACTTTTTATATCACCTCTACAAGTCACTATACACTACAATACAGTATAAAACATGGGGTGAGGAGGTACAGACGGAGATACACTAGGACAGCCAGTGATATGTAACGACAGAGAGTGATGGAGAGAACCAGGCTTGTGAAACTTTTATATCGCCTCTACAAGTCACTATACTACAATACAGTATAAACACTTGAGGTGAGGTACAGACGGAGATACACTGAGACAATAGTGATATGTAACGACAGAGTGATGGGAGAGAACCAGGCTTGTGAAACATATCACCTCTACAAGTCACTATACACTACAATACAGTATAAACACTTGGTGAGGTACAGACGGAGATACACTGAGACAGCCAGTGATATGTAACGACAGAGGTGATGGGAGAGAACCAGGCTTGTGAAACTTTTATATCGCCTCTACAAGTCACTATACACTACAATACAGTAAGACACTTGAGGTGAGGTACAGACGGAATACTGAGACAGCCAGTGATATGTAACGACAGAGAGTGATGGGAGAGAACCAGGCTTGTAGAACTTTTATATCGCCTCTACAAGTCATACACTGTCTACAGTATAAACACTTGAGGTGAGGTACAGACGGAATACACTGTGACAGTAGTGATGTAACGACAGAGAGTGATGGGAGAGAACCAGGCTTGTGAAACTTTTATATCACCTCTACAAGTCACTATACACTACAATACAGTATAAACACTTGAGATGAGGTACAGACGGAGATACACTGAGACAGCCAGTGATATGTAACGACAGAGTGATGGGGGAGAGAACCAGGCTTGTGAAACTTTATATCACCTCTACAAGTCTATACACTACAATACAGTATAAACACTTGAGGTGAGGTACAGACGGAGATACACTGAGACAGCCAGTGATATGTAACGACAGAGAGTGATGGGAGAGAACCAGGCTTGTGAAACTTTTATATCACCTCTACAAGTCACTATACACTACAATACAGTATGAACACTTGAGAGAGGTACAGACGGAGATACACTAAGACAGCCAGTGATATATAACGACAGAGTGATGGGAAGAACCAGGCTTGTAGAACTTTTATCACCTCTACAAGTCACTATACACTACAATACAGTATAAACACTTGAGGGTGGTACAGACGGAGATACACTGTGACAGCCAGTGATATGTAACGACAGAGAGTGATGGGAGAACCAGGCTTGTGAAACTTTTTATCACCTCTACAAGTCACTATACACTACAATACAGTATATGAACACTTGAGGTGAGGTACAGACGGAGATACACTGAGACAGCCAGTGATATGTAACGACAGAGAGTGATGGGAGAGAACCAGGTTTGTGAAACTTTTATATCACCTCTACAAGTCACCTACACTACAATACAGTATGAACTTGAGGTGAGGTACAGGCGGAGATACACTGGAGACAGCCAGTGATATGTAACGACAGAGAGTGATGGGAGAGAACCAGGCTTGTGAAACTTTTATATCACCTCTACAAGTCACTATACACTACAATACAGTATGAACACTTGAGGTGAGGTACAGACGGAATACACTGAGACAGCCAGTGATATGTAACGACAGAGAGTGATGGGAGAGAACCAGGCTTGTGAAACTTTATATCGCCTCTACAAGTCACTATACACTACAATACAGTATAAACACTTGAGGTGAGGTACAGACGGAGATACACTGTGACAGCCAGTGATATGTAACGACAGAGAGTGATGGGAGAGAACCAGGCTTGTGAAACTTTTATATCACCTCTACAAGTCACTATACACTACAATACAGTATAAACACTTGAGGTGAGGGTACAGACGGAGATACACTGAGACAGCCAGTGATATGTAACGACAAGAGAGTGATGGGAAGAACCAGGCTTGTGTGAAACTTTTATATCACCTCTACAAGTCACTATCCACTACAATACAGTTATAACACTTGAGGTGAGGTACAGACGGAGATACACTGAGACAGCCATGATAAACGACAGAGTGATGGGAGGGAGACCAGGCTTGTGAAACTTTTATATCACCTCTACAAGTCTATACACTACAATACAGTGGAACACTTGAGGTGAGGGTACAGACGGAGATACACTGAGACAGCCAGTGATATGTAACGACAGAGAGTGATGGGAGAGAACCAGGCTTGTGAAACTTTATATCGCCTCTACAAGTCACTATACACTACAATACAGTATAAACACTTGAGGTGAGGAGGTACAGACGGAGATACACTGTGACAGCCAGTGATATGTAACGACAGAGAGTGATGGGAGAGAACCAGGCTTGTGAAACTTTTTATCACCTCTACAAGTCACTATACACTACAATACAGTATAAACACTTGAGGTGAGGTACAGACGGAGATACACTGAGACAGCCAGTGATATGTAACGACAGAGAGTGATGGGAGAGAACCAGGCTTGTGAAACTTTTATATCACCTCTACAAGTCACTATACACTACAATACAGTATAAACACTTGAGGTGAGGGTACAGACGGAGATACACTGAGACAGCCAGTGATATGTAACGACAGAGAGTGATGGGAAGAACCAGGCCTGTGAAACTTTTATATCACCTCTACAAGTCACTATACACTACAATACAGTATGAACACTTGAGGTGAGGGTACAGACGGAGATACACTGTGACAGCCAGTGATATGTAACGACAGAGAGTGATGGGAGAGAACCAGGCTTGTGAAACTTTTATATCACCTCTACAAGTCACTATACACTACAATACAGTATATAAACACTTGAGGTGAGGTTAGACGGAGATACACTGAGACAGCCAGTGATATGTAACGACAGAGAGTGATGGGAGAGAACCAGGCTTGTGAAACTTTTATATCACCTCTACAAGTCACTATACACTAGAATCTATACTAATATACATAAAATGAGGATGGTGTGTGTCTATGTGTCTGTGTGTCTGTTTGTCTGTGTGTCTTTTATACTTACAATATATAAAAATGAGATGGTGTGTGTCTGTGTGTCTGTGTGTGTCTGTGTGTCTGTTTGTCTGTGTGTCTGTCTGATCACGCAAATACCACTGGACCAATTTCAATGAAATTTTACAGGAATGTGGCTTATATACCTGGTTAACACATATGGCTATTAACATGTTTGATAATTTAGTTATTTCAAGACGGCAGTCATTAATAGAACCTCTACACTACATATAGAAAATTTATAACTCCAAAACTGTCACTTAAAACCTAGAAACCGTAACAACAGATATTTAATTTTGACAGCACATACGAGCTTTAAAATTTAATTTCCCACACAAATGGTCCTGAGCACTTTTGTCGTATCTTCAACCGTTTGCTCAGGCTTTGCTTCAGCGTGGAAAAACAGGCTCATGAAGTTGCGCCGCTGCACATCTCAAACTCGGCACTTCCACGGGTTGTACCTCTCCTCTGCGCGTCAATACGTCAACCACAGCAGTGTTTGTTGACCATATTACCACTATTCATGCTTTACAGCGGTGTTGTACTATAGCCATAGGTTTTCATTTCAACTAAACAAAATTAGTTTGAATTTGGATTTAAAACGTATGTGGTTTGTCATGATATTTAAAATAAATGTACTTTAGCCATGTAATTATTTTTATTTTCAACTAAACCAGAGTATTTTATTTTGGAATTCAAACTTATGTGGTTTGTCATGGTAAATTAAACCTTTGGGTCAACCAGATTACAATGTAACATTTGTTTTTATGTGGTCGACCCAGAAGTTTAATTTTAATTTAAAATGTGTTTAATAAAATGGTTTTAATGACCGCTTATAACTCAAAATCAGCTGAAACTATGGTGGTGAAAATTCGTTTAAGGGTAAAGCCAATAATATGCAGTGTGTTTTAGCTATATTTTATTATAAAACAACCACAAAATAAATGGCGAGACAAATTAGGCACTGAACATGTTTTAGGGCATATTCGACCATAAAGCGAAAATCGGCTGAAGATATGGTAGTAGAAACTTTGACAAGAGATTACCCACTACGCAGTGTGCATTTAAGCTATATTTTGTATCCATATAACATGCACGCAAAATAATGGCGGGGAACAAACTGGCTCTGAAAACGTCGGAATGACGGGATTACTACGACTCTCACGGGTGAGTCAAACATCGATAAACACTTATTTGGTTTCTAGTTTGACTGTACATTGAAATGAATCCATCGACGTTTGGTTAAATGAGTTTTCACTTACGCGTTGCCTTCCGGTGCTTAAGCCATTTTGGAAACTCGATTGGGCACCGTAAAAGGGTTTTCCCAATCTCTGCGGTTGTCGGTGAATTAGTACCCCCTCTCACTCGGTGGCGGTTGATGAAAAAGATCTGGCCGTCTGTGCTGCTTTCGTTTCAAGGCATGAACTGCCTTAACTCAAACTCGAGCTGTTTCAGCGAAAAACTTCCCCCTTACAGTGCATGTTGGCTTATATTATTATTCACTCCATAACAAAACCTACAACAGGGACCTAAGTGGGATTCAGAAAAGATTTACAGGGAGATTTTGGGACCGCTTATTCAAAATGATATGCTATGACGGTGGCTTTGTTTGGGTTAAGCTAATCACTGACAATGTGTGACACATTTCAATATCAATATGGCATCCTCAAAATAAATTGCAAAGCCTAAAACGGCCGGAACATGGGAGGCCTTGAAACTCCTGGTAGCAACACTTGGGAAGAGACCAGGCTACAACAGAACAAATGAGTTTTCAGAAAGGATATACAAGACAAAACTTTTTGAAATTTATGTTGCAAGGAGTTAATTAAGGGTGAATCCTTTAATCAAAAAAGAAACTGAGCAAACTGTGGGGTTCAACTAGTATAGGCAGGGAGCCAGACGGGAGACACTCAGACAGGTGATATGTAACGACAGAGGTGATGGGAGGAACTTGAGCATTGGCTTTTATATCACTCTACAAGTCACTACATAACTTGAGGGAGGGTGAGATACACTGAGGAGTGACAAGCAGAAGTGATGGGAGAACCAGGCTTGTGAAACTTTTATCCTCTACAAGTCACTATACACTACAGCATGAAACACTTGAGGAGAACACAGGCGGAGATACACTGAGACAGCCAGTGATATGTAACGACAGAGAGTGGGGAAAGAGGCAGGCTTGTGAACTGTATATCATCCTACCACTCAGTACATTATAAACACCAAAGTGAGGTATTTACAGACGGAGATACACTGAGACAGCCAGTGATATGTAACGACAGAGTGGGAGAGAACCAGGCTTGTAAAACTTTTATATCACCTCTACAAGTCACTATACACTACAATACACATAAACACTTGAGGTGAGGTACAGAAGGAGATACACTGAGACAGCCAGTGATATGTAACGACAGAGTGATGGGAGAGAGACCAGGCTTGTGAAACTTTTATATCACCTCTACAAGTCACTATACACTACAATACAGTATGAACACTTGAGGTGAGGTACAGACGGAGATACACTGAGACAGCCAGTGATATGTAACGACAGAGAGTGATGGGAGAGAACCAGGCTTGTGAAACTTTTATATCACCTCTACAAGTCACTATACACTACAATACAGAGTGAAACACTTGAGGTGAGGTACAGACGGAGATACACTGAGACAGCCAGTGATATGTAACGACAGAGAGATGGGACAGAACCAGGCTTGTAAAAACATATCACCTCTACAAGTCACTACACTACAAGGTATAAACACTTGAGGTGAGGGTACAGACGGAGATACACTGAGACAGCCAGTGATATGTAACGAGAGAGTGATGGGGAGAACCAGGCTTGTGAAACTTGTATATCACCTCTACAAGTCACTATACACTACAATACAGTATAAACACTTGAGGAGAGGTACAGGCGGAGATACACTGAGAGACAGCCAGTGATATGTAACGACAGAGTGATGGGAGAGAACCAGGCTTGTGAAACTTGTATATCACCTCTACAAGTCACTATACACTCAATACAGTATAAACACTTGAGGTGAGGGTACAGACGGAGATACACTGAGACAGCCAGTGATATGTAACGACAGAGAGTGATGGGAGAGAACCAGGCTTGTAAAACTTTTATATCACCTCTACAAGTCACTATACACTACAATACAGTATAAACACTTGAGGTGAGGTACAGACGGAGATACACTGAGACAGCCAGTGATATGTAACGACAGAGAGTGATGGGAGAGAACCAGGCTTGTGAAACTTTTATATCACCTCTACAAGTCACTATACACTACAATACACAACATGAACACTTGAGGTGAGGTACAGGCGGAGATATACATTGAGACAGCCAGTGATATGTAACGACAGAGAGTGATGGAGAGAACCAGGCTTGTGAAACTTTTATATCACCTCTACAAGTCACTATACACTACAATACTGTATATGAACACTTGGTGAGGTACAGGCGGAAATACACTGAGACAGCCAGTGATATGTAACGACAGAGAGTGATGAGCGAGAACCAGGCTTGTGAAACTTTTATATCACCTCTACAAGTCACTATACACTACAATACAATTATGAACACTTGGAGGTGAGGTACAGGCGGAGATACATGAGACAGCCAGTGATATGTAACGACAGAGAGTGATGGGCGAGAACCAGGCTTGTGAAACTTTTATATCACCTCTACAAGTCACTATACACTACAATACTGTATGAACAGACTTGAGGTACAGGCGGAAATACACTGAGACAGCCAGTGATATGTAACGACAGAGAGTGATGGGAGAGAACCAGGCTTGTGAAACTTTTATATCACCTCTACAAGTCACTATACACTACAATACAGTATAAACACTTGAGGAGAGGTACAGACGGAGATACACTGAGACAGCCAGTGATATGTAACGACAGAGAGTGATGGGAGAGAACCAGGCTTGTGAAACTTTTATATCACCTCTACAAGTCACTATACACTACAATACAGTATAAACACTTGAGGTGAGGTACAGACGGAGATACACTGTGACAGCCAGTGATATGTAACGACAGAGAGTGATGGGAGAGAACCAGGCTTGTGAAACTTTTATATCACCTCTACAAGTCACTATACACTACAATACAGTATGAACACTTGAGGTGAGGTACAGACGGAGATACACTGAGACAGCCAGTGATATGTAACGACAGAGAGTGATGGGAGAGAACCAGGCTTGTGAAACTTTTATATCACCTCTACAAGTCACTATACACTACAATACAGTATAAACACTTGAGGTGAGGTACAGACGGAGATACACTGAGACAGCCAGTGATATGTAACGACAGAGAGTGATGGGAGAGAACCAGGCTTGTGAAACTTTTATATCACCTCTACAACACACTGAGGCCACACGTAGCAAACTCATTAAACACAAACTGTGTATTCTCTCTGATTTCGGACTGGTTAGAATTTACCAGCTTTATATCTAAGAGTTTAGAAATATTTAGTATGTCAGAAAATAACAACTATTTGAAAAGAAAATCTTTCTAATCTACATTTCGGAATTAGGTCCCAATTTACTACCACAGCTCTTTTAAACATTACCTTATACTTGATTAACGATTGATGAAACGCAATAAGTGTGAAATTACTAGTTGTTTACTCACAACAACGTGAGTTTTATTAATCATAAGATCTAAATACATATTTGATTACGTCGCAAAATTAAATAGGGTGTTATTAACTCTTGTTTTATACTATTCGACACTTATTTTTCCAAAGCTAGTCTTAACAATCTTTATTTTTTATTTACGAATACTACTAGTCTTAACAAACGAGTAGTGAGGTTGAACCTGGCCATTTAACCCATTCAGAAAAATATGAACCGCGTCTCTATCGAGTTTTAGACTTGAGTCACAGACACGTTAGCCCGTTCCAATTATACTTAGTATGTAAAGCTTAGCATTCAGACAAATAGTGCACAATCAACTGATCTTGAAATTAACAATTATCTACAGGAATGTTTACACTCAGTGTCCCTTTTATAATAAAGTTTTATTTATCAGATCACCCCAAACATGAATGAAGGGGATAAGCTAAAACGGCAAAGCTGGAATCTCATGTTTCAAACATTTAAGCTACAATGTTGTATTGGTTTTATGTTGAACTTTAAATCCTATAGTTGAATATTAAATACTTTGAATATTAAATAATTAACCACTAAAGGCTATTTATTACCAACGCCATAGTTGTCCAAACTGAGTGCTCAGGGTTTGGTTGATACGGTTATATTAGGGTTTTTAAACAAAGATTTTACGCTGGGAAAATAAGGTTTATCTATACATATTTTTCTTACGTCTGAATCACACATGTTTGGTAACTTTATTTCCTATCAAAAAGGCCTTAGGGCAAGATTTATTTGCCTTCCCAGATTGATAATGGTAAAACAAGTAGTATAGCACAATCTGACTTGTAATGCCAATTCTCCTTTTAAAACAAAATTTATATTAATTGCGTAAATTTACGAAGACTATTCCTGATTAAATTTAAAATTGTATGAATGTTTCATTTACAGTACTATAAGTTATAAAATTATTCCTTTTGGTTGTAGTCATTTTGTCGAAAAAAAGAGTAATGCAACACTCTGAAAGGGTTTGACAAAACTTAAGTTACCTTAATAAAAAAAAGAGCCTACACGAACAGGAGTAGAACATAAAACTCGACTCGAAGATAAAAATGACGCTAATTACACTTTGACAGTGCAAAGAAACTATACCGTTCACCACACAGTTTACATACAGTTCAAAGCGTAGCGTCTCTGTGTCGCTCTCTGCGTTGTAACAGTTGCTCATAAAAACGTAATATCTTGTATAGTGTGTACATGAACTAACGAAAAGTAGTCATTCAGTTAAGTACTAACCGGCGGGTGTACGGTTAACGGAAATGACATATACTTTACTAACACAATATTCTGGTTTTGTTTGAACTTACAAACAAAGCCTAAAGTATCAATATTGAATCACTCTGTATAATATACATAATTATATTATATGTTACACTCAAAGCTTACACAGGACAGTTGAGTGATTGATGTTTCGTAGTCTGCGGCTGACATGATTAATAAATGAGAATCGCTTAAGGCTAATTTACTACATCATTCATTGTTAGGGCCAGTCTATAGTGCTTATATTGATGTATAACTCACTTTATTTTATTGCGTAGGCTAAAACAAGGTTTGCTCACGACAAACACATGATATAGGTCGAAAGTAGATCAGATAGTCTCAGTGATCACCTGATGAGATCAACTCCACCGTCGTTTAGACATATCAGACAATCACCTGCGTTGTTCGGAAGTCACGTTAAGCCGTTGGTACTTGTATTTACATTGGTCATTGGGATATTTATTAATGACCCATTCTAAGGAAGAGTCAGCCTTAGTATGTAACAAGACTACTCATAACTCATTACTACCACTCATCACACTCATCCTTCACACATATTTGCCTTAAAATACCCTCGTGAGAGTGGTCGGCAAATAGTGATTATAGTGGAGCAGAAAAATTTTAAAATTTAGTTCAGTTTGTTTATAGATATCAAACACATGGGATGATTCACTGTAAACGTCTGGTTGCTAAGGTTAACAAATTATATTCTTTGTTGCTAAGTAAACAAACATTTCAACAACAACAATAATTTCATAGAAACCATTTTATACTTTACCAGTTTGAAAATGTTCTTGCTTTATCCTTTAGTTGAAACATAATAAGTTCAAAAAAAGATATTCCACTAGTCAAAACACTTTTGAAACAATAATTTGAACTAAAACTTTTAAAACTTGAAATAAATAGAAGAGTTTTGAGGACGTCTTTGTTTACAAATGCAAACAGCTGACTTCAAATAATGGTGAAGTTTTTTATTTCAATATTTCGATGCAAGTTTGATTAGAGTTATGTATCCAAAGGTACAAAATATAATTATTATGGCTATATAAAAAAAACTTGCTTTATAAAAATAAAAGAATTCCAAAATGCGGTGGGCTCTAAAGGCGTAACAACAAAGGCATGATACAACACGCTACATTGACAAGCTTCAAAGTGGGCAGGTTTTCCGCACTTCAAGTCTCAAAGAAATCTTTCAAAGTATTCTGCTCGGAATAGCAAACGAGAGCAGATCAATATCAACACACGTTTGAAGTCTTTGACGCTGTTTTTCCCAAAAGACCAGTTTAGAAGTTCTTTTGAACAACGTTCAATAATTTGTTGTAAGTTATTCCAGAATCCAAGGAATATTTCATATCACAAATGACACCGCCTCTGCCAGTTTATGGACTTAGATATCTAGTATTTAGAAGAACTGGGTGCCAAAGATTATATTCTAGGTAACCAAACTGTTTCTACGAGATCACTTCTAGACTAACTCGTATTTAACATAAGGCAGCCAAAGAAAAACATGTCATAAAACTTGGATGAAGCTTTAAAGTTGCATCACTTGGCAGCCAAGGTGCAGTCAAGTAGCTTATTGAACTACTTCGGGACTCAGCTGAGTGTTACTTTACAAATCTTTGAAACTTTTAAGTGACAAGTTTAGAGCTTACAGAAAGCATTCATGTGAAATGTGTTGAACAACTTCAATCAGCGTAAGAGTCCAACTCGTTCGGGTACATATACAATGCATATACAATTATTTTCAAACTTTGTGAAAATGAAATAATACGAGTTTTAAAATGCAACCTTGTTGACCTAGATATAGTTTTTTCAGTTTAAACTGAATCAAGTTATGCGATACGCATTAATAACTATAAAAGCTTTAGCTTAAACACATATTCGTGCTTAGCTCTTAGACAAAAAACGTTACCATATCCATGAGATTTTTCGTGATAGGAACCAAAAAAGTGTACTATACCTTGTTCGACGATTTTTGTTCTGAAACCACAGTGATTGCTTTTAATTAGTCTACTTTAGAATGAGTACAGCATCATTTGTTGAGCTTTGAACCATATCATGTTAGGTTTTATGTTTAGAAAGGAAAGGGGAAAGAGGCGCGCGCGCATGTGAACGCTCTCATAAGCCACAATGCTTCTCCAGTCGGTCAACCGATTTCAAATCGCCGTGCCAGTCGTTGCTGAAAAGACTGACCACCGACTTATTTATGCATCGCCGACTAGTCGTCCATAGTGTAAAAAACTCCATGCTTCATTAGATAACATTGGTGCCGACTGCAGCGATGACTAGTCGCCAACGGCCGATTAACGAGGCCTAGTAATCAACATTTGACAACTCGAGCATGTGGACCCGAAGGAGGAAAAACAGCGAGAGATGGCATCCCTCGCAGCGCATTTTGTACGTGGGCTGCCGCAACTATGTTGAGTTTCCTGCCTACATACCATAACAATGTCTTTGACGAGACCAAGGTGTATAAAAGGTCCAATTGATAGGTTTAATATTAAGAATACTACATGTTGTGTAAGTATACACGTATAAAGCAGCCAAGGAAAAGGGTTCATAAAACTTGGATAGAGCTTTAAAGTTGCATCACTTGGCAGCCAAGGTGCAGTCAAGTAGCTTATTGAACTGGGACTCAGCTGAGTGTTACTTTACAAATCTTTGAAACTTTTAAGTGACAAGTTTAGAGCTTACAGAAAGCATTCATGTGAAATGTGTTGAACAACTTCAATCAAATTAAGAGTTCGACTCGTTTGGGCTTATATACATATGAAACAAAATTAATTTGAAACTTTGCAATAAATTAAAATAACATTGAAAGTACTCAAAACTTGGTTAAAACTGTATTATGTTATAATAGTAGACAATCATTTAAACCAAGAAGATTAAGTCCAGTCCGATGAATTCAAGCCCGTCTTAAAGGTCCTGATTTATCTTAAAACGAAGATAGATGCCATGTCTAACCGCAATTAAGGCAATTTTCATACTACTTCAGTAGGTAATTGTTGTTTCCTGCCTAGAGTTCTATGAAACTACCAGAATTCTTGATTAGTATTATGTCAAATAAAGTTAAAAAGGAAAATAGTGTCTTATTGAACAAGGCAAAATTTGGACTATAAATTTGTATCTATTACACGATAAGCGAGTTACTCTTATTATGTATTTGACATAATGTTTTCTTATATTATTACTTGCCAAACTCGCTTATGTATGAATGTAGAAACTAGAAGGATTTCAGAGAAGCGACTTGGCAGCAATACGAGTTCAGTTAACGAGGTAATGCGCTCAGACATGGTTTACGTTTTGTAGTTAAATGGAAACGCGAACATATTTCCTTGAGCGCGTAACGAAGTTTTAATGTCCCAGCTTTGCCGAGTTTAGGTTTTCAATGTATTATCTCTTTCTCGAGGCCGCGGTACATTGAATTTGTCGAAAACGTTTTACCCGGATTGAATAGGTTACTAAATTGCTTATAATGTAATACTATGTCTAACTTGCCATTTAAATAAATTTACCGTAAACACGCTTTGACTATCAAGAATAGTCAGAAATGGATAAGGTAATGTAGCCACATTTGTCGAGTTGAACCTTTTATTTTACTACATTCTAGATTGTCGGTATCATACCGCGTCAGTGAACTAACACTACAAATGTCAGACGTGTTGCCCATTCTGTGATGTGGCATCCTCAGTGACTACAGAGCTGAGACTGAAGAAGGATACCAGATTGAAGTTGATAATGTGAAGGGCTTCTAGTCTCCTTTTCCAATCTCAGCTCTTTAGTCACTGATGATGCCACATCACAAAATGTAAAACGTCTGACATTTGTAATGGTCTCACAGTATGATACCGATAACCTAGAATGTAATGACTCCGGCCGCTCAAGCCTACCTATTAAACTTTTATTATTATATTATGGCTAATCAAGAAATGTAAATCAGAATCAAGAAACTAGTGCTAGACGTCCGGAGATAAATGCTATATTTCTACCACAGGACCAAAATGCATGCTACCGAATCCACGTTAAATTACAGCGATATCAAATAGGATACATTTTTATAGAAAGAGTAGTTAATTTGAGGACTGCAAAATTGAGTCAAAAGGAAATAATAAAAGATCTGATGTATATCATAATAAAACGTGCTCTAGATAAAGGCTGAGATAATACTTTCGTGTCTTCACTTGAATGGTAGTTTTAAGTTTCATGCAATGTTTCGCAAATGTTTTGTTTTAGCTTTATCTTTATATTAAATCTGTGTTAATTTATATCTTCATATAACTCCAGACTCAACTCAAACGTACGTCCAAGTGTTTGGTTATTATTTATTCGTTAAAGTTTATTATCACTGAGGTCTAAGGCTTCCGGTTTACACTCAGCCAGTCAACAAGCTACTGAGAATGACTCTCCAGCGAGATCGAAACGTTTAGCAGTTGAATTTCAACTGTGACGCGGTGTAAACCGGAAGCCTAGTCTGATATTTACTGGCCCGAAAGCCTAGGAGTTAAGAAAGTTTGAGATAATGGCCTTACGGCTCAACATAGTGAACCCGATAGTTATGTAGAGAGAGATAGCTATGGTCTCCGTCTCAAATTCATATCAAAGTGAGTTCCAAATAGTAAGGTTTACATAGTTTAACCATTACATTCAATTAGCCCAATATGCAAACAAAACTTATCTTTGCACTACACAGACGCCACAGAAATGTCTACAAATGGTAATTATGTTGAAGTAGAGTCTTTAAATCCTTTGAAAAAAATGTTGCATGATCCCTCTTTACAAGTCCATAAACAACTTTAACCTGTACCAATATTTATTTGAATATGAACATAACATGACATTTTTAAATGAGTTGTTTTGAACTGGATTCAACCGCTTTATTTAGCATTGAAGGAAAATTTAAAGTAAATTTACCACTTTAGTTCCATACAGAGGCGTGTCTATGAAAACTACAAAGTATATTGTTAACTACACGTGCCTTTCATACTAGGAGTTAGAATATGCAGAACATGCTTGCATATTCAAGTTTACAATAATTATCTATATGACCTAGATAAGTCAACTGGACCGACATCATAGTTGTCAGCGCAAGGGCTAGAAACCACTGTTTTAATCCATGCCTTCATGTCAAATGCTTTAGTTAAAAAAAAAGTGGAAGAGACCTATTACTGGCATTATCTATTCAATCTATAATATCAATCTATAATCTATAATCCTTTCATTAAACTTAATCACAGCTGTTAGAACTGGCCACCATTGAATGTCTACATTGTCTAAATTCAACAAACTTATCAAAGTTTGGACCTTGAAACAGATTTCATAATATAAATTTCCAAGTGGGTAAGATATTTTTATTTTCCAACCCAGAGTTTGTGGTTACAAGTTCGTTTTAGTAATCTTTGACATATGCATTCGATTTTTGACCGACTTCAGTGAAACGAGGAGGTTATACAAGTTGACTTTGGGCGATTTTTTTTATATGTCTGTTCACAATTACTTTTGAACGCGGGCACCGTTTTACACCCAGTTTGCTTTGATTGGTAGATCTTAACTCCATAGTGGTCCCATTTAAATATCTTTTTGATCGGACTTATATTTCTATATAAAAAAAGTAAAAAACCTCAAAAATCTCAAAAACCGTGTACTTGTTGCGTATTTTGCGTGGTAAAAAACACTTTCGAACCGGAAATGGATTTCTATAGCACTATTTCGATGTAGAATTAAATTTGCAACAAGATAGTAGCCTTAAATTCTTCTAAAACTTGGGTGTTGTTGAGATAAACAGATATTTTCGTCTAAAAATACTCTAAAGAATGTCTTTGTTTGTATTTACAGAGTTATAGGAGCCAAACTATACACTTGATCAAAGTTTTGAAGGAACCAAGTGAGGGTCAAATTTAGTTGTCTTTAAGAAAATATATATATTTATTATGATTATATTCGAATTTACCGAGCTATGACCTCCTTCTCGCTCAAAAACACGTAATTTTTATTA
Organism: Matsumurasca onukii; assembly: GCA_018831715.1. Classification (NCBI taxonomy): domain Eukaryota; kingdom Metazoa; phylum Arthropoda; class Insecta; order Hemiptera; family Cicadellidae; genus Matsumurasca; species Matsumurasca onukii. Next base: position 53,422,249 of record CM032059.1, on the reverse strand, counting down.
TTTTTTATGTCTGTTCACGAATTACTTTTGAACGCGAGCATCATTTTACACCCAGTTTGCGTTGATTGGTAGATCTTTACTCCATAGTCGTCCCATTTAAATATCTTTGGAATTATATTTCTATATAAAAAGGTAAAAAACCTCAAAAATCTCGAAATTCCATGTACTTGTTGCGTATTTTGCGTGGTAAAACACTATTTAGAACCAAAATGGATTTCTATAGCACTATTTCGATGTAGAATTAAATTTGCAACAAGGTAGTCTTAAGTTCTTCTTCTAAATCTTGGGTGTTGTTGAGATAAAAGATATTTTCGTCTAAAAATACTCGAAAAATGTCTTTGTTTGTATTTACAGAGTTCTAGACACCAAAATATACACTTGATCAAAGTTTTGAAGGACTCTGTGAGGAGTAAATTTAATTTCTTTCAGAAAATATATATATTTATTATGATTACACTCATATTTACCGAGCTATGGCCTCCTTCTCGCTAAAAACACGTAATTTTAGCATTTCGTATTAGTTTTTAGCCATAGAAACTTTATTTTCAATATCATAAACCTGGTTATGATAAGATTCTGTGCATAGCTATGTTCTCAACAAAAAAACGTATTTTACAAGCTTTAAAACTTTTTATAGATTCTGTAAACAAGTATAAAATGTCCAAAATGTCATGCTGAAACGTGTACTCATGCGTGCTTAGTGGTATAGGTCTCGCTTTGGAAGGTTATAAAAATAGTTAAGGTACAAGACTAATTAAAATTGAATTTTCTACAACGTGGTTTCCATAAAATGTTTTATGAACTGTTAAAATGATACATTTTGCACACAAACAGGGTTTTCCCAATTTAAGCTGATGATGTTTTCATTTCGATGTGATGGATGTATATATGATATGATAATGGTACCGTTCAGAACATAACACTAAAATTGTACCCTGATACGTTTAAAATACGTATATTTCTGGAGAAAATTTCAGAAACAATCAGACACTTTAAGGGTAAGCGTGAACTACTTAAATCTGAACTGCATTTGTGTTAATTTCAACATTAATAAATTATGTACATAACCGTACAAACAACTTTAACTCATAAATAGTTCAGAAAATAGCTGCCCGACATATTTTAAAACTTTTAAGTTAAAGGAAGGCAAAGTTAGAAAACACAAAAGTGACAGCAAAATAAATCTCTACTAATTTGAGAGCCTAAGGACGATGCGTTACTATGAGCAATGTAAACGGCTCATAATATAGCAAACTTGCTAAAGGAAGAGCAAACTACTCATAAGTCATAAGGATACGGGCCGACCGAAACCTAACTAAACATGATCTTGTGAGCTGGCAATAAGCAAATGAAAGGCCAGCAACAACGAAGCGTCAATGCGAGTGGAGCGAACCACCTAGTCCTTTTAAGCTTGACCAAGCACCGAAACTACATTTCAGAGGAACTACTCCTGCGAGCTTATTATTAGAAAAGACCGAGGCTCGTAACCAACGAGCCATAAGCAAATCGTCACCCTGATGCCCCATACCCGTTCGGCAAACTTTAAGCGAAACCAATCATTTAATTGATCCTTCAGCATGCCATGGGAAAACAAACGGCCTATGATCTGCATTGTTACCATAAGCAAAGGCCTCGAGGCCAAGGACGAAGCGTTACCGTGATCAGGCGATTCTTTCCACTCCCGTGTAGCAGATTTGTGTCTTGAGTGCAGCGGTCTAATTGTCTACCTAGAAGAGCTGTACTCACAGCTATACTCAGTACACATTTACTTCAGTTTGTACTGAAGAAAATCACGTCAAACCAGCGATTGATACAGAGGATGAAGGACTCAACCCTAGGGTCCATTAGAACTGCTTCCCTCAAGCTTTTTTTATAATATTATATGATTCAACTACTTTAATTTCAAGACCTCATGACTTAATTACTTAGTTCGAGATAATATGATTACATTACACTACAAGTACAAAATCATTTAACAGCTTCAAAAGTGAATCAATATTTTCTTTGCCGTTACTGTATTTTGTTTAACTATCTCATATTATATAAATTTGTCTGATTGGAATTACTTTATAAAAAAAAACTGACTTCAAATAAGTAAAAAAAATATAAAAATTGTGAAATAAAAACTTTTTAACAAAAATTGAACCGACTTCAAAACAATCCAACAGTAAATGCTATAAAAAGTGTGAAATAATTGGGTAATGCAATCCTGTATTGCTTTCATGATACATTCATAAACAATAGGTTTCTGATGTGTTACGCATACAAACAATAATTTATCCATTACACTACAGTAGATATTGTGTACTATTTCATGGTAACCAATATAATATTATTTATTACATGCTTTGCTTACATATTGTACCATCAGTACGCACTTCTTTTGTTTGTATGACTAATTTAGGAGTTGTTATAATCTTCATTCACTTTAAAAAAAACATTGGAGTCGGTGCTGCTTCTTCTTTGATAATATTGCTTCAGCAGCACAAAACAATATTTTTTTAAAGTGAATAATATAACAACTCTAAGTATGACTAATATATTAGTAAGCGCATTGATAATTTATTATTCAGGTAACTAATAATACTGTGATAACAATAGTCATCAATGTTCTTTATATGCTATCATTCTTCTAAGTCGTCCCAACTTCTCAACAATTCACTTTCTCCTTTTACCTATTGTTATTTGAGAATCATTCCACGATAGAATTTTATCTATCCATTGTTGTATTTCTAATAAGTCGATTGTATTTAAAGGTCGTAGGTCCCAACTATAGTATGTTTATAGCGGTAACAACCTGTTAACTGTAGTTTTCGTACATAAACAAAATAATATCAGCTTTATTAATAATCCTTTTCCGAAAGAAATTGGCAAAACAAGTCCAGGTTATCGTTGAAGTCTCAGTTGCGTTTGTTTGTAACTATTAGAGTGGTATGTCTCTGAACCATTCTTGAGTTGTTTAATGTGTGCATAAACAACTTGGATACAAAGAGAAAGCACCACTTGAACTACAGATTTACTTATACTAAACAGCATTCAAACTAATCTATTAAAACAGTTTGGAAGAGATACTTTTGGTACACGCTCTAAGGACTCTTTAAACACCCAGTAATCGTTTTACCACTTTTAAATTTGAAAAGAAGGTAACAGTGCTGAATGAATTAATGTACGAAACATACTTTGCTTAAAATTACCTGAAGGCAAAATATCAATTCAAACCAAAAGAAGACCAAACTGTTAGTGGTTATTCTATTTAAAATTCGTTCACGTTGATATTTAAGTCAAATAAACGTGTCCTCTATTAAATGTTAAGCTCAGATTTAACAATTGGCCTTCAAAAAATAATACTAAGAACGGTATTTTTAAATATATTGTTTATTATCTTAAAATAAACAGTTATTTACATAAAGGGTAACACCAAGAGCTCCTGCTGAAATGAATATAATAAATCCATTTCATCCAAACATTAATACAGAGGATAAGCTAAAAGGCAAAGCTGGAGAATCATATGTTTTAAACATTAACTAGGATGCATTGGTTTTCTGTTTCACCATAAAGTCAATTAGCGTTTAAACTATTGGATACTTAACTATCAAAGGTTTTTACAAACAAAGTTTTCTGAATCAATTATTCTTCGTTTAGCTGCTGCGGTTATATCGTTTAACTTTAATACCAAAACTTCGATTTCAACTGGTAAATGGGGTTAATTTGTACACTCACTTTTGTTAAATCTGATTTCATGTTTTCTAAAATCTCAAACATTTAAGGTTGTAACGGTAAAATGTAATTACATTAAAATCAACTTTAAATAAATGTTCTAAAAATAACAAATTTAGATTTATTGTATAAATGCATTTTCAGGAACTTTAACTTCATTTAGCAACATTACACGTTTACAGATTTTTCTACATTCAATTAACAACAATGAAAACAGACTTATGAATATATATGTACAAAGCCTCTGGGTACCTAAAACAACGAGCGTACAAACAGAAGTAATAAAACTCAAACAGCGATTGACGTAGCATTAATTTCACTGTGACAGTGCAGAAACTATCCAGTTCACTACGCAGTTCAAAGCGTCTCGGTGTCGCTCTCAAGGTGCACCTTGAACAATTTTCTCGGAGAAGGTATACCAGTTATTGCACCGTATGTACTATTGTGTACTTAATTTGAACGTTATGTAGTTATTGATGAAAAGCTAAAATGATAAAAACAACGTTGTGGCCAGGGTCAATGAAAACACTATGAACTTAAAGTTACAATATTCTAGCTTTTGTTGGACTCAAAAATAATTATCTAGTATATTTACACTCAGAGTGTATAGTAAAATGGATTGATGGTTCACAGTCTGCGCCGGACATGATTAATAAATGAACATCACTTAAGCCTAATTTATCACGAACATCAATTATTGCCATATAAGCATTACGCCCTGTACAATATGTATTAACAACTTACATATCCTTTCACAATTTAACTATTTGTTTACTGATTATCCTTTAAATAATAATACACAAATATTTACTAGCTTTTAGTTTCAGAATCGAAACGACTTCCTATTTGTACAACAAAATGAAATAGGGAGTTAAAGTATTTATAGGCATCGTGAAACTTATAGTATAAACTGGAAAACATTGTAAGTAAATTTGGAAAGCAAGCAATATGTGACGATCCAGTTTAAAATTATTTTTTGTTGGAAATGTTGTTGTTATAAATAATAACTGCACAATTACTATTTAATTACAACTTAAAGTGCTAACCAAAATTATAATTTTAAAATTGCATATTAATTTGTATATTAACAAATTGTTAATTTGCATATTAACACTTATATTAATTTAATAACTATGTTTAAAACAAATTGGCATGTAGAGTGCATATTAGAAGTTAGTGTTAATCTAATATATATTTGCTCTAAATTCATGTAAAAAATAACCTCATATTCGGCAAGACTAAATATTTGTATGGAGTATATTAATCCTCTTATCTTTGCTACATCAAATTTGGCATCAGCGTACTCGTAATTCTCTGAACCATTCTGAGTATACAATCTTCTACCCGAGCGGAATTCAATATTACTCGTGCGTGGGGTGTGGTAAATGTACTTAAATTTAATACCTTATTTTGCAAGTGAAACACCTTGAATGTATTACTTATTGTTTCCTTTGAAACTTGTGGGAAGGTGATTGACTTGCCTATCTGCTGCTACCAGTAAACAATGGAATTACATTTTGTATTAAAACTATTCTTACATATTACACAATTAGGTTATATTAAAGCTATAAAATACATTTTAATTCTGTGATTATGTTAACCATGAATTATTTTAACTATGTATAAATTGAAGGAAAGCTTAAAGCAACTTTACCACTTTAGTTCCATACAAAGGGGTATCAATGAAATAAACTTGAAGATTAACTTCACATGCCATACAGAGGCGTGTCTATGAAACAAAAGTATATTATTATAATTTATTTGGCACTCGTTTGCTAAAGTATATTGTTAACTACACGTGCCTTTCATACTAGAAGTTAGAATATGCAGAACATGCTTGCATATTCCAGTGTACACATAATTATCTAGATGACCTAGATAAGTCAACTGGACCGACATCATGATTACTCAGCGCAAGGGCTAGAGACCACTGTTTAATCCCATGCCTTCATGTCAAATGCCTTAGTTAAAACTATAAAGAGTCCTATAACTTTGTTACCATTATCTATTCAATCTATTATCATTTCAATAAACTTAATTGCAGCTGTTAAAACTGATCGCCCTTGAATGTCTACACTGTCTACATTCAACAAACGATCAAATGTTGGACCTTGAAACCTGAATTTCATGATACAAATTTCCAAGTAGGTAAGATTTTTTATACTATTGTTTAAGAGTTTGTGGTTACCCAAGTTCGTTTTAGTAATCTTTGACATATGCTTTCGATTTTCTAACCCATTTTTATATTAGTAATAAGTCAATTGTATTTAAAGGTAGTAAGGTCCAACTATAGTATGTTTATATGATAGTATGTCTGTTAACTGTAGTTTTCGTACGCAAACAAAATAATATCAGCTCCATTAATAATACTTTTCCGAAAGAAATCGGCAAAACAAGTCCAGGTTATCGATTGAGAAGTCTCGGATTGCTACAGTTTTGTTTTGCTCCAAACAACTGAGTTAAGTGTAACCCTCTTTTAAACTTCATTCTCGAGTTGTTCAATGGGCGTAAAACAGCTTGGATACAAAGAGCAAAGACACCACGTGAACTAGATTTACTTATACTAAACAGCATTCAAACTAATCTATTAAAAACAGTTTGGAAGAGATACTTTATTTGGTACACGCTCTAAAGGACTCTTTAAACGCAGTAATCTGGTTTTACCACATTAAATTTGAAAGAATAACAGTCTATTTGAATGAATTAAATATACCAAAAATGTACATACTTTGCTTAAAAATTACCTGGAAAATAAAAAATATCAATTAAACCAAAGAAAAAACCAAACTATTAGTGCGTTGCGGCTTTAACAAAAGTAACTTCATGATAACGACCAAATCATGTTTAGTAAGAGTTTTAATCATAAGCAAGTTGTCTCTAATGAGTACATATATGAGTACATTAACTAATACTACTTGTAGACCACCCTAATTAGCTCTAATTATCCTGCATGTGAAAGGGCTGTAAACAATCACTGACGGCATTTAATAAAATCATCAAACTAACTCGGCTTACACATTTCAGGATCATGCGCGTTATCTTAGCCACACGACACTCACTCCTGCTCGTATCTCTAGCTACTGCACACGGACACTACTGTTAATGGCATATTACAGACTGGTATACCCTTACTTGTCTTACGAAATCGGTACATGGGAGTCTTGTGCCGAATACAATTCTGTTGAGGATTTTATATTACAAAATAAGGTTTACGAATTATATCAAAAGCTAACTCTTGTGATACATGTTGAGACGTTTTTCGAAATCTTGAAATTGCCTATATTATTTATATTATTTGTATATTATTAAACCATAATATCTTGTCTCACTAGGTGTATTTTAGTTATAGGCACTGATACATAACTATAACAGAGGGCATAAAAATTTGATTCGGTAAAAGCCCACAGGCTAAAACTGTTTGAGAGCATGCCTTCACAAGCAGGTGCCAGATGTTTCAATAACTGACTGCAGGGATCAAGTATATTCAACCCATGAACCTGTTTAAAATACATATAAAAATCTTCTAACAAAACATGCATATTACATTGTTGATTAGTTTATGCACTTTTAAGTGAACAGTGCAGCAAAGTTAGAACTAATTTAGGTTGGTTGGTATTATACTAGAACAATATCATATAGATTAAAACGACACATTTGGTTGTAAGATTTTTTGTCACCAGTGGCTTACAACGCTTTATTTAAACTCAAATTTATGTCTACTCAATGATTCATTGTATTTGACAAATAAAATGTAAAATGTAAAAAATGTTAAATTACCGACAGTCGAATAGTTTATTTCCTTCAAAAAACTAACCTTGTGAGTATTGCTGATGTTGTACGAGTGATGTATAATTATTATGTAAGCCTTAGTGTATGAGATTCTGCTTAGTCCTGCCTAAGCCGTTGTGAAACCGAAACACGGCTTGCCTTGCAGTAAATCCCGTGACCAAACACCCACGTGACCTAGTTGCGTTTCCCCGCTGTGCATTTGTTAGCATAAGCATAACTCAAAACATTATACAGTTGTTTTCAGCTTGTTACGAATAAGATTCATTCAAACATTTTAGTTTAAACAATAATCAAATATTTAACAGGCGATATCACCGATTGGCGCATTGTAAACACACGTTCTTTCTGTCTACGTGAATCAGCCACAAACCTCTGATTCAGTTTGTTCAAAACTTAGTAACAGAAGACAGAGCCTTTGTCTACATTTATTTCACACCTTGCACTTTGAACAAACTATATCACTACTCGTCTAAACGCGTCATACTGCTCAGGAAACGCACTAATAAGAGTCACTTTATGGACTTGTAAGAAATCATGTCTGTAACGAGAATATAAATTAATGTGGCGGACATAGGGCCTACCATTATTGGCGGACGCCAGGGTACCTCGAGACAATGGGCCGGCCGCTACAATGACCGGCGTGAATTTGGAGGGCCGATTGACTGACAAATATATTGCCTTCAACGTTGGTTACGGTTGAATGCACGCGCCATTACCATCGAAGATCTAGACTTCAATCCTATTGGCTGAGAGCCTAGTCACGTGATTTTCGAGGCCTTTGGAGAGAGATTCCAGCATGTTCTGTGTGGGGATATATAAGCCCACTCAGGGAGCCCGGGCAGTTCAGTTCAGTGCAGAGCAAGTCTGTGTAATAGGGGCCGCGTACCCTCGTGAAAGTGTAAGTGCTGTGTGAACATACAGGGTCACAACCAGTGCGTGAACAGTGTCAGTGTGAATACTCGGTGTCAGCGATCTTCATTGTGCCCGCTGCGAACGTCGGCTGCAGGTGATCTTCGAGGCATCGACACCCGTTGGATTCCGACTGAAGAGTGCTACGAGGACACGTGAGTGAACGGACTTCGCGCCAGGTGTGAATAGACTGTGAAGTGCAAATAGTGGAATAAGGAACTGTACATTGTGTAATAGTTTGTAGCCATTAAGTGAATTATTAATTGCGTTTAATATCAGTGTAATTACAACTAGACTGTGTAAATAAATAGTGAGTTAACAAAGACTGACGCCTTATTATTCGTACCCGTGAAAAACATTACATTTGGTGTCAGAAGTGGGATAAGGCGATTCAGTTAATGAAACTTTGTTTATTTACATAAAATGGCTACAACTAAGTTTGTGAAATTAAGTGAACTCAAAGTAGTGGAACTTAAAGTGAACTTGAAGAGCGAAACTGGAAACATCAGGAAACAAGACACAGCTACAGGAGAGAGATTAGAGGCGGCAGTCTTAGAGGAAGGGGCGATCAGACAGCCCACTGTTCAGAAATATCCCATGGCTCGGCTGATCTCAGTAAGTTACTAGAAGAAAAAAACTCAAAGAAAGTTCAAAAGTTTTAGAAGAAAAGTTGAATGAAAATTCTAAAACTTTAGAAGATAAATTGTGAAAACTCAAAAGATGAAGAAAAGTTGAATGAAAATTCTAAAACTTTAGAAGAAAAAATTTAGCGAAAATTCAAGAGCTTTAGACAGATTAAAGGAAAGCTCGAAAACACTAGAAGACAAGTTTTTTGGCAAGTACAAAATCATTGGAAGAGATTTTTAGAAAATTCAAAGCGTTAGAAGAACTTAAAAGCTCAGAAATCATTGGAAGAGATTTTTTGGCTATCTAAAATCATTGGAAGAAAAACTTCAAAACATAGTAAAGGAAGATGTAGAAAAAGTAAAATTGAATTAGAGAAGAAATTAGAAGAGGCTACGAAGCGTATTGAGTTTTTAAGTCGGGTACGAGCGATACTGAGGAGACCGAACCTAAATTGCAAACAAGCCAGATTGCAGGATATTCAGCAGAGATCACCGAGCCGGTAAAGTATGCGCCTTCAATTCCTGGACACACAAGCTTGCCCCCGTTTGACGGGAAGACACCTTGGGAGGGTATTTTACGCTGTTCGAAACAGCGGCACGAGTACACCAGTGGACGGCAGCGGTTAAGGCGTCTGTGTTGGAGCCTATCGCTACGGGGCGACGCTTTAGGCGTCCTTCATTCGATCCCAGTTGTGGACCGCCTGAACTATGACGAGCTTATCAGAAGACTGGAGATGCGGTTCGGACATCGGCACATGGAGCAGGTTTATCACTCCCAGTTGAGGGCCGACATCAGAAGCCGAACGAAACCCTGCAGAGTTTGAGGCGGATATTGCTCGACTAGTGAGAGCACCACAGTACCGGACGAGGTATGTGAGTTTGTCAATTGACAAATTCTTAGATGGTCTACAGGTCTGAGACACAGCAGGCAGTGAAACTCGCCCGCCCGAAAACGATTGAGCAAGCCCTCCACAAGCTCAGTTCGAGGCTATAAAACAGTCAATAGGGCAAGCGAAGAAGCGTGGAGGTAGAGCCGCAGTGGACCCTGGAAGATGGTACAAAAGGTTATCAAGCTTTAAAACAAAGAAGAACTTCGTTGTTGGAGTTGTGGCGAGCTGGGACACCAAGGGAGCCGGTAAATAAATCAAGGTACAGTCTCTCAGCCGCTGCAGGAAAACTAAAAGGGTTGATGGGAGGGGCAGCTGTCAACCCGTACCAAGGAGGCAAGACGAAGTGTGACCGTGGCATCGCTGGCTGGAAAAGACGAGCAGTTTCTACGTAGACGGGATGGTTAACGGAGACTCAGGAGCCTACTGCTAGACACCGGTGCTACAATGACCATCCTGAGTCAGGTGCAGCTGCAGGTGGAGCAACGGTGCAGCCAACATCATGGTCACTGAAGACAGCCACCGGAGAGCGCGCAGAGGTTTACGGGGAGACGGTTGCCACCTTCCTCATAGAGCACCGATTTCGACACCGTGTGCTTGTGGCCAATATTGACGAAGATGTTATCCTGGGAACGGACGTGATGACCAGGCTCGGGATCACTTTGGACTTAAGAGGGGAATCATCGCCATCGGGGAGGAAGAAGTTGCGCTACGACATGGGAAGAACTGACCGCCTGTGGTTCTGGCCGAAGACACGACTCTTCCGGACAACAGCCAGACTGTAGCGAGGGCTCGATTGGACAAGGATGTTGCCGAGGGACAGGCCGTTCTGTTGGAGCCAGCTATGGATGATGGGAAGCCAGGACGTGGGTTGCTCGTCGCCAGGACACTGTTTGTGACCGGGAAAGATGTTCCGTACGCATAATGAACGTCAACGGCTACCCATAACATTGAAGAAGGGCAGCATACTAGGTAGTTGTTCGGCGGTTTCTTCCATTGCATCGAGCGAGGAATCTAGTCTCGGCGACAACAGTGCTCCCGGAATCCTTAAAAGCATTCGTCCAGGATGCGTGTAGAAAGCGCCTCAATTACAAAGAAGTTAAGCGTTTAATCGCCAGTTACCAAGATGTATTTGAAACTGGACATGGAACAAGAGGAAGAACAACGTAGTGGAGCACCGGATAGATACAGGAGACGCCAGACCTGCCAGGTCCCAAGGAGGCTGCCATTGGCAAACGAGAGGAGGCTGAAAAATCGTGAAGGATATGGAGCGCGATGGTGTAATCGAGCCGTCGAAAAGCCCCTGGATCTCGCCGGTTGTGCTTGTGAAGAAGGATGGTACCTCGCTTCTGTGTGGATTACCGGCTGCTCAACAACGTGACGAAAAGGATAGTTATCCCTTACCTCGGTTGACGACACACTAGACACTTTGGTTGGCTGTGAACTCTTCTCTACTCTTGACCTCAGAGCGGGTATTGGCAGGTGGGACTCGCCCGTGACGACCGTGAGAAGACTGCGTTCTCCATTGGATCGGGGCTTTGGCAGTTTACAGTTATGCCGGCCTCTGTAACGCCCCAGCAACATTCGAACGACTTATGGAGACGTTATGTTGAGACTTTATGTCTTCGAGGCCTTTCCTGGGAAACGTGTTGGTCTACTTGGATGACGTCATTGTCCTTGGGAAATCCACGAAGACCATCTGAAAAACCTGGAGCAGGTTTTCCAGCGACTTCGAGGCTAACCTGAAGCAACCCTAAGAAGTGTAGCCTTTTAGAAGGAAGTAAGGTTCCTCGGCCATGTGGTTTCCAGTGAAGGTTTCGGTGGACCCGGAAAAGGTAACTGCTATCCAGAAGTGGCCTACGCCTAAGACAAACACGAGGTGAGGAGCTTCTTGGGGCTATGCACGTATTACCGGCGATACGTCTTGGGTTCGCCAACATAGCCAAGCTAACAAGTTGACCGAGGATAAGAGGCTTTGTATGGGACTCGGACTGTAAGCAAGCGTTTCAGGAGCTAAAATCCGCTTTAAGCAGTGGCCATACATGAGCTACCCCCGGCCAGCTGAGGAATTCATACTCGACACGGATGCTAGTAACGTCGGTATTGGTGGCGTCCTCTCTCAGAGTACAGGACGGACACGAACGGGTGATCGGGTACTTCAGTAAAGAGTTTATCGAAGCCAGAACGGAACTACTGTGTAACCAGAAAGGGGAGCTGTTAGCTGTCGTGAAATCTGTGGACATTTCCATAAATATTTGTACGGAAGAAGTTTCTCCAAGAACAGATCATGCGGCATTAATATGGCTCTTGCGGTTTAAAACCGGAAGGACAGGTTGCCAGATGGATCGAGCGGCAGAGTATGACTTCACTTCTGAACATCGATCTGGTGCAAAACATAGGAATGCTGACGCTCTGTCACGGAGACCCTGCCCAGACGACTGTAAACATTGTTCAAGAGTGGAAGAGAAAGATGCGTCTGTGCGAAGAACCACCGTTACCGACGACCACTGGCAGGAGATGAACTGCGGAAGGACCAAGGGGATGACGACGACTTGGGTAAAGTGTTGGGATGGAGCGGGCCGGCCAAAGGCTACCTGGAACGGGTTTCCCACCTTTCCCAATCTGAAGACGTACTGGGCACAGTGGGAGTCGATCACGTTGGAGGATGGGATACTGAGGAGAGTCTTGGAGTCGGTGGATGGGATGGGAAGAGACTGCAGCTACTGGTCCCGAAGAAGAGAGTTCCGAGGTACTCAGACAGCTTCACGACGGTGTGTCTGGTGGACATTTCGGGGTGCACAAGACGCTGGAGAAGGTTCGGGAGCGATTCTACTGGGTCAACTTACGGGAAGACGTTAAGGGTGGTGCAGGAAATGTACTACGTGCCTCAACGGAAGAACAGCGTAAGTAGCTCAATACGTCAATTACAACGTGGGGCTCCCTTCGAAAGGATCGCGATTGATGTAGCTGGACCATTCCACGACTGGAAGAAATAAAGTATATTCAGTGGCAATGGATTATTTTAGTAAGTAGGTCGAGGCTTACGCCATTCCAAACCAGGCTGCCACTATAGCCGAAGTGCTAACTAAAGAAATGTTCAGCCGTTTCGGAGTTCCTGGAACTACATTGTGATCAAGGCAGGAATTTCGAGTCGTTATTGTTCACGGAACTTTGTCGACTACTGATCGAATAGGACCACGGCTTTACATCCCAGTCTGATGGAATGGTAGAGCGAATGAACAGGACTATGGGAAGTACTTGTCCAAGATTGTCTCCGACCACCAACGCGATTGGGACCAGTACATTCACTTATTTTCACATCGCAGGGTTTATATCCATGAAACGACCGGGCAGACACCAGCAAGCATAGTCTTCGGACGAGAACTTCGGCTGCCATGTGACCTGCAGTTTGGAAGAAAGCCTGATGAAGATTTGGCAGGGAGGATTACGTGTCACGTCTTCGGAGGCGTATGGACGACATCCACGAGCGTGTCAGGACTAACATGCAACATGCCAGCGATGGGATGAAGAACGCTACGACGTCAAGCGGAAAAGGCGTTTACGACGCTGGAGACCTTGTGTGGTTGTACAACCCAGAAGACGTCAAGGCTACTCTCAAGCTTCAGCGAACGTGGGACAGACCTTATGAAGTTGTCACCCGGATAAATGATCTGATATACAGGATTAAAAGCCGCCATGGAAAACCTCGGATCGTCACACAAATCGGCTGGCGCCCTACAAGGGAGACAACGAGGTTCAAGAGGAGCAGACGGTCCATACCTGGAAGAAGCATCGGCCAACAAGGACGAGGGAAGCTCCGGAAAGGGGCAACATCTTGGAGTAAGCAGGATCGTTTACCAAGACCTCTTCAAGGCTCCAGAGACTATGCGCTCGCCCACTGTGTAGCTCAGGATTTGAGCATGTCGGGAGGAATCGCCCAGTATTCAGGAGCAAGTTCGGGCGTGTGGAAGAACTAAATTCAGGGACCCAGCTGTAGGAAAGACTCATATAAGGAATGGTGAGCGACATCTTTTCTACCTGGTGACAAAGAGATGGTCATGGGAAGCCAACATACAGAGTCGGTGGAGAGTCTGATGGATCTGCGCCAAAACTTGATTCGGTGGGCATCCGAAACTTGCCATACCAAAGCTGGCATGTGGTCTCGATGGACTTGGTGAAGAGTCAGAAGAATTATTGAAAACACCTTCAGGAACATGGCCATGGAGATCTAGTGTGTATATTTGACCCCAGGAGCAAGAGAAGGGAAGATGTCCCTGCATCCGATCAGCAAGAATCTGGACAGGAGATCTCTCTGTTCTGGGACAGAACAGTCTTAAGAGGGGGGTAATGTGGCGGACGCCAGGGCCACCCATTGGCGGACGCCAGGGCCTACCCTCGAGACAATAGGCCGGCCGCTTGACCGGCGTGAATTGGAGACCCGATTGACTGACAAATATATTGCCTTCAACGTTAGTTACGGTTGAATGCACGCATTTCATCGAAGATCTAGACTTCAATCCTATTGAGAGCCTAGTCACGTGATTTTCGAGGCCTTTGGAAGATTCCAGCATGTTCTGTGGGGATATATAAGCCCGCACTCCAGGACCCCAGGCAGTTCAGTTCAGTGCGAGCAAGTCTGTGTAATAGGGTCGCGTTACCCTTGAAGATAAGTGCTGTGGCTATAGAATCCCAACAAGTCTGTGAACAGTGTCAGTGTGGAATACTCGGTGTCAGCGATCTTCATTGTGCCCACTGCGAACGTCGGCTGCGAGTGATCTTCGAGCATCGACACCCACCGTTGGATTCAAAAGAGTGCTACGAGGACACGTGAGTGAACGGACTTCGCCCGAAGTGTGAATAGACTGTGTGAAATCAAATAAATGAAACTGTACATTAATAGTATGAATTTAGATGTAATTATTAATACGTTTAATACAATAATATAAAACTAAATAATAGATAGGATGGACATGTGTTCGTACCCGTGAAAAACATTACATTATTTCCGAACATACGAGTATGAAAATCTTTGGATTGGGTTTGGTAAGATTAAATAGAATGCAGGTGAGGGAGAGTGTTGGCTGGATGATGCGTGTGAGTGTGCGTGTGTGGGAGACGCATGAGTTGCATGCAAGGGAGGGATGGTTGGGACTACGTTATGCAACCAAAATATTGTGTTTTGTTTGTGCGTGTTTATTTTGCCCAACTGCACAATTATTGCTTAAACTTCATTCAAATTGCTGTTTGAAATCTACTCAATTCATGTAGTCAATACGGTATGCTACTTTTGCTAATTTTCGCTTTAGAAAGATTGAGTAGTCGTAACAGCGTAACGCCAGTGGCAATAATTCAAGAAAGACGAGGGCGAAGGCCGAGTAAGACTGACGCGTAGGGAACTAGAACTACAAATTGATAGGAAATTCTCTCTCATTCCAGTGGGTCTTAGCTAAGAATGTACGTTTTAAAAAGGCCTTGTATTTTGTAATAATGTTTTGTGAATTTTTATTTAACAAATTTACAGTAGCTCACAATTGAGTCGCTGTCAGTTAGCGTGCATGTATGAACAGTGCTGTGGTTTAGTGCGGTTGCAACGTCGCTAATGTCTGTTCAGTGCGTGTGGTGCGGTCCCGTGTTGTAGACAGTGCTTCTATGAGTGGTAACAGCTTAATTCCGGATTTTTTTACACCTAGAGGATCAAGAGTGAAGAAACGTCAAAGATTCAACAGTTCGCCCGAGTTGTTCACTAGTGACAGTGGTGTTCAGGATAGGCTACCTAGTGAAGCTGTGAGTATGGCCGGTGAAAAGATAGGGGACATCACTCACGGACAGTTAATAAATGAACTCAGTAAATTGCTTGATGTAAAGTTAGCTTTATTGGCTACAAAGGAAGATGTGTCGTTGGTGGCGAGCGAGGTGAGGAGGCTAGCCGAGGAAAATATTCAGCTGAAAACTGAACTTAGCCTTATTAAAGAGCAGGAACATCGTGTACTTAACAAGCTGAGTGATTTAGAAAATAGGTCTAGGCGTAATAACCTTATATTCATTGGACTCTCTTGGAACCGTCAAACAAATATCAAAGATCTGGTACGGGGCTTTTGTAAGGAAGTGCTAAAGTGTACAGACAAAGTGTGGGTCAACCGGGCGCACCCTCTTGGCACGGGCAACAAGGCCATCATCGCTCACTTCCCAGATGATGATGACATCGGTGTTATCATGTCGAACGTGAAGAGACTGAAAGGGACAAGCTACATCGTACACAGGGACTTCTCTCACGACGTCAGGAGGAAGCGGTATTATCTGTCAGCAGTGAGACGGGAGGTGGAGAGAGTCTCAGGTCACCAGCGCATGCCACTGGTGTTCGACCACCTGGACATCGGAGACACGAGGTTCACCTGGACCGGGGACAAGCTGATGGCAGGCCAGGAGGATGGAGCCGCGAAGCTGATGGAGATGCTGGGCAAGGACTTCTCCAACTTCTTAGCTCAACTGCAGCAGGACGGGGACGGGAGGACGCAGCGCTCTGGAGGGACACCAGGAGGATCGACGGGACAGACGACTACAGCCACTCGATAGGAAGACGACGCCAATCCCATAGGACATGAAGAGGCAACGGCTGAACTTCAGCTAACCAATGTAAGAGACAATTATCTTAGTTGTTTAAAAATATTATCTTATAATATCTGTGGTTTAAAGTCTAGGGCAAAAGCGAATTTTTCAGTTTAATTAACAGTTATGATATTATTATAATGATAAAAACATTTATTTTAGAATCAGACAAAATCTGGGTTGAACATATCTTACAGAATTTTAAAGTAGATGTTTATAGTTATGCAGAGAAAATCAGAAATTTTGGTAGAGCAATGGGGAATAATTTGTTGTGTTAACCTGAAATCAAAGTACCTAAGTCATGTAAACTTTGTAATTCAAAATAATATTAAGTTATTACAGGTTAACTGCAAAGTAACTCGAGAAATATTTTCAATTTTACCCGTTTATTTAAACTGTAATACTTGGGAAGACAACTTTGAAATACTTTCGAATTTTTTGATTAACAACACAGAGCAGAACCTATTGTTAATTGGGGATTTTAATGGACGACTAGCAAGTAAACAGAATTTAGAACATTTTTTTAGGGAAAGTAGGTTAAATTTGGAGTCAGATCTGGGCTTAACTGGTGAAAGAAAATCAAAAGATTTGACCACAAATAACCGAGGACAAAGGCTATTAAATCTATGTGATGAATTTGGGCTAGTTTTATTGAACGGCAGAACAAAAAGATCCAAATGGAGTTTACTTATGTAGGTGGGGCAGGGGGTATCTGTGATAGATTTTGCAATTGTATCCGTGAATAGTCTGAGGTACATTAATTATTTTGAAGTGATAAGCCATGCAGGGTCTGATCACCTTCCTATCAGTGTAGGTGTTAAAGTGGGCTTATCTCCAGACTTATCAACAGATAAGGGAGGAGACAAATATGCAACAGTTATTACCCAGACTGAATTGGAGAATCCAAGATAAGAGCGTTTTTTGTGAGACATTGCGTCATAGTGTTCTAGGCATACAATTAACAGATAACAATCAATTAAATATAGATAAGATCACAACCAGCATAAAGCAAGCGTCTAAGTGGAAACCAGATAAAAGGGATGAAAGACAATTATGTACTAATAAAGAGCCCTGGTTTGACTTTGATTGTTTGAGCGCTAGACGAAAAGTTTTTAGACTACTGGGTTTGTTCAGAAAAACTAATTCTAATATTGTGAAATACTCATATTTAAGACAGCAAAGAGAATACAAAGTATTGTGTAAACGTAAGAAAAAATGTCATATTGATAACTTACTAAACAATTTGTCCCAAACAAACAACCCCAAGGAGTTTTGGAATGCAGTGAATTATTTTAAAGGAAATAGGAGAAATCGAGTTGGGAATATTTCTGTCCCACAATGGATAAATTACTTTCAGAATTTATTGAACCCTCCTCTAGAGGCGGCACCAATACAGTATGCGGAAGCTTATATAACTAATGACTTCTTAGATTTTACACAGAATGAAATTTTAACAGTTGTATCGAAACTTAAGGACAACAAGGCGCCAGGTTTTGACAGAATACCATACGAGTTTTATAAACATAGTGCCGAAATAATAGTTACAAAGCTACGAAATATTTTAATCAAATTTACATTCAGGGAAAAATTCCGCTAAGTTTCAAAAGGTCTATAATTTATCCATTGCACAAAAAGGCGATGTTAATGAGGTGGCAAATTATAGAGGCTGTCGTTCATTGACTGCATAGGAAAGATATTTAGTTCTTTACTATATAATAGGCTTAGTACTTGGGTGAATAGGCAAGACATTCTGTGTGAATATCAGGCAGCTTCAGAAAGGGTACTCCACAGCAGATAACATATTCAATTTGTCGAGTTTGATTCAGATAAATTTATCTGAAAGAAAGGGAAAGGTGTATTGCTTTTGTAGACTTCTCAGCTGCATTCGACACTATTGACAGAAAGTCATTATTCTATAAACTGTCAGGACTAGGGTGTCAACTCGATTCCTGAAGATAATTAGAGATCTGTATGACAACACAGAGGTGGCGGTTTGGTGTGGAGAACAAATATCCAGCTGGTTCACGACAAATGTAGGAGTCAAGGCTGTATACTCAGTCCTTTGTTATTTTCTCATTTTTGAACGATATTGTTGACAGAGAGGATGTACAGTGGACGGGAATAGAATAAAAATTTGGTATGCAGATGATATCGTTATTACGTCACCTTCCCGAGCTGGACTGCAACTTATGATTAATCAATTGGAGGTATACTGCAACATGTGGAATTTAAAAGTTAACCTCGCGAAATCGAAAGTAATGGTATTTAGGAAAGGGGGCAGGCTCAGCCAAAATGACAGTTGGAGATTCAAAGGGCATCCTGTAGAAATTGTAAATAGCTATAAATATTTAGGAGTAACCATGACAACGACACACTCGTGGGAACCTCACTTGAAGGAAAAAGCTAGAGCGGCAAAATTAGCGATGTGCTCAGTATGGAATGCTCTATTGGGCAATGACAAAGTCCCTCTCAATGCGAAACTTACATGTTTCAATGCAGTACTACGGTCAATAGTTTGTTACTGTGCACAGGTCTGGGGTTATGTAGAAAGCGACGCAATAGAAAGTGTATTTAGAATGTTTATAAAGACTTTCGGCTGCCAAATAATACATTATGTTTTGTTCTTAGAGACAGAACTTGAAAACGTGTATTTATTCACTTTGAAAATATTTATGAAATACATTCTAAGAGTATTATCTCTGGAACAACATAGACTCCCAAAAATATTAGCTCGTCATATAATAACAAAGAGGTTATCATGGTACCGAGATTTGAGGAACCTAGCTCGTAATCACGACATAGATCTGGACATTGACATCGACAACATAGGGAGAACAGGTGAACAGTTGAGGAAGGTCGTGGAGGCGGTGAGAGTGAGATGGAAAGAGAAGTGTGTACAAAGGGCTAGAAATGCGACCTTCCACCGTCTGTATGCTGGTCTAAACTTCGAACTGGCAAACAATAGCTTCCTGAATCTAGACATGCAATCGATAAGATGGGTTATCAAAGCAAGAGCAGAGTTAGTTGATTTGAACTATAAGCCTTGGATTGCAGACAGGATACCGACATGTTCACTTTGTAATTTAAATGAGAATGAAACGATCTACCATTTTATAGCCCGTTGCCCAATTTTAGCCGAAATAAGACGTAACTGGTTCTTTAAAAGTGTTTTAAATTTTGAAGAGTGTATGTGTTGCTTAAATGGGTGGGATTGGCAAAGACTTGCAAATTTATGAGAAAGCGTGGGTAGTAAGGTGGAATTTAATTAGCGAATTTAATTTTTAATCTTAAATTGTTTTATTAGTAGTCAAAATTTTGCGCGAATAAAACATTAACATCCCCAACACACTTAGACAGTTTTTAATATTGTTGTTTACATTATTTCTAAATTGTTAACAGTTGTACAAAAGAAAAATTAAGCCTTTTTATAAATTTTCTATTTAATCATTTAGACGACCAGGTTTCTTGTTGTTTTGAGTGGCTGCTACAATGTATTGAAGTTATTGAAATGAATTTTAAAAGTTTTGTAAATTAGTGTATTTTTGTTTAGTGCCTCCCCGGCTGACGGCCCTTTAGGCCAATGCTGTATGTGTTTTCTTTTTAACAGTGTTTTTTCTTTTGTCTTCATTGCACAAGGAAGTGTTTTTTATTGAAAAAAGTGTCGTTTTCAAATATCAATAGAAAAAGCAACAAATGTAATACGTTTACTTACTGATGTAAATAAAACACGTTTTTCTTTCTTTCTTTCTTTCTTTTTCTTCAGTAACTCTAATTTGTAAGTTTAATATTCTGTATCATTGTTGGATTTAACATAATAATATGTAAAAATACTTATTTAAACCAAAATAAGCTGTGCTCATGTTTTATTTTACGTATAGCTAAAAACACTGTGCGACCATAGAAACACAAACAGTTTGATTACAATAGGAACTCGGCCGTGTCTGGCACATCTGAACATCCATATGTTACCATTGTAATTAAAACTCACTCACCGTGCCGTACTCAGCGCACGGCGAGGTCGGAGCGTCTGAAAGCGGCTAACACGTCACGTGAGTTCTACTAGTTGAAGGTATCACACGTCACGCAATAACAGGCGCAGCAGGCTGACCAACTGTAAAACAGAAATAGACAAATCCTCATTATGCAAATCCATCGCGGGAAGGAACTTAAGATTCTTACGAGACTTGAGTTCTCAACGTCGTGTTCTGCATAGGTATTTAATACCATGCCATGAGTTTTTAAATATTTTTATGGTTAGAAGTCAAGATTGTCCGTACACTTAGTTATATTAAAGAAACGCTAGCCAGAGCTGGCTGTTATTTCAATTAAGGCTGGTTTATTTGAATAATAAATCAACGAAGATTTGTTTAGCGTCGATATATTGATAGTTATCCATGATTTATCTAACGAACATGTACTAGTCTAGTACCATATTTTAATTCAAAATGTAAAACCGACATTTTGTAGGTTGAAAAGCACCTGCAGATTTTAAAATACTTTAAATTCAGTACTTTCCATTCAAAAGTGTGTTTTCAATCAATACTCGTAGATGTGACCAACAAGTTTTATTGTTCATGTATGCTGAACTTGTACAACATAACAAGTCAACTTTGTTGAGTTTCAGTTTCACTGCTTAACGAGTTTAACTGTGATTGTTCATGTGATTGTGCGAAAATATGAGGCTCCGTTTCTATCAGTGTCAACACGTGCGTTAAAACCAATCGCATTTTATGTTCCTTAAGAAGCAAATTGTATCAGTTAAAACTTAGCCCTCAAAGTAAGATCAATACATTTGTTTGGACGCCTGATGTGATCTAGGCCTTAACACAGATCTCACCTTGTCCTAAAACGCACGAATATGTTGTCACAATGTTGGTAAACGTAGTTAGGGTTCCGGTTGATGGGAGTTTAAAGGAGGCAAGTTACGCCGTGGTTAACCACCAGATTACTGCAGCCCCACCGACATCCTTTACACACAAGTTACTCAGTACAAGCTTACCGTATTGTCCTGCCTTACATTCTCCTCTTACCTATATCTAGTATTAATTATTTAAAAAACAAAATTTTACGTAACAATAATTTACAAGAATTATAAGTAGATAAGACTAAAAGACATTATTTGTTTTCAATACGGTAGATTGAGATACAAATTGAGATACAACAAAATGATGGTCAGTTGTGAAAAGCACAACAAAAAGTAAGTGAGGGTCTACCAATATGTATAATTAAGTAATATAATTAAATATAAATAAGGAGTTTAAGGTTTGTGGTAACGAATTGCTGGTTACTAAATATCTTAATACCTGTTTTACAAATGTCAAAGATAATTTGATACGGAGTTTTTTTATATTAAATAAATGTATATTTTTTAAATAAAAATAGGTATAAACATAAAAGAAACAATAAATTATTAATCAAATAATACAAAATTAACTATACAGGGTGAGTTTCACTCACACCATTAACTTGCCATTATGTTATATCACTAAAGGAACAAAAGTTCCCAAACATGGGTCCTAAAACTCTTCGTTACCCCGAAAGCCATTTTGTGTATTTTTAAAATTAATATCTCCAGAACGCTTTGACCGATTGCATTCAACTTTGTAGGGTTTATGTGTCATAAGGTAAATTAAGAAAAAATATTATTTCATAAACTCACAGAAACAAATGAGAAGATGAATTTTTTCAATAGCAATGAGTGATAATGGTTGGGGCTTGAAGATAAAACCTTCCAAGCAATTTTACATTAATATTTTCATTTTTGTATGTCCTTTTACAACTGGTTCATTTACCAGTTGTAAAATGAAAATTTTATTGTAAAATTTGAAAGATGAGTTTGTATCTTTTATGTAAAATTATAAATACAACTTTACTCTTATAAAATTTTTATTATATGCCATTTTCATGGTATTTCAATTGAAAAATTTTGGTACATTTACCAGTTGTAAAAAAGACGTAAAATTAAAATGTTATTGTAAAATTAAAAAAATGAGTTTCATCTATATGTAAATTATAAATACAACTTTTTTACCTCGTAAAATTTTTATCGCCCATTTTCATGGTATTTCAATTTGAAAATTTAAATAGCCGCCATTTTGTTTCTGTGGATTTTTATGAAATCATCTTTTTTTCTTAAATTCACCTTTATGACATAAACACCTTCCAAGTTTGAATGCAATCGGTCAAAGCAATTTGGAGATATTAATTTTGCAAAAATACAAATGGCGGCTACTGGGTAACGAAGAGTTTTAGGATCCATGTTTGTGGAACTTTTGTTCCTTTTAGTGAGTATAACATAATGGCGAGCACAGGAGTAGAAATCACCCTGTATAAAAAACAACCACAACAATAAAAAATAAATAAAACACAACAAATGTGCATAAGTTATAAATATCCTAGCTTCTATGACGTAATATATGCTAAGGTGAATACCAATGTAAGAGTGGAGGAATTGTAGACAAAATTAAACCCGCTGTCTTGTTTCCAAAATCCAGTTAGATACCACAAACATGCCGAGATCAACAATATTTTGAAGAGGACAGTAAGTGCCGATATCCTTGCGCAACTGGAACCAAATGGACTAGACAGAAAAGACCGGATGAATCCACGATTATTCTTTGGGATAAGGTGAAGTGTTTATAGTGGAATTGCGCATATGTTGACACCTTTGCAGCGAGCTACAACTAAAACCCACGCAGCAGCTGCTGCAGACCTAGCAGTTCATAGAAGGCACCCAAGTATAATGAAATTGAAGCCAGGGATATCTGATGGTTATATGCAGTGGAGACAATGGGCATATGGTGTAGAGAGGGCAGAGAATTAATCCAGAACATCGGAAGAGAACTGACGAAAAACAAACGAAGCAATATCAATGGCCCCTTTTCAAAGGGTCAGCATGATTCAAACAGTAGTTTTGTTTGTGATACATTTGAATAAAAATATAATCAACTACATGATAATTGTTTTACTGATATAAAAATAACATGCTCGTTTAAGACATTAACGTAATTAATTAATGAAAACATAGAGTTAAAAACTGTTGTAAAGTATGGGAGATGAAGCTCTTCTTGCTAGATTTATATAATTAAATTTATATTATCTAATAAAGATTTTATTGTTCTGAGGTCTTTCAAGAGTATTTATCTTCAGAGAGGAACCCAATAAAAATTATTTTTCCTTCTGTTTAAGTGCCTCTCTGAAGATAAATACTACAAGTTATCTTTTAGCGCCTGTAGATCCTTCTAATGTTTTCTCATAGATGTACATTTCGGGACTGGGGTGTCCCATCATCAGTGTATCTTCTTACACACTACTGTTCATTATATTAAAAATATATACACTACACACACACACACACACACACACTTAGTTTGTATATCAGGATGTCACACGCGAACTCGCAATGATGCACTACGGTACGTAATAGGTTTACGGCGAGCGAATCTCAGCGACGATGACGG
The DNA here is from genome assembly GCA_018831715.1 of Matsumurasca onukii. NCBI lineage: Eukaryota > Metazoa > Arthropoda > Insecta > Hemiptera > Cicadellidae > Matsumurasca > Matsumurasca onukii. The sequence goes on along the minus strand of CM032059.1, from coordinate 53,398,255 downwards.
AGCGACATGGTTCATTGACTGTGATATCATTAACAGATCTCAAAAAATCTTGTTATATCACAAACAAGATTGCTGCCACCAAACAGTTTTGTGTGCCAAGGTTGGTGGAAATTTAGCTATCAAAAATCATACCACGAGCATAAATTGAATAATAACTATGCGTCAGGTATCTAATTAGATTTCAAAAAACCTTTTGATGTAGTAGAGTTGCTATTTTACTAAAGATATTCAATTTTATAATGGTATTCAAAACCAGTACCTCTATTTCATCTTCAGTGCTTGTTTTGCATGAACAATAAACAATGTTTACAAGTTAACGACATTAACTTTAATCGCTTTTTGCTTAATTTTTGAGCTAACATATTAACTGAAGAAAGTGACCTAGGTCCAATTACATTTATATTGTAACAGTTTGCTGTAGATTAACTTTAGTGAAAGTAATTTTTGATGGAAAATAATGAGATGTGATAGTTGATGCAGCTTCGAGAAAAATCATGATGACGTGGCAATGAGAGTTTTAGTATTCCCAGGCCTATAAAGCAGTTGCGTGCTTGGGTTTTAAATACAGTAGGCTCTACAAATCAATCTACTACCTTTATGGCAAATACGCTTTGTAATCCAGAGTAACTCCATTTGCTCATTACATTCTGGAAGCACCTAAAGAGGGTTTCAATACATTTTACACTTCAAAATTAGCTCTTCTTTGAAAGTCAAAAGATGATGAAATTTCGAATAAACACGTTTTAATGGTGAAATCTTCATCTGCAATGAAGATATCTCACAAAGGCCACACGTTCTTACTACCACTCCACGTACATGTTATTCTAATCTAAGTTAAGATGTATAGTAGTTTTGATTCATTAGGCGTGGTGAGGTTCTAGACGGAGCGGAGAACAATAATATAAAACCACCATTGTATTGACAAACAGTGAATTTGCTCGCAGCTGTGTTCCAGGAAAGACTGAGCCAGTGATATGTAACGACAGGGAGTGATGTGAGTGAAACTTTCATTTCCACTTCCACAATATATTACTGCTGGGTGCGAAAGCAATTCTTTCATTCGGCACCGTTTTAAGATTACCTGAATATTACTTGCTCAGCATTCGGCTGTTATTTCCTTGCGCTGAACTCTAAGAGCGTGTAAGTGGTTATTGTGTTATTTCATTGTACTAATCCGAAGGTATTTCTTCAGGATCTCGCATAGTTTTCTCAACCCTCGTCTTTCATTTTAAAAGATTTGTTCTAATAAAGCTTAGGCAAGAAATTACTAGGAAAACATAAGTTTGGTATAGTTAAATCGTACAAAATCATTACTCGCTCATTACAAATATAATTGTGTACATTTTACAGTAGTGCATGCAATCGTTAGAGTACTCAATCAAATTATTGTTTGGATTAAATATAACAGCACATGTAACTCTAATAGATAACAGTTTGGTACCGGATGGTAAATACTTGTTCAAGATAACTGAAAGCTGTTAAAAAATTAAAAAGAATCCAGCGCTTAAATTGTCTAGGTGTCACATGTTTTTGGTCAATTGTAAAACTTTGACGAGGTAACAAAAAGATATGTATACGTCATAAAGTAATGTTTTAGGTACCTACCTTGTAGAATAGTACAATACAAATTCGGCAGCAACCTTACATACTGAAATCAACATCATTAACACCTGACCTTTAAACAGTGTCATAAAAATATGTAACGTGTTTTTTTTTTCAATAAATATGTGTTGATCAAGTAAAGCTTTTGACTATATGGTGTTGTAGAGATATGTTTCTAAAGTTGTAACTCTGTGAACTTTGTCAATAAATGTCAAATTAGGTACGATAAGCTTAGGTTTAATCCTTGTTTCGAAACTAAGCTTAACGTATTGGCTGAGAGTTTCGGCCACAGAGTTTGAGCCTATAATAGAGTCGATAAATAACCATCTTTAGACCAATGGCACTTTCAGTCAATTTTGAGGTAGGTACTAGCCTAAATGTGTATGCTTTGTTATTTTATGGATAATTTAATCTTCGCTAAGCATAATCGTTACGTATAGGTCTGTTAACTTGTAGTAGATGGAGAGTAGGACATTATATTGAGGCAAAACATTTGTACTCGCTAAGTGACAACTAAAATGATATTTTGATTTTTACTTTGAATTAGTTTTTAAGCTATGCATTGTGTAACACATAATTTAAATGCGGTATTGCATTAGGTTTTAGCTTATAGTATGTTCCTGGATATGAACATTACACTTGTGTACCCGCGTTTCCTTGTACATACAATACAATTTTTAAAAACTCACAATTTCACTATTTATATAGCATTCTAAGTACCAAATAACCACAGGAAAACACATTAACGTAAACACATTTTAGTGTGAGTTCTAAGAACAATGTAAAGACTGTCTCACAACAGACTATCTCTGACCACAGTAAGCTGCCATGTATCTGACAATGGGCAATAGACAAAGCCTGGCAATACAGTCATACGACCAAATAATCCTTGTATTGTAATCCAAGCTTGTACTGTATCTGTTACCGGTGTTATCTATCTATAATCATTCACCAATATAAGCACATTTGTTCTATCTGAAGATTTCTGAAAATAATACACAAGAAAAACATGTGAAACTAATATCCCTTTTAGAGTATAATACGAGTGTAACTGTTGACGAGTGTAACAGTCTTAACTCTCATGTTAAAACTGGCATCACCATTTATTGCTGAAATTATGTCTTATTTGTTTAATCTATGTATTGAATGTTGTATTGTTCCACAGTGTCTTAAGCTAGCAAAGGTCGTTCCTTTGTACAAAAAGGGTACGAAGGGTGAAGATGCTAATTACCGTCCAGTTTCGATTGTACCAGTTATTTCTAAGGTTCTTGAAATTCTGCTGAATAACCAAGTAATAAAATATTTTGAGCTTAATAAATTGTTCTCCAATAGTCAATATGGTTTTAGACCTAAGAAGAGTACTAGTATGGCTTTAGTAGATTTTATGAAAGAATGTACATTAAATGTGGATTAAAAAAAATGTGTTGTAGGTAGTTTTTATGATATGTCAAAAGCATTTGACACAATTGATCATGCAATCCTCTTAAAAAAACTTAAGTTTAATGGATTTGATGATAAGTCTAGTGAGCTTCATTTGTCATTCTTCATACTTCATTCTGTCATACTTCATTCAATCATATTTGTCTGAAAGATTTCAATCTGTGTTGTATAATGGCTGTTTTTCTCAATATTTGAAAGTACACACTGGGGTACCACAAGGGTCAATTTTGGGGCCGACAATGTTTATTGTATATGTTAATGATTTGCCATCAGCTCTTAGCAATGTCTGTGTGTCATCCTTTATGTATGCAGATGATTTGGCCCTACAAATAAGTTGTTCAAATTTTAATTGAGTTGGTCAATTGTTGTCTCACTTTAACTCAATGGCGGAGGATTGGACAGCAGCCAATGCTTTATGTCTAAATAAAGACAAGACTCAGAGCATTGAATTTAGACTGAGTAACAATGTTGGTGATAATGAAGTAAAGTTTTTGGGTGTGTTGTTGCAATCAAATATCAAATGGGATTCTCATATTGTAAATGTATGTAAGAAGATTTCTAAAAGCACCTTTATGATCAGGAGACTGTCATTATCTGTAAGTCTAGATATATTAATGTCAGTTTATTATGCTTATATACAAAGTCATTTATCTTATGGAATAATTGTCTGGGGCTGTGATACTAATGTAAAAAAGCTTTTAATTCTACGAAAGAGAGTGTTAAGAAGTATGTGTAATGTTAGAAGTAGAACTCATTGTAAACCGTTATTTAAATGTCTTCGTGTCCTTACTGTTCCTTCATTGTACTTACTACAGTTGTTAATGTATATTAAAACAAACTTAAATGTAATTCCCACAAACAGCTCAGTTCATGATTATTTAACCAGACAAAGTAACCTTCTTAGAATTGGACAATGTAATTATCAAACAACCTTTAAATCTACTTTTGAATTGGGTAAACAAATTTATAACAAGATGCCTGTAGAAATTAAATGTCTAGATGTTAATAAATTTAAAATTAAGTTAAAGTCATTGTTAATAGAACTAAGTGTATATGATATTAAGGAATTCATTGCATACTGTAACAATCATCAAAGTTTTATGTAGCCTATGTTACACTTTTGTTATAATTATTTATAAACTTGACGATGCCATGCATGTATAACTACTGTGTCTTACGGCAATAAAGAATTTGATTTGATTTGATTTGATAACTATGTTATATTAAGTAGGTAAATATAAAGTCTATAGCTTTTATGTTTGAAACTGTTGCAATCAATTTATCTCATGGTTAAAACCCATCAAAGACTGTTAAGGGAAGCACTTTCTCCGTCTATAGTTCCAAAAACTTCCACCACAGAGCAGCACTAGATTGATGTTGAGGTAATTTGATTTTAAGTATTGACTTATAGGCCAATTTAAGTGTATCTACTATTAAAAGAGCAATTCGTTGAGGCAACAAATTAACCGAAACCATTCCTAGTAAGATAGAGGATACATTATCAGTGCCTGGGGATGTGTGGTTCACTTTCAGGATGGTTACTAATAAGATCTGTTATCAGTATTCACAGAAGCAGGAAATAGAAACTCACTGAAAGCGATGGAGACATCACCACGAGCACTTATCCATCTGACCTCCTCACCAACTGAGTTAAGCTCCACTTCAATGTCAAAGAGATCACAGGTCGCAGGTGGCTTTGAATCTGCAACCAGATGTTGTCAGATCGGAAGTTAATACTTAACGTGATGTAAAGCGTTTTCGATTGATTCAAATGGAACCATTCATACCGAATCATTACACAGAGTGCAAAAAATCTTCCTAAGCATTTGCGTAAGAAATTACTACCATGTTTCTACTTATAAGTATATAACCAATAAGTTAATAATTAATTCTTTGTTTACAACAGCAAATCAAATTAAAAGTCGTTACTTCATACAAACCCGTTTATTTTGTAACAATTAAATAATAAATAAGAGCGTAACAAAGAGAGTAATCTGAACGCTTAAATGCGTCTTGATCTCAGGCTAGATTCAAAACTTGTCCTGTAAGTTTTTCCGAAGAAAATGGATTTAAAATATTAAAGGTAGTTTTTTCATTATGTTCTGAAAACAGCTGCTTTAGACACATGTATTGACAGTGCCAAATTGTGACTTTTTCACTGTGACTTTAAAGTATTGTTTTGATGACATTTTAGTCCCTAGGGAGAAAAAGATCATTTTAATGATCTTTTGTGGCATGGACATCGGCTAGTTCAACGAGTTTGTATTGAATTTTGACACTAACTTAAAGTAAATCAGTGTAACACCTGTTTCTTCAAAACGATATAATTCAGACTTCTAAGTTCAAAACAATGTTTACATAATTAATTCTTTATAATATTAAAACATTTACGTACATTTATTTCTAATTATTATTTCCACCATGACAAAAGTATCGTTCTTTTAACAGTCTTTAACGTCCTCGGCTGCGCCTCGAACGTTAACTTGACCTCGGGTCCAAAAGTGTCACTTTAGGACCTAGTGATAAAATATACCATCATTGAAGCGTTCCAAGTGTAACTTTCCACATCCTTGACACAAAATTGTATTTACTTTAATCACAATAATGAAGAGTATTTGTGTTTAAAAATTATTAAGGAAATAAACAAACTTACAAGCACGTAAAACGCACATTTCAGAACTTAACATCCACGTGGGTATCACTGAATGTGAGGACGAACAATGGCGTGTTGATGCTATAGACAACATAAGCTCCATTACTTATGAATTGACCTTGATAGCAATATCACACAGCATAAGATATGCATGGTGTGACGTCACGCAACTGCTGTGTAGCAGGTAGCGTGGAGGATCAGAGATTAAATGGTTACTTTAGCTAGTGTGCTACCTAAATCATATTCTCACCTTTACTCACCTGTAACACATCATTAACGTAACATTGATGTAAGAAAATATGTTAATATTTACGGTATAATAAAGAAACCTGATTGCAAGTTAAAAATGTAGTATAATTTTTATGACTTTGCTATAAACATGTTTTGTGTTTTACACGTTGTTTCGTTTTATCTTTTAAACTCATGTTAAACTGCAATAAAATTGATAGGTACAATATGTTAAAGTGTTTACATGAGTAACTTAGCTGGCCAATTAATACTAAAAACCACAATAGCGGTTTTTAAATATAGTTTTAAGTTGTCCATAATAGTTCAACAGATACAGGGGCCTTTTAGTTTAAAAGAGTGCAAAGCATAAACATGACAGGATGTGTAACGTAGTGTGAGGTTACATTATTGATCATTTGCCTGTCACTTTTTCCAGTTCAAAGGATATGTGAAACTGTCACAGACTTAAATTATAAAATCAGACGTATGCTTCCGTCTGAAAAGATCCAAACGGAGTAGAGTAGTACCTGGACACATTTTCATTCCGTAAAGGAATCAGTCTAATCCTATAACCACATAATTATTAGTTAAATGGGAAACCAAATAGTTGCCCTAGATTTGAGCCTTTTGAACTGAGTCAGATTTGCATAAACATAAGTTTTAGAACGAGCCAAGCTTATCTGCTCAGTTACTGTTTAAATCGAATTTTACCATTGATTTATTATGGAACCACTCTTCTAGAGCAAGGGTCGGGGTCGGTGCAATCGCTCATCTTGCAGATTAACCAAGAGATTGGCCCCGACTTAGGGCTAGTCATAAATCTGCATTCTCCTTATTCATTCTTGCTGACTTCTTACTGCCATTTATCACATTTTCTTCATTTCATTTCAACTTAATGTTTTAAGTATATTATTGGTATACTCGTACTATAAAATTTTTCAATAAAAAAAAACAGTTTCAAAACCCATTTAAATTAATTAGAAAGGTTCTTGGACATCCCCAGTATTATAATTATTTCTTCTTTAACGCTTTGATGTGAAATTGACGGTAATGTACTGTTTTTCACGGGTTGCAAATAATAAAGCGTAAGTATTTTTTTGTTAGAGGGCTAGGTTTGTGCACTTATGTGTACCCTAGTGATTGCCTCGCAGCGATTGGCTTATTGCGCGCCCTCATTCACAGGAGACTATTCTGCGTCAAACACAAGATCCTTCAAAAACCTGCGTTAATCTTGGATAAAATACTCTCCTGTTCGTACCCATTATCCGTACAATAAGTACCCCAAGTTTGTTGTCTCCTTCTCAGCAATCCCGGACAATTGAGCATGACATGGTGAGCTGTTTCTTCTGCCTCACCACATTTCCTTCAGAGAATCTCCTTGACTCGTATACCCATTATCTGAAGATGACAGCGGAACCCCAGTGCCCAGTTATAAAACCGACTACTCTTCGGAACTCTACTCTGTTCAGACTTAGAGCTTCTACTGCCAGAGCTTGGGGTGGACCACTTAGTACCCTTTTAGTTTGTCTATTACCGTCTACGCTTACCCAGTGTCTTTGGTGTTCACCTGTGACCCACTCCGCAACTGAGCGGCGTGCTAGTATGAGACACAGAACGCTGGTTCTGGGCCAATGAGAGTGGTGCTTGCACCTTTGTATGCATAAATGAGACGTCAGTCTTTGTTAATTCACTATTCATTTACAGTCTATTATAATTACTGTTATATTTAACGCAATTAATTATTCACTTAATGGCTACAAACTGTTACACTTTGTACAGGTTCTTATTTAACGGTTTACACTTCACAGTATATTCACACTCCGGCACGAAGTCCGTTCATTCACGTGTCCCCCTCGTAGTAGGCCTACTCTTCGATCGGGTGTGACGATGCCTCAACTATATTCGCAGCGGAACGATGAAAACTACTGACACCGAGAAGAGACACTAACACTGTTCACGCACTAGGGATTTGCCGTTTGTTCACATTTCACTTACACTTGCTTAGCTTCTAAGTAATATACTTGGAAAGTGGATGAGTTGGACATTTCTATGAGTTTGTAAAGCCTCATCAGTGTCCTTGAACACTGAAACAACTAGCGTATGTATAACGTATACGGTAATTTACCATCAATTGTTTCTAAACGTTAAAATTTCACTATCAGAAAAGAGTAACTTATTTTGCGCATAGCACCGCAATACATGTCTCGTGCAGTGTTGGTAGCTAACAGCGGAATTCGTTGCTCATATTACGACAAGAGAGTTTCCCAACTTTCTAAAACTGTTTGAGAGCAAAGTTTGCTTTTAGGTTCACTTTTAGGTTTATTTTCAGCTTGAGACGAAATAAGTATTATAAAATTATAACTAAGTCAATTTTACTTATTAAATTATAACTAAACTGAAAGTTGAATCAAAATATAAAATACTATTAACTCGGTGGATATTGAAATGGGTTGCGAATTATATTTATGAGGTCGTTTGACCAACAACCCTACAGTACCTAACTTAGAATAGGCTATAAATAAAAGCAAGGGTCCTACTGAAGTTGGTTTGGGTTGAAAGGGCGAGGGTCTCAAGCTAAAGCTGTAGAACCCCCCAAACAGTTCCCAGAAAGTAGGCCAACTCTGTTGTCTTAATGTCTAAAGAACTTCACCATAGGCAATCCACACTGCATCCACAAGGTAAAAAGTTTCAATGAATTGCTAAATTATTCTTACCGACTTGAATGTAAAATTTAAAACATTGAGAAAAATTTAAAACTGAAGTACGGTATAAGTTGTAATACATAAATTTATTCAACACTATCGTAAATGCTCAACATAACGTAATAAGACAAAGTTTTGTAGTTATTTCATTTCAAAACAAATAATCACCTTCAACGTAACTTTAGAAAATATGATTAACACCTACTGCTTAAAAAAACCCTGGAATAATCATCCAGGCCGAATAAAAATATACGAGGACAACGTGATCTTCTTTAAACGTTAAGATGTACCAAGGGAATCCAATAACGTTGAAAGTTAAAACAATACAAGTTTTAACGAGAAGACGAAGTAAAGTTGGATTGGCATAACTTGAGCTTATCTTATTGTAAAGAGTTCTGTTTGTGAACACTTTCTCTCCAAGTCTGTCTTTACTCTACGTTTACAACCTTTGGAATACAACTTGTGTAGACACCAAGAAAATGGTGCAGGGTATCATATTTTGCATTATGTACATCTCCTCATCTAATACCGGTAAACAGTATTCAATCTTAAATGTAAAAAGCTTTGAATCGATTGCTTTAAAGGTTTTAGTAGGATTGTTTAATAAAGACGAGAACGTATTTGCTGCTAAGAAAATTATGTTTGTCTGCGCGCCAGAACTAGATTAAACCGGAAACACAATCAACAATCAGTGGGCCGGAAACTGATCAGCTTCACTCCCAGCTGATTGCTTACCTACTGCTTTGTGTGGTGTTACTGCTTAAACTGCTTATGCCCGTTAAATGTATTGTTTTGACGCAATCGTGACATTGTTTTAAATCAAAATAAGTTATGGTTTTTCTAACAATTCGAAGTTTATATTCGAACTTATTACATTTTTTGAATATTCCTAGATTTGGTTTTAACTCAAAATAACCGCTACAGTAATAAATAGACGTTGTACCTGATCTAATTATTAATATAGATGTTGTAAATGCACGCTAAATAGCTAATATATTACTAAGGACATTTAAAACAAAGTTCGTAGCCCAAACTGGAACTTGAGCCTGGTTGAATCTTTAATAAGCCTATTGACGTAGTATTTAAATAATGTTTGTAATATTTCCGGCTTGTTGATTCAAAGTCAATATTGGCAGTCACATGTTTTAAATGAAAATTCAGATTTAAGCACAGATTTGTACTTTGAAATTTGATAACATAAGAATAGTGTAACTTATAGCATTATTGCCTGGCAATCTGGGTTTGAGTCCCAGTTCAGTCTTCAATTTGTGTCTTCAAATTCTCTAGTAATATTCATTACATTTAGACTTCATAATGTAACGTTTTTGGCGTAATGTAACAAAATAGTATGCGTGAATACATTATGCAGTTTCAGGTACTTTAACTTTAAAAATTAAAAGCTCAAAAACATTATTTTACATTACATTTAATAATGTCACTCGCACAAATATTTGACAATTTGTTTGAATCGCTCTACAGTTTACCGATGTTTCATACAAAGTACGAGTATATTCAGCTAGCTTACTTCATAATGTACGAACATATCAACAACACTATCATTTATAGAAATAGTTAAGAGAAATTATGCTAACTTGCCAACAAAATAACAATCACCGCGGAAAGTTTGAGCTGTTCTGATTGTTTTGAGGTGAATGCAGTCCATTGCTATGCAAATTGGTTTGTCAGTATTCTACATAAAGGCAAACCTACTACACAAATAAACAACTCGCAGAAAGTAGTTTAATATTTAGATATTGCATCATTTCAGACAAGTCAGGACTGACATTTAAAATGTGTATAGTATTTGCAATTATTAGATAGTTTAGTTTTAGAATTTAGTTAGTTTTTCTGTAGTTTATTAAACTACTAATTACTAATTTATTAAACTACTAATAATTTTAAGTTGTAATTTAAACTAATAATTATATGTATAATCGTGAATAATATTAAACATGTAAAATTAAATTTGATTGAGGGATGAAAACATTTGTTATACATTGGAAAAGTACGTCTTTATTATACAGGATGTGTATGTGTATAAAGTAAAGTGATTGTTAACATATATGTTGACAACCAAGTGGCCTTTAGTTTGACCTGAATGCCGGTAGAATCGGATCATGTTAATTTTGACAGCTGGCACTGTTATTTTGAGAACTATTTATACGTCGACAGAGCCTTTTATACTCTTTTAACTTTAACCCATAAAACCAATATTTTGCTAAACCAATATTGTATAGGCGTTGGTTTCCTGAATTTTTAATATAACTCCAACAATAGCTCTATTTTAAGTTTGTATCAACAAAATAAAGACGTTGACGTAAAATTAGGGTAAGGTATATCAAATTTTATCTTAAGCTCGTAATTTAAAAACATCTTGAGTAGAAACGTGTTCTCAGTGACAATCGAGGCTTAGGTTAAGTTTCAATGTGTATAAGAGATTAACAGTAAGTATCGAGTAACGAGCAATGTATTTTTAAACACCTTCAAAATAGACTAAAGAACTACAGTTATTGGCAGCCAGGTATATCCATTGGCATAGATCAACTGCAGTCCTTGGCAGTTAACTCTTCCCCTTGACTGATAAGTAAATCATAGAGGTTTGGATGATGAAGCATATCAGAAAGTTAACGTACATTTTCAAACTACTTCACCGACCATTATAATGATATAAGTAACAAAGTCAGTACTAGTCATCTCGTAAGTTTGACTCACTCTGGCGAGGTGGGTTATGGGGTTACTTCGCAGAGTGTAAGGGAAGGACTTTGCTCTAGATACATTGTTGCAACTCCTCATGTAATGGCTACAGTATGTATACCTCGCTTCGAGGAGTAAACTGGTTTTATTTAACAAGCCCCAACAGATTGTTTTATACAAAGGGAAAAAAATAAGTCAATATAGTTGATCGGCTAAAGTAACTTCGGCACGATTCTTCTTTTTAAAGTTTTATGGCTTTAATTTCATAGAATTTAATCATATTTTAACTTATTCATGGTAATGCTAAATATCAAAGTTATTGTATATGGGAAAGTATGAAGCGCAGCAAGAAAAGGTTAGGAGAGCTTTAAGGAACAGGTTGAATAAATGAGAGGTGAAGTGCAGACAAACCGGCAATTAAGTTAAACAAGAACCAACTTATAATAAACAATAAAAAAATAAACCCCCTATAAGTTAAATTGTTGTTTTCATAAAACGTTTAACTTGTAAAAGGGCTATATGTAAGGCATGGTGAAAAAATTCAAAACTGTAACTTAAGTACTTTTTCCAAATAGGTGTACCTTCATTAGCATCAGCTAGAGAGGTTTTTCCACTACCCTTAACTATAATGAGTTAAAGGAAAGTATGAGTCAGTTGGGGAATATAATAACCACATAGATTAACCAGCACTTACCTCTAATTAAAAAAAGGAACTGTGGTTTCTTTAGGACATCTTTACTAGAAGCTATGTTCTTTGTTTGAAGTTTGTTGTTGACGATGGGAGGATTTCAGAAGTTGAACTATCATTGCGGACATTTTCATTTGAACTATTATTGCGGACATAGTCCACCTTAACAACATCTCTCCCTCCATTCGTCTGACCATGGAGAAAAATGTTCAAAATAAGCTCCCCTTTTTGGATGTGTGTTTACTAAGAGATAGGGATGTCCTTAAGACAACAGTTTTTCGAAAAAAGACACACACAGGTCAGTATCTAAACTTTTTGTCTAACCATCAAAGATCTGTCAAGGAAGGAGTGGCTTACTCTTTATTTGATAGAGCAACGAGCTTTTGCACAGATCAAGATAAAAAAATAGAAGAAGTGAAAAAAGTAGAAAGCGATTTGGCTAGGAATGGGTATTCTCAGTCTGTGATAAATAAGTGCGAACAACGTAGAGCTAAAAAACAGAGTCAGAAAACCAGTCAGATGAAAATCCCGCGTTTATGTCAATCCAATATGTGCCGGGATTATCGGAAAACTCAGAAGGATAGGTAAAAATTTAAAGTTAGAACCGCGTTCAAAACACAGAGTACACTTAGGATAAGATAAGGGACTGGACTGGATTCACGCAACTGTCCAAGGTCGTTCACCGCCTCTGACTTCTGTGACGTTCTTATCTCTCAGACCAAACAACAGGAACTGATAACACTCAATCTTTCTTACCGACACCAACGAAATGACACTGGTGATTGAAAAATCAAAGTTTGGAAAACCTAACGTGGTCTACAAAAATTTTAAATTCCGTGAGAGCCATACTTCGACGAAAACTGGAACTATCACTTGGCGTTGCCTAGGGAAGTCCTGCAAAGCTTCAATAAAAACCGACGAAGATAAAACAATGATTTTATCAGAGAATTTAATACATTCTGGCCCTCACCCCGTGACCCTGAGAACATTCTCTTCACCCAGCACATCTTGCACGAGCTCAACACCGCCACCTGCTGAGTCTGCTGAGGAAACTTTAACACCCATCACTGTGTCAGCCAACCTGTCCTTTGCCACATCGCTACCCACAACACCTGGCAAGCATAGTACTGACTCGGTAGTATGCTCTACCCCTGCTACCCTGCAGTCAGGAGAGAAAACTCTGATCTTAAGAATCAAATTATACGCCTTAAGGAAGACCTAAATTTCACCAATGAAATATTTGTAGCTAAACTTTCTCAACGGACTAACCCGGCTGACCCTACAGAACACTCTCCTCAGATCTGCAGGACTCCAAGCTGCATGGAAGCTCAAACCCTCATTACAAGCCTAAAGACAACAATAGATGTCCTGGAGGCCGATGTTGCAAGTCTGAGAACAGAGATCAAGGCGCGAGAAACAGAAGACGCTGAGATCCCTACTAGTAGCTGGTCTACAGTCCGCACCAAGAAACTAATATTAACACAAAATAAATTTTAATTTTTAGTCGAATCAAATAAAAATACGGAACATGTCAACACTGTCGAAACAAATCACTGCAACACAAAAATTAAAAAGAAAAATAATAAAACATCCACTCGAAAATATGTGAAAAATAACGTATGCAAAGTATTAGACGTCCCATTCCACACGGTCAGCATTGAAGGAGACAGCCACGCTCGACACTTGGCTGGGGTTCTTCAAAGGAGAGTCAGCAAGAAGACTGCAGTCATGGGCGTGACTAAACCTGGAGCGAAGCTGACGGAGGTGACTTCGGGCAAACGACCACCACCAGGAACTTGCTCTGTACTACTAGCTGGTACAAATGACGTTGCTGAAGGGGCTACTAAAAATATATTTCGCCACATGGAGAGAAAAATAGCCGATCGACTCAGCCCAGGCAGCAAAGTCATAGTCTGCACGTTGCCATTCCGGTTCGACCTGCCAGCTGATCACCCGATTCACATAGAGACTGCACTGGCTAACAACTACATAACAGAGCTATGTGAAAGGTCTGATGGCCGGGCGAAGGTGCTAAATCTGGACAACCTCAAAAGATCCCACTTCACTCGTCACGGGATGCACCTGACCCTGTCCGGAAAAACCTACCTGGTTGAGCTGGTGCTAAAGCTTTTGGTGATACCAGCCCGCACAGCACAACCAAACTCACGTGCCCCAGCCAAAAATCCAGCTCAGCCGAAGAGACAGCACCAGCCGACTTCACTTCCGCATGAGTCCTACGTGGAAGCTGCAAGAACGACCAGGACAGACTCGCCGCAGACTACTACAGCACAGTCAGCATACATGCCCAAGGACCAGCCTCCCCGACAATCAGAAGATAACCCAGCCTTAAACGAATCGAATTTTCCTTCTTTGCAAAGTTTTTTAGGGAACCCACTTCAAGCTTCCACTCACAAGTAAAAAGTTCAACAACATTCAAACAGACATCAAATGGTTCAAATCGGTTTGTATTTGTGCACCAAAATGCACAAATAGCAAAAAACGAAAGAGATGAGTTATCACTCGCTTGTGAAGAACTCTGCCCTGATGTGCTCGTTGTAACCGAACACGGTTACAACAGTAGCACCATCACACAATTTCAAATTCAAAATTACCAATTGGCAAACCACTACTGCCACTCCTCCGCCAAAGGTGGCAGGATTCGTAAAAACCCTTTCTTCCTGTACTCCTCAAACGTTCGGCGAAACCACAGACAAACACTTTGAAGTCGCAGGGGTCAAGATTCAAACAAAAACAGCAAAATTTTCACAATTGGGTTATACAGGTCTCCCACGGGAATTCCAGATTATTTCTTTTCACAACTTGACCAAATTCTTACAGTGATCACCGGCAAAAATCAAAATTCATTATTCTGGGGGATTTTAATATTGATGTCCTCGACATCAATAATCCAATACCAAAAGGTTCGCAGAGGTTTTGAGATCATTTGGTCTCACATGGTCAATCAACACTCCAACCAGAGTGACACCCTTTTCAGCAACATCAATCGATAAAGTAATCTCAAACTTGACCGACCTCGAAGTGTCTGTGATCAACACAGCCATTTCAGATCACTATGGCCAAATGGCTATTCTTAGTGGTCATGCACATAAAAGGGATCCCCCAACCAAAAAAACATCAGAAACACGAGGCCCGAAAACGTCGCGTTGCTCAATTCTCTGCTCTCAAGAGAGAGATGAAGCGGCCTAAATTTTGATGATCCCTTCGAGGTGCAATTCCAATCCACATTCAATTTCCATCTAGACGTGAGTTGCTCCCTGAAACAAGCCCACCAAAAACCGAGGAAACAACAGTGCTCATGGATCACCAAAGGTATCCTGGTTTCGAGAGAAAAATTATTATTTTTCTCCGAAATCAAAAACGCACAAACAACGCAGATTTCAAAAGCTTTTTTCAAAATTACAAAAGAATTTACCGTAGAGTCATCAAAGCTGCGAAAGCTACGATGTCACAAAAGCCTTGCTCACGTCAAAAAATGTCTCAAAAATTGCATGGGCCATAATAAACACTAACAAACCTCAATCAGACTAACGAATCGAATTGCAGTTAGGTGACGAACAAATCAGTGACCCTTACAGAGAAGCTGAGGAGTTCAACAGGTTTTTTTCCTCGGTAAGGGCAGACCTAGGTCTCCACAAGAACCAGAATAGGCCCCTTTCCCGTTCTTTTCGGAGTCCAGCCGCCTCCATGGCTCTGGCTCCAGTCACAGAGGAAGAGATTGCAAAGATAATCAAAAATTTTCAACCAAAAAAATCAAACGATTCAAATTATTTATTCCTTTCGACTCAAAATTATCGCCCAATTTCAATCTTGCCGGCCTTTAGCAAAATCTTCGAGAAAGTTTTCTCATTCGGCTCGTGGAGTTTTAGGACAAGCACAATCTACTATCAAACAACCAATTAGGTTTCCGTTGCGGAAGTCGACAATAGACGCTGTAGAGCGTCTGGTCGATATGATAGTGATCGAAAGTCGAGAAAGCACTCTGAGTGTATTCCTCGATTTGTCAAAAGCATTCGACTGTGTTGATCATGGCACCTTACTGTTCAAACTCAACTATTATGGGATACGAGGATTGCCACTCAGATGGCTTGAATCGTATCTTAGTAATAGAACTCAATTTGTAGGAATTTCAGACGCTAGATCGGGAGAGGTGGAGCTCAAGTACGGAGTCCCTCAGGGATCCATACTGAGCCCAGTACTCTTTCTGATCTATGTTAATGACGTTGGCTCATCCGTACTCCACGGACAGATTGTCCAGTACGCAGATGACACGACTCTCAGCTTCAAATCAAAATCAAACAAAAAACTGGAAGAGATGGCATCATTGGGCTCAATAACGCAATCCAACATTTCAATGAGCTCAACCTCTTGGCAAATCCAACAAAATCAAATTTCATTAAGTTTTCTTTGCGAGATATCGAATCAGATCATAGTCCAACTGTTATGTTGGATGCGACTGAGATCAAAAAAGTCTACACAACTAAATATCTAGGAATACACCTCGACAAAGGGTTGACTTGGGATTGCCATGTAGACAGTCTATGCTCCAAGATAGCTTCAGGCATTTATGTACTGAGGGAACTATCAAAATACTGCCCTACTCAGGTACTGATGACGGCGTATTATGGGGTAATATACCCACACCTCTCCTACGGAGTGGCACTGTGGGATGGTTGCGCAATATCACACCTTTCCAAACTTTTTATTCATAAAAAAAAGCAGTTCGAACCATTGCAAAAATTCAATGGAGAGAGTCGTGCAGACCATCGTTCAAAAGTCTCAATATGTTGACTCTTCCCTGTCTCTACATCCTTGAAACCTGCGTTTTCTTCAAAACCAAATGCAATCCCATAAAAGGTGTAGACATACACTCTTATGAAACTAGAGGCAGAGAAAACAACCGAGCTGGGCGACACAGAACGGTGGTTTACGAGCGTTTGCCCTCTCAGGCAGGAGCCCGTGTTGTCAACAAATTGCCAAATTCGATAAAATGTGCTCCAACGCCACAGGTGTTCAAGTCTCGTCTAAAAGCAGTTTTGACCGCGAACACTTTCTATAGTTCAGACGAGTTCTTGGCACACCAATGGGAGACCTAGTGAGAAATTGCTACCGGCCTTTGGATGCTTAAGTGGGAGAATTCGGATGAATGAGCCGATATGACTGTGAAAATTGTATGTATGAATGAGTTCTCGATGTAAGAATGAGTGACAAAATTTTAGCTTTTGTCACAAAATATTTAAAACCTGACGAATTTCATACAATGTATTTTGTTAACGAAATAAAATATTTATAAAAAGGCAAAAACTCGTAAAAACTAAACCAAAAAATGGCACTAAGGAATCTAAAAACTGTATTAAATGTAGTTGTGATTGGGAGTACAACATAGGTGAGACAAACAGACCATTAAATGTAAGAGTTAAAGAACACAAAGACAACACGCGAGAGGCCTCATGCTTAGAATTATCAGACCGTCCAATCAGTCAAGCTTCAGTTGAAATAAGGCCCCTCTGGCTACCGCTCATTAAAAATTAACTTAAGCGTAAGGACAACCATAATATTCAAGTTAATTTTCAATAAGAACCAACTCAAAAAACTCATAGCATGGTATTAAGGACGCTAAACAGGCCACAAAGAACTTAACTCACGTAAGCCGTCCCCCTTCCCATTGGCTGTGCATAAATATGGATTTTTGTGTTTCTTTGTTACAGTTGGCTATCCTGCTGCTAGTGTGTGTGACTGGCCTGTCACCGGCCAACTAGTTAGTCTAGGGTTAGCTCGTTCAGTTAGTGGACGAGTTTTGTGATTCGTTTTGAATTTACTTCGGTGACTTGTTTACTTTCATAGTGCGGCTTGTGTTTAAAATATTGCAGTTTTGTTTTAATTACTTGTTTAACTTTAACAACTACATGTTTGGTAGAGTTTGACTGGTCAGCTACGCTGACAACCTTAGGCTAGCTCATTTCTAATGTTCCGTGTTATGTTTTAGGTTACTTTCACCTGAAGACGGGATCAGATTGCAGATCTCGAAACGTCGTGATCTTTTTTGTTCACTACGATGGAAAATGTCCGCAATAATAGTTTAACTTCTGACAAGCTATGTCTCGTGCATCAACAAGTATAACGAGATAAGGTCAAAGAAGTAATTTTATCTTAATATATTTAAGAAATAGTATAGAATAGTATAGATCATCACTAGGTTCTTAAGTGCAACTTGCTATGCGCCCTAGACGTTAAATGAGCAAGGTTGAAAACACTTTATTTGAATGATGATTGGAACTTTTTGTTACGATAGTACGAGTATAATAGAGAAGATTGATTGTTAATTTAGGTTATTAATTTTATACATTTCAAAACTTCAATTCGTTGATTTATGGAGCCTTCACAGCACAAAAGAGGTGGGTTGAAAAGTCAACATCACGCCGAGCTATTTTAAGCTACATGACAATAACGCTAATTATAATAAATAATTCAAAAACCCATAGATGGACCCTTTGTAAGACACATTTGCGTATTTGAGGCTTTTCTACTCCCAAAAACAAGATCCTCAGAGCGCGTTTGATGAGAAAAAAAGACTACTACCTAAATGATTAAAATCTTTAAAAGTTTTAATTTCGTACATCAAAATTTCGATTCTATGGAAAAAACATAAAATGGGACCACTCCGGAGACAAGCTTTTTCAATCTGTGGCAACTGTATTAAAATATGGCCGTGTTCAAAGGTTATGCGAACAGATATGTAAACGATAGCAAAATCACCGCAAGTCAACTTGTGTAACCTCCTCTTTTCTTTGAAGTCAGTAAAAAGAGCAATCCGTTTGGGGGTCTATAAGAATGCCTATTTGCAACGTCTCATCGCATTATTTGTAAATAGATCTTTTTACCGTAGCTCAATTATACATTGTATCAACATTTTGACTTGACGAGATAGTAAGTGAGATTAACAAATTTTTATATATATTTCTACAGAAAATGCAATGCTTTCAACTAAGTATTGACAGCTTACTTAGCGAGTTTGAAAACTGTGATGCCAGAGATTATCCAAGTAAACACTGCAGGGAGAAGTTGAGGCACAAAGTTGTGTTAATCTCACCACCCCTGGGTCACCCACTGCCCCTTCTCCCACTCAATCACATTTCTACAGAAAATGCAAGGCTTCTCAACTAAGTATTGACAGCTTACTTAGTGAGTTTGAAAACTGATGCCAGAGATTATCCAAGTAAACACTGCAGGGAGAAGTTGAGGCACAAAGTTGTGTTAATCTCACCACCCCTGGGTCACCCACTGCCCCTTCTCCCACTCAATCACATTTCTACAGAAAATGCAAGGCTTCTCAACTAAGTATTGACAGCTTACTTAGTGAGTTTGAAAACTCTGATGCCAGAGATTATCCAAGTAAACACTGCAGGAGAAGAGGCACAAAGTTGTTAATCTCACCACCCCTGGGTCACCCACTGCCCTCCCACTCAATCACATTTCTACAGAAAATGGGCTTCTCAACTAAGTATTGACAGCTTACTTAGCGAGTTTGAAAACTGTGATGCCAGAGATTATCCAAGTAAACACTGCAGGGAGAGTTGAGGCACAAAGTTGTGTTAATCTCACCACCCTGGGTCACCCACTGCCCTTCTCCCACTCAATCACATTTCTACAGAAAATGCAAGGCTTCTCAACTAAGTATTGACAGCTTACTTAGTGAGTTTGAAAACTCTGATGCCAGAGATTATCCAAGTAAACACTGCAGGGAGAAGTTGAGGCACAAAGTTGTGTTAATCTCACCACCCTGGGTCACCCACTGCCCCTTCTCCCACTCAATCACATTTCTACAGAAAATGCAAGGCTTCTCAACTAAGTATTGACAGCTTACTTAGCGAGTTTGAAAACTGTGATGCCAGAGATTATCCAAGTAAACACTGCAGGGAGAAGTTGAGGCACAATTTGTGTTAATCTCACCACCCTGGGCCCACTGCCCCTCCTCCCACTCAATCACATTTCTACAGAAAATGCAGGCTTCTCAACTAAGTATTGACATCTTACTTAGTGAGTTTGAAAACTGTGATGCCAGAGATTATCCAAGTAAACACTGCAGGAGAAGTTGAGGCACAAAGTTCTGTTAATCTCACCACCCCTGCGTCACCCACTGCCCCTCCACCCACTCAATCACACTTTTCTGACTTTGTATTTAATATTTATTTTTAATACTAATTTAAAAGGTATTTTGTCCTACTTAAGTCTGTTGTTGAAAAGAGAAGGTCTGTCCGTTCCGTAATGTACATGAAATCGTTCCCAAAACGAGGTAGATTTTTCCGAGCTCCCTACAGCCGTGTCACACAGTTTTTCCTTGACATGACTGTGTGTCTATAAAACTCTTTACGTATTATTGCATAATAACTATACAATTACAGAGTGCCTGTAGCCAGGTACTAAAATGAAAACTACTGATTCTGGAAAACTCTTCCTTACAATAAATTGTAACAAACATAGTTACATCCTGACTTTGAGTAGTGCACAATATACTGCTTCAAACAGTTTCGAGTGAGTTTAGTGAAGTATAGTGTGATGTATAAGAAAATAATCATCACTATACTCCTTACTACTCTTGACAATAGGTTACAAACTTACGTGAAATCGTGCAGTCATCGGGGATGAGGTCTTACAGATCTCCTAGTAGAAACAAAGAATCAATCTTTGCAAAGTCAATAAATTTTGTTGTTTGATATTACAAAAGATACCATTTTGTCGTCATGGCGAGTTCAACATCTTAAGTACAACAACCGCCTGACACAAAGTTAACGACTTATTTAAGTGTGTGGACCTGGCCGGTGAATATGTGAACAGAAGTCATCGACCACTCAGCAACAGCAATAGACACATTGTTACCAACCTTAGAAACGCAAAGTTGTGAACGTTTACCCTTCCCGTAGTTCAGCGTGTCATCCGGTTGCCAAATACTATGAAAAGTGTTCCTAAACCAAAAGCATGTAAATGTAATCAGAAACAAAGCTTTATTACAAAAGAGTTTTTACAGTACAGACGAGTTTATGACACATAACCATGGAAACGCAGAGCCCACTTACTGATTAAAGGGTATTAGAGAATTATACAATATACAAACTAATGCGAATAATAAATTTAAATTGATACAAATGTTCAATACTTCGATGTTGAAATTCGTAATCAATTTCAACGTTTTAACAAGTTGGAGTGTTGCATGAAAATGTTTAACGCTAGGAATAATAATGGTAATTATGTGTATACACTTAAACATGTATTTTATAATACACATAAATAGGCACGGCCCCACTCACAATAGCCTGAAATGTTCATATTTATTCTATAACTAGCTGATGTACCCGTTCTTCGCACGGTTGTGTTTAATGTTGCATTGTAACGATAAATTTAATGTTATGTTTGTCTGTCAGTTAGCTATGCCGATTGTATTGTAGGCCTACGTTTAAATTAGGTATAGCTATCCAGCTCACCAGGAGGTCGGCAAACGAAGAAGCCATATTTCATGTATTTACAAACAACGGGGAGTTTTGTTAATGCAGATCCCCAGCCTACTGCTATCATGAACAACAAAATGCATCATACGTTTTGATGCGACTTTTAAAGTGACAATATATATACACATTTTCTTCCAAGTTATTGGAGAGCCCTCTATACACAACGTTTGATGTCTTACCACCAGGCGAGTGCAGGAATAAACTGGCGGGATCTGACCCTCGAGCACGCTACATACAGCTGTCCATGAGAAACAGCCTGTCCCACTGAGTTCGATCCCAGCAGTAGTCAGTGTCTGACCTGCGATTTGTTGATTGTCATCGCAAAGCACACACTGACTGGGAACTGCAGTCGTTTAAACTCGAATGGATAGTTGCTCGGGATCAAGGGAATTCGTGGTATAAAGATAGACTCCCCAGCACCGCAGCCTGTAAGGATATCTGCCTCGATAACGTAAGGTGAAGTCTGCGCACTCTGAGGCGGGTGCCATTGCACAGCTTGGGCATTTAGGTTTCGCAGCAACATTATTGGGGCACCAACTTCAGAGTAAGTTTGTGAGCCGGTAGTCCTGGCGCTGTCACAGAATCGAGGAACTCAGCTGGATAGAACAGCGTCGTCTTGGTTGAGGACAGTATTCACTGAACAGTATGTTCGTTCTCGCTTTCAAACAGCGCCAGCACTTTGTCATTGATAGTGGTGGCCTGTTCATTAGTAGGGTGAGGATTGCCCGATCACAAAGCCAAACACTTGGCACATTAGGAAGGTCTTGTATCCCAGGAAATACTTTGGAGATAAGATCTTCCTGGGAATTCACTAATGTACCAAGTGAATGGTGATGAGACCATCAGTCTCTTCAAAAATGCCCTCACCAATCCTCATTAGAAGTTCTGAAAACTCACCTACTTCGTGAGGAGCTCCATTTCGAACTCATGTTGATAGTGAGGGAGACACGATTGATTTTAGGCCATAGAAAGATCTTTGAGACAGGCGTTGATCTCGTCAGCACGTGTACCTCTCACTACGACAGGCAAGGTCTGTCTAAAGTCCCCGGAGAACAGTACCGTAACTCCTCCCATGGTTTGCTCGCTGTTTCTTATATCTTTCAAGGTACGATCCATGCCTCAATGCTAACCTTGTTAGCCATGGTGCACTCATCCCACACAATGAGTGAGCATTCTCGAATAACTTGAGCCATTGGAGCGTTCCTTGAAATTGAACAAACTGGAAATTCCATGTGGTCAGCGTTTATTGGTATTTTAAACATTGAATGCGCTGTTCTACCTCCAGGAAGTAGAGTGGCAAATCCCAGAAGACGCTACAGCTAGAGCTATTTTTCTCCCCTCTCACTTGAGCAAGAATCAGGTTGATCAAGTATGTCTTTCCAGTTCCACCAGGAGCATCAAGGAAAATACATTTTTATTTGTGGGATTGCGGATGCTGGAAATTACGGTGTCGTAAACATGGCGTTGCTCAACTGTAAGGTTTGGGAGAGTCATTATATTGTACTCAATGTTTTAAAATTAGCATATTTTCGAATAGTCATTATCATATTTCTTATGGAGTTCTTTGTGGGGTAGCTGCTCTTAAACAAAACCCAAAGGTTTCCGTTTTGCAAAAAGAACAATGAGAATTTTACTCGTCTTAATTATTGGCTTGATTCCTACAAGGGAATCACTTAAAACTTTATCAATTTTACCTTTACCGTCTCAATGCATTTTTGACGGTACGTTATTTTATCAAAATTTTCCTTTGACCAGCAACCAAATTATACATACAATATTAATAAACCAATGGGTGAATGTAAGGTAAGCGTATATCAAAATGCGAAAAATTATACAATGAATTACCTGACAATTTAAAAGCTGCAGTGTAGGTACAATGAAAATAAGTAAGAAATATTTAATTCAAAAATCGTTTTATAGCATTAAAATTTTTGGATAGCTAGTCAAAATTATTTAAATTATACTTTCCTTCAAGGTCTTACCAGTGGTCGTAAATTTTGTTATTTATCATTGTTTAATTTTGTTGCATTTCTTTTTACTTTCTTTTTTTTGTCTTATCGCAAAACAATAATTTATTTTGTAAAAAATGTGACAATAAACATTATTATTATTATTGTGTATTATCATATGTTAAGTTTGTTAATTGTTTTTGTTTTGGTTCAACAATTATGTAAATAGTCAACTATATAAATCATGTTTCCATTTAACTAATTTTGTGATTTATAGGTAAGCTTTAATACCACAAATTGGTGACCCGACAATTGGCATCAACAACTCTAGCAATCAAGATAAATACAACATTTTCATTTTAAACTTAAAACCATGGAATCAAACAAATCAACCCAAGAAGAATCAACAACTAGTCCCTCAGTCCACGAATATCAGTAAAACTTTCTCCTTTTTGGACTGACAAGCCTAATATTTGGTTTCGCAAGCGGATTCACAATTCTTCATATCAATATCACAAATGAGGTAACAAAATATCATTACGTTGTTTCTCAACTAGATACTCGCGCTGCGGCTGAGTAGAATTTATCTTGAGCCCTCAGGTGAACAACCATACCAGTTTTACGCATGAAGCTAGTTGAAGGTTGTCTTTATCTGAAGAACAGCGTGTCCGTCAACTACTAAGTGGAGAGTTAGGTGTTATAAACCCTCCCAGTTTCTCCGTCATCTAAAGTCACTGTCCGGTACTTCTATCATACAACCGAACCTTTTAAGACAGTTATGGCTTCAACGTCTACCATCCAATGCCCAAGCAATTTTGACTGCACAAACAACATCAACGGATCAGCTATCAGAATTGGCTGACAAGATTGTACAAGTGTCTCCTGGACCTATACAACTGGCTGTTCATGCAACATCCGAAGGCCAGATAAAACAAGATAACCCAATTCTAGATGCAATAGAATCTCTCAATAAGCAGATAGCTGAGCTCCGCAGCAACTACAACCACAACCTCACCACGTACGTTTACTCAGCAGAGACCGTGATCAATCAGAGGACATTCCAAGACAGGAAGAATCACTCTAAGCAGCTGTGCTGGTATCACGCTACATAAAGAACAAAGCTCGCAGGTGTGTTTCCCAATGTAATTTTCAGGAAACTTCAGCGACGGTCAGTAGCGGCGGCGACTGATTGTCCATCATCATCAAAGCCGCCTGTTTGCAACAGATCGAATAACCAAATACCAATTTCTGGTAGACACCGGCTCTGATCTATCATGTTTTCCTAAACGCATGTTACAGGAACGCCGCTCCGCCACCGACTATGAACTTCATGCTGCAAACAACAGTACCATTAAAACTTATGGTTTCTTACCTCTCAGCCTTAACTTAGGTCTTCGAAGAAATTTTCTTTGGCGATTTATAGTTGCTGATGTGTCATCTCAATTTTAGGTTCTGATTTTCTTGCTTATTATCATCTCTTCGATTGTAGAACCAAACAGTTAGTGGATACTACTGGTCTTTCAGTTAATGGATTAATGTTACCATCCATCAAAGTAGTGTTAAGACCATCAGTAACGTGTGAATTCATAACACTCACTGAATTTCCTGATATCACTCGTCCATCAGGATTACCCAGGCTGGTTCTACACGAGACCCAACATCACATCAGTACTACTCAGGCCTCCCATCTCTTGTCGTCCACGACGTTGGGACCAGATAAACTAAAGTAATTTTATCTTAATATACTCGTATTTAAGAATAGTATAGAATAGTATAGATCATCACTAGGTCTTAGGCAACTTGCTATGCCTAGACGTTTAAATGAGCAAGGTTGAAAACACTTTATTTGAATGATGATTGGAACTTTTGTTACGATAGTACAGTATAATAGAGAGGGATTGTTAATTTAGGTTATTAATTTTATACATTTCAAAACTTCAATTCGTTGATTTATGGAGCCTTCACAGCACAAAGGGTGGGTTGAAAAGTCAACATCACGCCGAGCTATTTTAAACTACATGACAATAACGCTAATTATGATAAATAATTCAAAACCATAGATGGACCCTTTGTAAGACACATTTGCGTATTTGAGGCTTTTCTACTCCC
Organism: Matsumurasca onukii; assembly: GCA_018831715.1. NCBI lineage: Eukaryota > Metazoa > Arthropoda > Insecta > Hemiptera > Cicadellidae > Matsumurasca > Matsumurasca onukii. The sequence goes on along the minus strand of CM032059.1, from coordinate 53,372,669 downwards.
AAAACAAGATCCTCAGAGCGCGTTTGATGAGAAAAAAGACTACTACCTAAATGATTAATCTCTTTAAAAGTTTTAATTTCGTACATCAAAATTTCGATTCTATGGAAAAAACATAAAATGGGACCACTCCGGAGACAAGCTTTTTCAATCTGTGGCAACTGTATTAAAATATGGCCGTGTTCAAGGTTATGCGAACAGATATGTAAACGATAGCAAAATCACCGCAAGTCAACTTGTGTAACCTCCTCTTTTCTTTGAAGTCAGTAAAAGAGCAATCCGTTTGGGGGTCTATAAGAATGCCTATTTGCAACGTCTCATCGCATTATTTGTAAATAGATCTTTTACCGTAGCTCAATTATACATTGTATCAACATTTTGACTTGACGAGAGAGTAAGTGAGATTAACAAATTTTATATATATTTCTACAGAAAATGCAATGCTTTCAACTAAATTGACAGCTTACTTAGTGAGTTTGAAAACTCTGATGTCCAGAGATTATCAAGTAAACACTGCAGGGAGAGTTGAGGCACAAAGTTGTGTTAATCTCACCACCTGGGTCACCTGCCCCTTCTCCCACTCAATCACATGTCTACAGAAAATGCAAGGCTTCTCAACTAAGTATTGACAGCTTACTTAGTGAAGTTGAAAACTCTGATGCCAAGATTATCCAAGTAACACTGCAGGGAGAGTTGAGGGCAAAGTTGTGTTAATCTCACCACTGGGTCACCCACTGCCCCTTCTCCCACTCAATCACATTTCTACAGAAAATGAGGCTTCTCAACAAGTATTGACAGCTTACTTGGTGAGTTTGAAAACTCTGATGTCAGAGTTATCCAAGTAAACACTGCAGGAGAAGAAGGCACAAAGTTGTGTTAATCTTACCACCCTGGGTCACCCACTGCCCCTTCTCCCACTCAATCACATTTCTACAGAAAATGCAAGGCTTCTCAATTAAGTATTGACAGCTTACTTAGCGAGTTTGAAAACTGTGCCAGAGATTATCCAAGTAAACACTGCAGGGAGAGTTGAGGCACAAAGTTGTGTTAATCTCACCACCCCTGGGTCACCCACTGCCCCTTCTCCCACTCAATCACATTTCTACAGAAAATGCAATGCTTTCAACTAAGTATGACAGCTTACTTAGTGAGTTTGAAAACTCTGATGCCAGAGATTATCCAATTAAACACAGCTTGATAGAGTTTCTGCTGTGTTGATTTATTCGGATGACTGTGCACTACACTGTGCTCGATTATTGGTATTGAAGTAAGTGTATACAATTAAAACTGAGCGTATTCAAAGTTATCATAACCTTGTGCGCTTAATTTTTAAATATAAACATATCAATGTATATTATTACTAAATAAATTTGAAGACAAAAATATTTGGACCGAACCGGGATTTGAACCCGGGTCTCCCGCTTGCCGGGCGGTTATGCTAAACTACTACACCATCCGGCCCAATATATGGGTTTAGGTTACCTTGTTGATTTGTCGAGTAATCTAAATAGTAGTTATAAGCACTACAGCTGTTTCGCGGCCATCCTAGGCCGCTTCTTCAGGTACGAGGACGTGTAGTTTCATCACTCATAGAGGTCGTCAAGTTGATTAAATGAATATATAAATAAATAAAGAGTAAATACACGCGCACATTGAAAATACATTTAGAACAGTTACAAAAACGGATAAACACTGCTTGGCCAAGCACACCCGCCTCGCATGAAGGCATGAACAGTTCTAAATCTTTTTAATGTGCGCGTGTGTATTTCTCTTTTATTTATTTATATATTCATTTAATCAACTTGACGACCTCTATGAGTGATAAATCAACACGTCCTCGTACCTGAGGAAGCAGCCTAGGATGGCCGCGAAACAGCTGTCGTGCTTATAACTACTATTAAAATTACTCGACAGATCAACAAGGTAACCTAAACCTATATATTGATTCATAGTAATCTGGTGGCTATCATCATGAAAATAAACATATCAATTTGAGGTCGGTAATGTCTTTACAGTTGACATACGCGTATTATCCAGTACCACTTTCATATTGAAAACAGGTATTCTAAAAAACCATTGGATAATACATACCTGTAATATTTGTATTTATTGAGCTGACTTTAAAACGTAATGTCTTATAATTGTTGTTCAGAATTTGAAAGAATCAAAGTTAAGCTATTCAAATATTTTAGTTAAGCTATTCAGCCCCTTTTAAACTGCTTTGGGTGAAGTGCTTTCAGTTAGTTATCATAATTAGCAGTTCGTTTTAATTTTCAGCGTAAGTCAATCCGAATAGAGTAGGAACACGCCTGTTACTACAAGCTACTAAGATTTTCCAACAAAACTATTATGAAGACATATGAAGCAGTGCGGTGGTAACAACTTTAGACTCGTGCCTAAACTAGAGAAAGATGTCATAGGTTTCACTAAATCACTCAGTTACGGGTGCTGGGTTTAAGGGTCGCACCAACAAATTCAGTTTTCAAGTTTCAAGTTTTACAGGCAAGAATTCACGTTCACGAGGAGTTCTCTTAAGATATTCAACGTCTCTCATCATGACTTGTGCTGCTATTGAGAATGTAGAAAATATAGTTTTAAACGCAAAACAGTGAATGAATTTCCAATTAGTTAAATTTATTTAAATGTCAATCACACCGTTTGGACTAGGACTAGCGTCATGTCTATATATGAGGAATACGGAAGGCTTTTGAATAAACTTACAAAAAGAGGGCTTCTACAAGCTCTTGCAAGGGCTTGTTAAAGCTAAAGAAACACAATCTGCTTACGTATTCTAATGAACTGGGCTAGCCTAGCTTTCCAGATATCTCAGGGATAACCTAGTTTTTCATCCGGCTCTGAACCCCTCCCGCTCTGTTCAGGTTGGGAATGACAAAGCTAATCATCGGAAAAATAACGAATCGATTTTAAATGAAAACTGTGACAACACCATATAAATTAATCAAACCACGTCCATTTCTGAGCCCATGTTTATTAAACGTGTGCTAGTACATAGTTAATATAATGATGTTGGGGATGATTTAGAAGAATAACAATGTAACTGGGCTATAGGCACGATATATATACGATCAATTACTAGGCCTAGGATCAAGAACCATTAGCTGTAAGCTTGTGGTTTGACCTGAACTGCTACTTTAGAAAATGTGTAAAAATTTTCCCCTCCCCACCACCCCTTAAATTTTGAACGTCACCATTGAAAACATTTTACCTAGATTTTTCAATTCAATTTAGTTTGTTTACAGGAAAAAACTACTGACTTTCAACAAACATTCGATTTCTCTTATCTCTTAATGTATAAGCCGTTACTTCTATGGACCAGGGTTTTACACAGTAGCTTCTAATAAAGTACGCAGAACGGTGAGTCGAGGCTTTACAAATCACGAGAGTACTCAGCGTGTCTGTAGCTAATTCCATTGAAAGCTAAAACAGGGTCTGTACAAGTTTGAATTGACCTTGCAAGAAATACAAATTCAAGTGAAAAGAAATATGAGTAGAAGTTTGCAAGACGTGTTCTTGCTGAGCAGCTAACTTCATTGGAAGCTATAAGTGTTCACTTAGTTACGTCGAAAAGCTGTCTACATTTAACATATTTAGCATTTCATAATATGCAGAGGACCTAGTTTCTTCATGCAAAATTGCCGCCATCACAGGAAAATGTGTGTTGACTTGTACCCAAAGTTTGCACTGTTTGTTTATTTAGGTTAACCAAACCTCTGTTAGTTTTCTTTGGTTTCAAAGTTACTCGTATTTATTAGGTCACAAAACATGCTCGCGGTCTATAACTTTTACAAGTATATTTACATGACGAAATGCAATAGAATAAATATTACTATCAAATGTGTTATGGTTACTTTGGTCTCATTTAGGAACAGAGTATCGCTGAGAAGGTCCAGCTAAAACTTACATAAATAGTAAGAAGTTTGTCTGAGGAAAATTACTGCACAAAAGTGGGTGGTCACACATTGCTGTGTGCAGTTTAATTGAAGAGGAATGTTGCTGACAATGCTCAAGAGACGTATGCTGTGTTGGTGGATTGTTTGCTAGTTGAAACATCAATACGACAACTGTTTGGTAATCTGCTTAGTCATCAACAAGTTGGGTAATTAGTCAACATCTTGTTGAATCCTGCCACCTCAAGTGTTGTCGGTCTTTTTTACTTTTAACCGTACCGATGTGTAGGGGTAATGTACTAATAGTAATTATATTTAAAAAGAAATACCAACAAGATTTCCATATTTTGTGGGAAGCCATTTATGGGAAGTGAGGAAAAGTGAGAATGAGCAAAGTCATATCTAATAATGTGGTGGGTTTTATTGAATTGTATAGATGTAAATAAACTGTTTTCATAAACAATATTACAACACCATACAAATCGTTAGTGTAAAATAGCTTTACTTGAGATTAATTTTACTTTACACTATTATACAACCATATTAACATCGCCTGCTACGTTTGATAATGTCCAGAGCCGTTCGTCTTCAGTAGAAACAATTCAAATCTCTTCATTGAACTAGGTAGGGAAGGTGTAAGAGTCATTGGCAGGGATACAGTTATTAACAGTACGTTGGTAAACTTCACGAAAACAAGGGTTAGGTTGGCACTAATGGTTGGAAAAGCCCTCAATCCACAGATTGGACTATAGACCATGTGGTTAGGTGACGTATGACAGATATTCACGCACAGTAGTTGTCCAGGATTTTTTTCAGTGAACTCGGTACGTTTCACCTATAATTCCTTAGAAAATTTGCAGAGTGTTATCAAACGATTATTCAACGATCGAAGACCTTGGAAAGATAACAAAAACACCAAGGGCTGTTTCCCGTCGATCAAGACTATTGACGACCTCGTTTGTTAAATCCAAGATGGCATTTCTTGTGGATCGCCAATCTTAATCCATACTAATTTGGAATAAGACTGCGGAACATGTCTAAATATTGTAATAGTCTCTTGTAGATGATATTTTCCATACCTTTCGACAATGTACACAAAATAGATATTGGTCGGTAATAATTTGTGTGTGCCCATAAGAAAAATCAAGTTATAACCAGTCCAATGGTGCTGCTTGACTGCAGAGTAAAATAGCTAAAAACATGATAAAACGCAACAAAGTAAACCTCGAAGAGCAATTCCCTTGCCTGAAACCTCCATTGGAGACGACTTTAGTCCAGCTCAGATGTTGTATGGAGAACTTTGAGGAATAACTTACCGTCGACCAGATACGGACAAACAATTCTGATCCAAACATAGAACTTTCACAGGGAAATTACAGGAAAATATAGTTACCTGGCAATAACAAAAAAAATTGAACCGACTTCAAAATTTGTTTCAATGAAAACTCTAAAGGGAAAAATAACTTTAAATGCAAGTTTGACGTGTCTTAGTCACCAAATGTATTTAGTCACTGCTACCAAACTTCAATGCGTTACAAATGGAACTTCAGATTTCTTGTTTACACAATGCATTTGAGAATTTCACCAAGTATATTTAGTCTTAAAAAAGCAATTACTATGACTTGAATTTTCATTTGTATGGGTGAAATATTGGACTGGCTAAAGGCTTTAAAGCCAGTTACCACTAGTTTTGAGCAACGTTGATCCATACATTTTGGAAAATGTCATGTCAATTTGGTAGTCAGCGCTGCGATTTGGTAAAATTTTAGGTCAGCGCCACTTCTTGACGGATTTTCTCCAAAGTATGGATCGACGTTGCCTTAAACTAGTGGTAACTGGGTTTGAAAGCTCTAATAGTCAATATTTCACTCATCGAAATGAAGAGGCATTCAAGAGTGCCAAATGCTAGGCTAGTTGATAGACTGGCTCATGTGTAAGCTGAAAGTCAATTGTGATTTTAATGTATTCATCTGACCTCGTGAATAGGCTACGATCTGTCTTTGACCCAAAAGTATTACGGCTTTCGACGATAAATTTTTATTTAACAATTTTTTTACGTTTATTTTAACGAATATTTTGATACGAGTATGGTAGTTAATTTAAAAGAAATAAGGTCAAGAGCTAAATTTCTTCGAAATTAAACTAATTAGATATTTTGAATATTTTTTAGCAACTTAATCATGTACCTTTAGCAATAATTACATGAAATGATTTTGAACAAACGTAGATTTCAGCCAGTTTGAGGGGTCCCATCATCAGCCTTTGGGCTCTTCCAAGCCCTTCATCTTGATGTTATTGCTGGGTTAGCTTAATTGCTGTATGAGATCTTGTGTTATGTCAAAATTTGAGCGGCTTCTCTCAAAGTAGCGGTTTCTATCACGTGCTTTTGGGAACAATCCTTGGATCAGGGTTACGGTCAGTCTTTTGGTCACGATAGCTTTACTAAGGCCAAAGCTGTCATACAACATAGGCTGTTGGTTTGTTCAGGACAGCTCAAAGGCAAATCGGCTAAAATTAATAAAACCGTTAAGCAAATCGCGGTGGCAGTAAACCTTGTAGCAAGGATTAGGCTGTTCCTTTCTGTTATGTAGTAGTTGCCTGGTCAAAACTTCTGGATTGTTACTTACTCGCAGTTGCACTTTTTTTTTTTGCTAGTTTGAAGGTGGTTTTGTTTTTTATTGCCAGTTACAAGATTTTACGGTACCTTCGTTTACAGTGACGTTTTGGCCTTAATCTGTTCTACTTAGGGTACTTCGATTGTAATACTAAGGACATTTTCTTTTTCTCCTTGATCGTACTTTGGCCAATAGTATCACGCAAATTAGTAGTGCTATTTATTTTTTTTCATAGCCATTGAGTGGTTCTTAATTTAGTTTTCCTTCAACAGATTAAAGGAACCAAGTTGTGACTTTTTCTGAAAAGTCTATTGTTTTCAAGTGTAATTCATTAACGGTTCAAAGCGCTAGAATTAACACATTGCTGCAAAAGTCAACGAGCAATTCGACCTTTTGGGCACAAACCTGATAAATTAAAATCTTCTATTACATAGTATCAAAACTATCAGGGTATCATTTTGGAGACAATTTCATTTAGTACAGACCGGTTAGTTATCATTTTACCGTTACATCAAAGTAAAGATTTAAACGCAAAATTACGTTTATTATCTGGTACCTTTGAGAATTAATACGTCATTTGCGTAAATTCTTTCAGAACATTAAATTTCTATTTTAGGGCTAAACATGTTTTTTAAGATGTTATTATGGGGTTATGAAAATCATAGTATTTACCCAGTTTCAAATATGTATATTTGCGACTGGTTTAAAAGAGCATCATCTTAGCGGAATTATACTAAAACAATATTCAATATGCATGCGTTGAAAATAAACATCTTATTTTGTTTCTATGCTTACTATTATTTACTCTTTACTCAGGCCATATTATATCAGGTAGGTATTTAAACCGGCCAGCATTGTCCCCTCCACTGGACCGGTCTTCAGCGTCTTCCTCCCAGTGGTTCCAAGCCTCCTCATGTCTTTCAAAGACTTGATTAACCATTCTGTCTTGGTGCTCCCCTGGATTCTTCTACATGGGCTCCCTTTCCATAAATTTCTTTTGCAGCCAGGTATAACTCTTAGGTTGTTAAACGGTGTCCAGCCCACCTCAATCGTCTGATGTATTTGCCGATTATGTCCCGATTGGCACAGCCACAGGTTTCTTAACTCTGTTGTGTTTCCTTCTCCACTGACCCATAGCTCATTAGTAGGTCATATATTTTTCAAGGTACTTTATTTTCAAAAGAAACAACAAGTTTCTTCTTCTCTTCATTTGTTTTCTTGGTTTCCACGTGTGTCTGATAGTAACTTTGAAGTCATTACATTGTTGCAGGAATTACAAAGCATCTATTGGCTAGGTTTGAAATATTTTGAAGATTCCAGTCTTGTGTTCTCATTTGGTATAATTGCTTCAGGTACTTAAAACTATTTACCTGTTCAAAGGGTCTAAATTTTTTGAAGGGATGTCTTGTAAAGTGCATATATTTGGATTTTCGTAGCGTTTATATCTAGTCCCTAACTCCGGTTTGTTTCTCGTATGTTTTTGTTAGTGTAACTACACATCCTTCAGTGTTTCAGCAATATTGTGACAGCATCATCTGAGACTAAAGTCATTTAGTTTTGTTCAATTTTGATGCCCAGATCTGTCTCCGTGCTGTTTTTTCGCGCTACATAGCTGTTATGTTTCTATACACGTAGGCATTATATTACATAAGTTTATTTTGATTAGTTTGGTATCCTTATTTTTTAATATTGCGTTTATAAAACCGCCAACTTTGCTCAATACGACTCACATGACATTTCGGACGTTTATTAGCCTGTTCAAGGGTTTTGCTTTAAAATTTTAAACGATATACTTTAGGAAATGTAGTATACATAAGACCATAGTGTACCATGTTTAATATATACAGGGTGATTCAAAAATAGGGCCTTAAAATTTCAGGGGTGGGTTTCTTATGCAAAAAACAATGAAAAAAAGTTTAAACATGGGTCCTAAAATTAGATTACACCGGTAGCTGCATTTTGTAATGTTTTATTAAGAATTTATATCTCCAGAACGCTTTGACCGGTGCATTCAAACTTGGTAGGGTGCTTATGTGTCATAGGTGAATTTAAGAGAAAAAATTTATTTCATAAAACCCACAGAAACAAAATGTCGGCTATTTAACTTTTCAAATTGGAAATACCATGAAAGGGGCTCATGTACAAAAAATTTTTAAGGTAAAAGTTGTATTTTATAATTTTACATAAATACAAACTCATATTTCCAAATTTCACATTAATATTTTCATTTGTACTTTCTTTTACAGCTGGTACATTAACAATTTGTAAAAGACGTAAAACATGAAAATGTTATTGTAAAAATTGGAAAGATGAATTGGTAAAAGTAAGCTCTAACTTTACTCTTCAACAAAGACCCCAATGAAGCCATTCATGTACTATTTAACTTTAAATAACCGCCATTTGTTTTAATGGTTTTATCTTTCTTAAATATATACTAAAACTGGGTTAATCGATCCATGTTTATTTATAAACCCACCTGGCATCTATAAACTAATAATAGGTTTATCAAATATACAGGGTGATTCAAAAATATAGGCGCCAAAATTTACTGGTGGGTTACTTATGCAAAGTAACGAAAAAAAGTCCCCTATAAACGGTCCTAAAATTCTTCGTTACCCCAGTTCCGCCATTTTGTAATGTTTACTTAAAATTTATATTCAAACCTTTTACCGATTACATTCTAAACTGGTGTTTATGTATAAGGTAAATTTAGAAACAAAGATTATTTCATAAAATCTACATAATAAACAAAATGGCAGCTATTTAAATTTCAAATTGAAATACCATGAAAATGGTTATATGCAAAATTTACAAGTGTAAAAATAGTTGTATTTTACATAAAGATACATAAAACTCTTTTCCAAATTTACATAATATTTTCACTTTACATCAATTTACAACTGGTACATTAGCAGTTTTCATTATCAAAATTTATATCTCAGAACCGTTTACCGATTGCATTCAAATTAATAGAGGTGTTTTTGTGTAATAAGTTAAATTTTAAAGAAAAACTTATTTAAAAACCCACAGAAACAAAATGGCTGACTATTTAAAATTTACGATTGAAATACGCATAAAACAGTACCTCAATAGAAAATTTTACAAGGTAAAAAGTTGTATTTTATAATTTTACATAAAGATACAGAAACTCATTTTCCGTTTACATTAATATTCTTACAACTGTATTAGGTCTTTTTACAACTGGTAAATGTGCTTTATTTTATTTTGTAAAATTTTTTGTATTAGCAACATTTTATGTGTATTTCAATTTGAAAAATTTAAATAGCTGCCATTTTATTTATGTGGGTTTTATGAAATGTTTTTTCTCTAAATTTAACTTATTACACATAAACACCCTGGGATTAAACCGTTCTGGAATATAAATTCCCTGATGTATTTGATAAAGATGAAAGTAATAATTGGAAAAATAGTTCTCTTTATGCTAAAATATAAAACAGCTTTCTTGTAAATTTTATGGTATCATTCTATTATTCAATGAAATAACCGCCATTTGTTTCTGTGGTTATGAAATATCTTTTCTTAAGTTTATCATGACTATTCTAGTTAATTTAATCATCTAGTATACAGTGAAAAAAATGGCATTTCTCAAGGAACAGTGAATATGTTATAAAGAACTTTATTGACAGCAAAACAAGCCCTATTTAATCACCTAATATAGGTTAATAGTTCTATGGTTTCCAAGTTTAATGAAATATTTAAAATATTGCGTTTTTTGGAAACAGAAGAATTTAAGCTCCGTAAATATTAAGAAAATCATATTAACCAATATATATTTTCTGACAATTCTGCAAATTTTTACTTCGCTGGGTATCTTCAAAACTTCCCGATCAATGTATAGTCTATAAATCTGTAAGACAAAAGAAAGAGTTTCATGTTTTTTTAGAGACAAATAATGTTTTATCTGGAAAATCTAACGTAACACATGAATTTGGGATACCGTGTTATTGTAGATTTAATTTTACGTCAAATAGTGTCATTAGGTTTGGATTTGCTTAAAAATAGTCTATAAAATAATAATTTTGCAGAATATAAAGGTTTTTTTTACATTTTTTTATATAGAAGCCACAGATTGATTCAAAATATTTTCAAATGGAATCACTGTGGAGGTACATCTACAAAATGAAATCCCGCGTTCAAAAGTTATGTGTGTACAAACATTTAAGAAAAAGATCTCAAGTCAGTGTGCCAGCCTCCTTTTTTGTGAAAGTCGGTTAAAATAGTAGTTATTAAGTCATGTTTTACCCATAAGATTTGTAGCTTTACCATAAATTAATGTAAAAGTCTTACCTGTTTAATGGAATATCATCTTTTAAACATAGAAACATTCTTGTTGCCTAGAACCAAACCAGTTTTAAGTAATAATTTCAATTTAATTATTTTGTGGGAATTTCTTCACTTTGACATTCAAAGCACTGGGCAGAATTAAATGTAAGCTATCAATTTGAGCTTATTCTTTTTTACTAGCTAAGGACTTGCAAGGGATACAGTAAGAGTAAACTATGTACATTTTAGCGAAGGAAATACATACTCAGCAATGGGAACCAGGTTCGGAAACCATATTTTCTGAAAGACAATTAAACTTTAACCTCAATTGGTGTCTTGAAAGAGCATTAACTAGGTACATCAGCTCAGCTTCTATATAAACGTATAAAGTCAAACAAAGAAAACTTTCGTATAATTTTGAATAAAATATGTTTTATCTCAGCAGATACAAGATTCCATTGATTTAGGATGCAAAGTTGTTGGAATTTAATTTACATCAAATAGTGTATTTTAAAGCCTTATGTGCTAGCTTCAACATAGTGCTTTACAGCTCAAGATATGCCTCAAATACACAAAGGTTTTTTAGATTTTTTGGGTTATTTGCTTTTTTATATAGGGTAAAGTTTGATTCAAAATAATGGTTTTAAATGGGACCACCGGCTCGGTAACCTCTACAAATAAAACAAACCGCGTTTTAAAACACTGGAGCCGTGTTAAAAAAAGTTATGAGTGTACAAACATACAAGAAAAAAAAAAAGTCTCACGTCAATTGTGCAACTCCCCT
>CM032059.1:53316797-53360981 GCA_018831715.1 Matsumurasca onukii | reverse complement strand
AACAAATCAAATTATCGTTAACCAACAAGTTGGATTTTAATGCCTTCGACCATAATTATATGACGAGGTCATGGAAGTAACAGTACACCAACAAACCAGTAGTAAGGGAACGGAGTTGAAGCTCACCAGGATTTCCTAGGGTTCTGGCTCGAGTTCCGTCATCGAGCCATCAAGTGGATAAGAGCATGTAGTGTCTAGTGTTAAACACTTGTCTATCACGCGGCACACAGCAGTGTTGGCGCGGACCTCACTGTAGCGGTTACGTCAAATGATGTAACACTATTCACTGCTACTCACAGCTTCACTGGTACTAACAGCTGTTCACATGCAGTGCTGGTGCACTAAGGCGCTTACAACAAGATATGTAATGGTTCTACACGCGTACACCACACTGTACACTCGTGCTGTTGATATTGAAATATAACTAATATTCCTTTGTACTATTACTCATTTAATATACTGAAAGTCTAAAGTTTAATCACACGATTTAAAGACTAACCGTAACTTTTTCTCACAGCTGTTTCCATGCATTGTTGGTACGCTCATACGCTTACAACACAATATATAATGACTGTATACACTCGTGTACCACATTCTTGCTGTTGATATTGAAATATAAATAATATTCCTATGTACTATCACTCACCCGATATACTGAAACTCTAAAGACCGTGCCTGCGACGCTCGCTCTAAAGACTAGCCGTGACTGGTACTCACAGCTGTTTCCATACAGTGGTGGTGCGCTCAAGATAAGGATATTGATGCATTAATTATCCACGTGATGCCCGCGTGGTGTTAACCAATATGCACATGCATTTCAAGTCAGAGGACAAGCTGATTAAACCTTTTATCAGTGTTAAAGGTTACACCTATAACCTATTCGGTCCGTATATATACCCCTAGGTGTTCCCAGACCGATCAGAGTGAAATCATCTCCCTCAACGCTCTCTCCCCTTCTTGGTAAGTACTCTTCAATCTTAGCATTAAACTCTTAGTAGAGAGTGGATACCTTGCGGTGTTAACGAAACTCTCTAAGTTCTTTTTGTAAAAGTGTTAGGAGAGAGTGGATACCTTGCGGTGTTAACGAAGCTCTCTAAGTTCTTTTTATACAAGTGTTAGGAGAGAGTGGATACCTTGCGGTGTTAACGAAGCTCTCTAAGTTATAAAGGGATTCATATATATATATATATATATTAATTCAATGCAAATATAGTTAGTTTTATATATATATATATGGTTTTCGACTAACTAAGATATGGTCCTCTTGTTACAGACATATCGTCATCGTCTCGTATTCAGCCAGCTTTCCTGACCTCTCTTCTATATCTTCTACAAGATTTAGTTGTTCGCTCTTCTTGTTTCTCCTAGTTCATCTACCCAGCTTTCACCATCTTTCTTCTCTTCGGGCTATTCTTCTCAAATAGTAAGAAAACAAAATGTATAACAGTGTTTTTTAAAAACGTTGACGCATTTGAAAACTATTCAACCGATTTTATTCAAATTTGGTATAAAGGTTTCTCAAACTCAAGCGTACACATTAACATTTACTATAGGGGTAGTTTCATCCCCTAACACTTAATATTCATGAAACAAATATTTGTTTCACTTAAATAACCTTAAACTCTTAAATCAAGCGTAACTAACTTTAAATCACATGAAAGTCAATATATATATATATAGTTGGTTTTCGACTAACTAAGATATGGTCCTCTTGTTACAGACATATCGTCGTCTTCTCGTATCCAGCCAGCTGTCCTGATCTCTATATACTAGTTCGCTCTTCTTGTTTCTCCTAGTTCATCTACCCAGCTTTCACCATCTTTCTTCTTTCTATTCTTCTCTAAGAATACAAAATGTATAACAGTGTTTTTTAAAAACGTTGACGCATTTGAAAACTATTCAACCGATTTTATTCAAATTTGGTATAAGGGTTTCTCAAACTCAAGCGTACACATTAACATTTACTATAGGGGTAGTTTCATCCCCTAACTCTTAATATTCATGAAACAAATATTTTTTTCACTTAAATAACCTTAAACTCTTAAATCAAGCGTAACTAACTTTAAATCACATGAAAATCATAAAATTTTGACTATTGGGGATGATCAACCCCAAACTTCTAACGCTCATAAACAGTTTATTTATGGACCGATTTGGATCAAACTTGGTTCATACCATCCATAGGGAGTGTAGAACTTTTTGAAATCTTAAGTTTTTTTAGTGACCTTGAGATAACCGCAGTATAGGTTTTCTCTAATAACATCTATAATTATTGCTCGATTTTTATAAAACTTAGTATATGTGTGTTAAATAAGATTATCTACATGTGTACAAAATATCTTTAAAGTATCTTCAAAAATGAAGGAGTAATAAATATGTTTATTAATTTTTCATGTGAATTCTCTGATATAATTTTTATAATATCATATACTAATGGTGTTCTATTTACTACAATTACATAACATTAAACGTTATTGGTTACATTAATAGAACCATTAAAGTTAGTTCAAATATTAATATTATTTTCAGAACTTGAAATATTAGTTTGACTTTTAATGTTTTATAAATACATCTTTACATACGAACTAGCATAGCTTAACATACATTATGTCTGAATATGTTACAGATTCCCGTCTTCTCAAGCTCTATCTTCACATCTTCCCTTTGGTGACTTCCTCGAGCACAGACAGTTAAATTTACTTAAAAAGTAGGTACAATGACTATTAACGATACTGTTTGTTTTATTAAATTGATAAATGAGGCTTATTCACCCTCGAAAGGCTCCGTTAATGCGTCAGGATTTAATCTTAGAAGTCCACGTGACTATGTTGTCCCTTCTCATGATAAAATATTGGTACAAACTGACTTAACATTTCAAATACCAAAAAATAAATACGTCAGAATTGCTCCACAATCAGGAATATCTTATAGGTGCTTTATAGATGTGGGTGCGGGTGTGATTGACAGAGACTATACTGTTCAACCATTCGGATACATGATTTACTATAAATAAGGGTGATAGGTTCTCACAAGTAATCTTCGAAAAGATTTTAGAACCCGAAATGGTTAAACTCAAAGCTGTTGCTGAGAGTGATCGTGGAGACAAGGGTTTTGGTTCTACAGGTTGCAACTAAGATCTTATGAGTAAAACCATTAGCTCTCGGTATTTGTTCATTAATGTATTAAGGTCATTGATCATACTTTTTTTTTTAGTGGCTTCTCGTTTGAACACCGTGGAGGAAGCTATCGCGTCAGTTCTGGCAGGCCATCCTCCTCCATCGTCTTCTCAAACGGCTTATATTGATTTGACAACAACGTCAAAAACAAGCAGACCATCGAGTAAAGGAGCGCCTGTCAAGAAGAAGAACACCGCTTCATCAACTTCATCAAACGCGCAAGTAAAACATGACATGAGTTTAAGAACTATTGTTCAACATTTGGTTCTACTCGGGCTGACAAGTGTGTCTCTTTGGGAAGATGCACTGTCAGATATAAAATCCCAAGTATTGGACTTATTATCGTCAGAAGTTTTGGATTTGTTTTTTGCGTTGAGCCATGTCGCCAAATGTCTGAGTGACCATGTATTGCTTCATGGGGAGGACCTTTCACAGGACAAAGTGCCACTCATGAAGATCAATACGATGGACTCATCTGAAATAACTACTATTGTTGAGCCGATCTTCGTAAATTACGAAGGAAGACCGTTTTTAAAAACATCGGTTTCAGCAATACACGGCATGGTTAAAACCTTTCTAAGCCAACAACAAGAAGAAAAACCCGTTTACCAAATCCCCGAACATCCAAACGAAAGTTTAAACGTTGAAGAAGATACAAACGGGGATGAGGTTTTAAATTTATTTAATGATAACTTTAAAGTTCACAAACAAACTCAATTTAAAGGTATCAAACAACAGTTTTCATTGCTACAAAACAACAGAACTAAGAAATTCATAACCCCAGTTGAGTCAGGACAATACATGGTGAAGGTGGAGGTTACGGACACAAATGATATAAGAGGAGTAAAATATGATGAGCGCTGGAAGAAGGTCTGGAAGAAAGCATTGTTCGTGGTGGATAAAGAAGACGACTTGTACAAAAAGGTGGACAAAGTGTTGATCGATGCGGCGCGGAAAATAGTTAATAACGAAGAGGTTGAGAGGATAGAAATTGATGAAGAGGAGGAGGATGAAGTGCCTAAAAGGAAGAAGCAGAAAATTACAAAATACTAACTTGTCATAATATAAATTATATGTAAGTAATGTTTTAAGAAACTGTTATAATTTTCATCATTACAATTTACATTTACAGATGAGAGATGAAATCACACATTAGATCATGAATTTGGATCAACCAGGTACATCGGGTCTTCAAGTGCACGTCTATCGTGACCAAGCGTCAACACTTGATGAAGC
Source organism: Matsumurasca onukii (assembly GCA_018831715.1). Classification (NCBI taxonomy): domain Eukaryota; kingdom Metazoa; phylum Arthropoda; class Insecta; order Hemiptera; family Cicadellidae; genus Matsumurasca; species Matsumurasca onukii. The sequence continues at coordinate 53,356,569 of CM032059.1, read as the reverse complement.
CTCGGAAGATGAAGTAATGAGTACATCCGATGTACACGATGAGAATATGAGTACTGATAGTTCACAAGATTCTGAACCGGCCAGTAATGAAGACTTTGATGACGACCCTAATGTCAATGTAAGGTCCAAAAGAGCCAGGATCCGTGCAGTGCAACAAGGAGATGTTTTTGAAGAAGTAGAAAACGCCTTTAGAGGTAACTTAAGAACCTTTTTTTTAAAGAATTCATCCCCAGAAATAAAAGATATCAGTTTGTTTCTCTCATTTCACAAGGAAGCATTGTTTCAGTTACTTTCGGATCAGATTGATGCATTCAACACATTCAAATTTAATATACTGTTGGAAACCAGTTATGGAAAACCCGATTCAAATGTTGTTCAGGATAGAGCTTTCAAAACGAAAAATCATGTAGTACTGTCAAATACAGACCTGGATAAACTACTTACGAATTTGTATGAGCGTCTGCTTAATGAGTCAATAGAATACGAAGGTCAAGGTTCTGGTTGGAGTTTAAAATCAGTAGATGGAATGTTGATACGAATAAACTGGTATCAACCTTTGAGAGCTGCAACATACCTTTCACTCCCTAAGAACATTTTAAGGAAGAAAGCCGTAATCAATCTTAAGAATAAGGATAATCGGTGTTTTCAATGGGCTGTCCTTTGTCATTATTTAAGAGGTAAAAACCGTGAAAGAGTCGACTTTCGTTACCACCAACTTCTGAACCAAAATAGGGTAAATTTTAAAGATATTACATTTCCCACTCCTTTGAAGGATGTTAACAAATTTGAGAAGAATAACCAACACATGTCAATTAATGTGTATGGTTTGGATAAAGATAATATTACTTTTCCACTCAGAATTACAAAACAGGAAAAACGTGAACACTTGGACTTACTTATGATTACAAATGAAACAGGGTCAACTCATTACTGTTATATTTCAAACTTTTCAAGGCTTGTAAATTCAAATGTTCACAAACACAACGATGCTAGTGTCTTTTGTAAAATGTGCTTGTCACATTTTTACGGTAAAAAGAAACACAACAATCTGGACAAACACAAGACGAATTGTCAAGTTAATAAGCCTCACACTCGGATTATCATGCCTGAACGTCAAGCTGAGCCGGAGTTTATAAAGTTTACAAAACACCAACATACCTTAAGGCTTCCCATTGTCATTTACTCGGATTTTGAATCAATTCTTAAACCTGAAATGAAACAACAATCAAAATACACCTACGTGAAAGACATCCACGAGGTCATGAGTTTCTGCACTTACATAGTTTTAACTGAAGATGTACCAGACTTTGTTAGAGATGAGATCCCTAAAGAGCCATTTTTGTACAGAGGGGTTGATTGTGCTCCAGTATTCATGACCTATGTGATCGATTTAGTCAATAAGATAGGTAGATTAATTAAAACCAACATTCCAATGTTACCATTATCTGAAGAGGAGAAACATAGAGTTTCTTCAGCAACAAACTGTGAAATGTGTAATAGATTATTTACTTCTACGTGGACGCTACAACGAGACCATTGTCATTTAACTGGTAGATTTAGAAGTGTTCTTTGTGCTACTTGTAATCTTACAAGACAAAACCAAAAGTCTATACCTATCTTCATTCATGGAAGTTCAAACTATGACACTCATTTCATAGTGCGCCAGTTAGGGCTTGATGAGAGACCAATTAATGTTATTCCAAATACAACTGAAAAATATGTTTCTTTCTCTAAACAAACTGAGAGTGGAGTTAAATTAAAATTTATCGACACGTTCAAGTTCATGTCTACCAGTCTTGCTAACTTGGTTAACAATTTACCTCCTTCAAAGTTTATTAACATAAAAAAGTTCTTCGCACCGGAAGAACTTCATTTAGTTACTCGAAAGGGTGTATATCCTTATGAATATACATCTTCTTGGGATAAATTAAATGAAAATCAACTTCCTCCCAAATCTGCTTTCAAAAATACCTTAAAAAACTCTGATATATCAGATGAAGACTATCAACATGCACTGAACGTGTGGTCTCATTTTCAAATAGACAATCTAGGTAGTTATAGCGATCTTTACCTAAAATTAGATGTATTACTATTATCCGACGTGTTTGAAAATTTTCGTTCTGTTTGTTTGGAATCATACCAATTGGATTGTGCACATTATTATACCTTACCTGGTTTTACATTTGATTGTATGCTTAAATATACAGGTATAGAACTTGAACTGCTAACGGATTATGACATGTACATGTTCATAGAAAGAGGTATTAGAGGAGGTATAACATCATGTGTCAAGAGACATTGTGTAGCAAATAGTCGAGAAAGCGCAGATAACTTTGACCCCAACAAACCGGAAACTAACATAATTTACATAGATTGTAACAACCTTTATGGATGGGCAATGATAAAACCGATGCCCTTTAAAGGGTTCGAGTGGTATAGATGTGACCTAGACATCTTTCCTATTATGAGTATTAGTGAAAATTCTAAAGTTGGGTACATTTTAGAAGTTGACATAGACTATCCTGATCATTTACACGATCATCACAATGATTTACCTTTTTTACCTGTTACAAAATGTCCCCCAGGTTCTAAACAAAAAAAGTTGCTAACCACATTGACGCCAAAAGTTAACTATGTTTGTCACTATTTAGTTTTACAGCAAGCAATTAATAATGGCTTGGTTCTAAGAAAGATTCATAGAATCTTAAAGTTTGAACAAGAATGTTGGCTTAAGCCGTACATAGAGTTTAATACTGTGAAAAGGCAAAATGCAACAAACTCATTTGATAAAGATTTATATAAAAATCTAATCAACTCATTATTTGGTAAGACGATAGAGAATTTAAGGAAAAGGATGCATTTAGAACTTATATCTTCCGAAAGACGTCTGAAAAAGGTCCTTAGCAAACCTAGTTTTCGAGACCGAATCATTTATGATGAAACTCTATGTGCTGTACAGTGTTCAAATGAGAAGCTTCTACTCAATAAACCTATATATATTGGTTTTACAGTGTTAGAATTAAGTAAGTTAAAGATGTATTTGTTTCATTATAATGTTATGAAACCCAAATATGGTAGTAGATTGAATGTATTGTACATGGATACTGATTGCTTCTTTTACGAGGTAAAAACAAAAAGTTTTCATAAAGACCTACTTGAAGATAAAGCGTTCTTTGACCACTTTGATACATGTGACTATCCTTCAGATCATCCTTGTTTTAGCTTATCAAACAAAAAGGTGTTAGGAAAATTTAAGGATGAGGCAAACGGTAAATTAATACTCGAATTCATAGGCCTTAGACCTAAGTTGTATTCTTTTAGAACTGAAACGTCAACGCAGAAGAAAGCTAAAGGCATAACTAAAGATGTTATACAAAATCAAATTTCCTTTCAAGACTATAAACAATGTTTGGATAATGATTTAGAGATTAGAAGGAAAATTACTTACATCCGATCAAAAAAGCATATTGTTCAAACAGTTTCTTGTAACAAAGTAGCGTTAAGTGCAAGGGATGACAAAAGAGTAATAGAATCTAATGGTGTGGATACCCTTGCCCATGGTCACTATAGAATTTTAAAACAGTACGAGGAAGCGTTTTGTTCATTGTAGATGTAATAATATTTAATAAAGAATGTATGTTGTATACATCCTATATTGTGTTTCATTTCTCTTTACCCTTAAACAAACAACAGGTTCAAAACAATAAGAAAACATTAAATATAAGAATGATTTATTTTCTGAGTTTATAAAACGAATAATTTGCTACCTCATGAGGTGAATAGTTAAATTGTATCTTTTTAGCACCATCTTCATTTTTAACCCTTACTTCACTATCCATGAGTTTTGTCAACATAAGCTTGTCCAAATGATTAAATCTCATGGACTTATTTTGTCGATTCCAATCAGGAACGTTTCTTCCATTAGTTTGCGCTAAGAATGTTAAATCCCAAGTATCTGGATGTACGGTGAAACTTCTCTTTTTCAAATTTTGTTTTTCACTTTGTGTAAGTGAATACCACGATAAATCTTCATGGTTATTCATTTTACATAATTTTCTTTACAATACCGGTAAGCGGTGTGTACTGAATCATAGCGTCACTTAGTATGAGGCAATATGCTGATGTGTTTACGGGTATATCTGTTCTGGTTTGGAATTCGATTCTCACATCGAGAGATCCCACCTTAAGGGTTTCCAATTGCTTAGAACAGTCGATAATAAAAAGAGGTGTTTTTTCCAAAAATATAGCCCGGTTTAACACAGGTTGGTTTTCACTTCCTAAATAGTACGATGATTGGAAGTTTGCATATAAATCATACAACAATGCATTGTTTCCATTGATGTTATCATAGGGGTGATATTTTGAATTTAAATACAGTTTTACATTTTCCAAATCGCACAAATCAAATTGCGATGCACTTTTACCAACTACATCCTTTCTTGCGGTTTGAAAACCAAAGATAACATATCGAGGCTTTTCAAGCATGGATGATGTTTTAACAGTCCATGTTTGAAACTTAGATGAAGGGAGGCTGGGATACTCGTGAAGTTGCCAACGTCTAAATGGAATCACTATTGGTTGATCCTTTTCAACCATTTTCATTAATGATAGTTTTATTTCATCTTCAACACGAACATAAGGCATTTTCCATACAATTTTGTCAAGATTTATTTTAAAATCTAATAATTTATCGCTAGCTTGAAGTACAGCATTTTTGTCAGTTGCAGATCTCAGAAGAACAAGCTCTTGTTTAACATTTAGAAGTATCTTTTGATAATCCTCTGCAAATCCCAATAAAAGTCTTAGAGGAATACAAAATGAAAATTTAGATCTAGCTGTAAAAGCATCTGTTGTAGGCAGATTCCAGCAAGCGTTCTCCATCCAATTAGTATCGCCTGGTTTTGCAGAAAGTATATTTTTAATTGTAGTTGTGATGCCAACATTCTTCACTCGATCGATTTCAATGTTGGAAATTTCATACCTTATTTCGTCAAATAGATACGCCATTGCATTGTTGATCAAACAAGTAGTAGAATCTGCACTGTTATCAGTCTTTTTCGTAATATTACCCTCAATAACCAAAAAGCTTTTGGAGGGTAGAGTATATATATCTTGCTGATGAACAGGTATCCTTATCTCATCACTGTTTTGAAATGTGTTAGAAGTGTACGGAGAATGGGAATGCCACTCGATGTCAATGATTGAATCATCAAAATAGACATTTTCCGTTACGTTTAAAACTTTATTCATACTTTCTCTTGAAGCCTGAAAGCGAACTGAGAAAGATTTTATTTTTCACTGTTAACGGTTTGACAGCTCGGCCTGAACTGACAGGCTTTCGAGGAGTGGCTTGAGATGGAACAGCAAACTTAGGAAATATCAATACCATCGTTATGTTTTCTTTCTGATGTCAACTCTTAAATTAATACGTTCACCTCTGAAATTCACAAGTTCACCGTTTTGATCTTCTAAAGTGATATAAAACTCTGTAAGTTGTGATTGTTTGTTGATCGGTAAATATTTTACTGAGTTTGGTTTTTCGAGAATTTTGAACCCTGGTCCTACAGCTGGGTAAAACTCGTGCAAAACGTGACCTTCAACTCCGTCCCTGTAAGATCCTCTCACAATGTTGCATGTGACTCGTATAACGTCTACTTTGTTAATGGATACTGGACTTGGAGAAGAATAGCGTTTATTTGCGTCTAACGTCATACTGTTAGGAAACCCTAAGATTGAACTAAGTGAACAAGGCTTCGTGAAGTCAATAGTAGTTGTACACAAAATTTCGCTTTTTAATGTATTGTTGTTCGCAATAAGTTGGAAAGAAATATTTTGTTTTTGTTTCTTTAGATCATTTACTATGTATGTATTGATATCTTCTATTTCATATGATCCGGTCGGTAAACTAACTTGAACGTCATTTCCAAAATACATTTTATTATTTACACCTTCTTCAATGTTGGGTATTGAGTTATAGGTCATTAAATCTAAAAATCCCATCTCCCATTCTTCGGAAGATTTCATATTAAATGGTGGAAATAGTGTACACTTCATTCTTGAGTGGTCACCCGTAATGCAGATCATCTCCTCGCCGATAAGAAGTCGAGACACAAATGACCACAGTTTATAGCGTTTGGCTTTTGCTTTGGGAAATAATTATATCTTATTGTTGGCATAGGACTCCGGCTATTAAAATAAGCGACAAGCTCTTTTGTAGGTGTTAAATTGCCAAAACTATCAAAGTACTCAATAGTTTCGCCTCTTTTATTGTAACTCACCCAGTGAGTACCCTTTCCGGTAACGGTATCTAAGTTAACGATACCACTCTCATTCCAGTTTATTTTTAAAGGCAACACATCTCTCATGAAAACCCCTCTGAAATCGGGCAGTTCAAGTAAAGCCGCATACTTAATTAAATCAACATTCGTCAATGGACGGTTTGGTATTGAATCAATCATTTGTGTCGAGTACAACATTTTTTTTTACAGTGTCCTGATCCTGAGTATGGCTTCAATCTAAGACCTTTCCCACATCTCTTCTTACTTTTACGTACTTTCTTGCTTTCGCTTTTCTTCCTCTTACCAGGTAAACCTTTCCTTTTATTTTGTTTTCTTCCGGAACCCATCTTAGTTTTAGCCTTCATTAAATTTGTAACAGCCCAAGCCGCTGCACGTTCGCCAAGGCTCGAATCAGAAGCTTTCACCCTTTCCCAAGCTTTACTGACTAATAATGTATCGGCTATACGTCTTCTGTCGTTATCAACGTATTTTGAGTATGCAATATCGTGTTCTTTACACGCAGCGTCCAGCTTATTTATTCCAGGATCACCTCTATTCAGTCTTAATCTCAAATTAGTTCCAGGACCACAATACTGATAGCCTGGAATATGTAACTCTACTGGAAGCAAATCTATAGCTTTATTTAAAACACTACCTGCAGCGCCCGTAACTGAACTGATCAGCCCGGAGCCTTCGTAGGAACTAACTCGCTTTGCCCGTCGCTCCATCTTTGACTATCTTATTGTCTTTCACTTCAGTTAAAGTAAAAGCATCATCCCACGTTTTTACAGAATATGGATCGAGCTTAACAATATTGTACCAATCAGCGAAGTTAAGGTGGATTTTTTTATCCTTATGCAGATTGTTATAAATAACCCATCCAAACTTGCTAATAATTGCCATCAATGCATTGTACGTCACTGCATCTTGTCCACCTTTTGGATCGGACACGTGTGATATTGTTTTATTGTTTGCATTATATATTCCAGTTTTTGGATCTTTAACAATACAATTATCATTCAAATATTTCAAACATACTACATCGGAGGAGGTTTCGGGACCCTTCACGTTTGTAATTTTCCTACCTTTTGCGTTATAACCTTGACTTGTTAGAGGTATAATGTTACGTTTTAACACCTTGTAGTTTACTGCGTCTAGATCATTCTTGGGATCTTCTATTCCGGTAACAGTTTTGTTTTTGAAATTGAAAACGCCATTAACCTCTTTTACGCATGGTCGGATTAAACTCTTGACATCTCCTAAGTTTACAGCATCACTATCATTAAGAGCACTTAACATATTGCATATTTTTTTATTTTTAACGTCATAATGTCCGTCTGTAGTTTCATTTAGAGACTTTCGCTTTAAAACTCTCAAATTAACTGCATCCTGCTCATTTTTTGGATCATCTATTCCTGTAACAGCTTTGTTGTGAAAATTGAAAACACCGTTTACTTCTCTTATACACGGGCTGATCATACTTTTTAAATCTGCTAAATTTGTAGCATCACTTTCTTCTTTTGCACTTGATACGTTACATAACCGTTTACCTTGTACATCGAAACTACCGTCATTAGTAAATGTAAACCCTTCTCCTTTAGGTCCTCTCTCTCCCTTACCGGAGCTCACAATATGTCTACCGAACTTGTCTACTCCCATGACAGTTAAGAGAATGAATGAAACAATGGATTACAATTTTAAAACATATTTATTTAGTCAACAATTCCAACACCACTAGATTTTAACATTTCCCTATCAAGTTCATGAAGCTCTTCTAGTATTGAGTTGATTTCATTATCATGTGAAGTATTTCCGGCTTGTTGAGACGCTAATAGTATTTTCAAACGATCAACCAGTTCGTTGGGATCATTCCAATATATATAGTTCGTTTGATCTCCCGAGAGAATTAGTCCTTTACCACTGTGACCTTGACTAATTTGATCAGTATATGTCATCATGTGATTTTCATTAACTAAGACTCTGTTTATAATTTTAGAAATGATGTTTTTATACTTTTTTCCTTTATTAGATCTGACTTTACCCATAGCCGAATAGTTTGCTCTGTGCACGTGTGTATCATTTATTATGTTGGCGTATGCATTAAGGTCCTCTTCGCTATAGATGTACTCATTAGGTGAATTCATAAACAGAAGTTCATAAAGTCCACGAGTCCCTTTGTACTGTCTTCCATTAATCATAAAGTCGTCACCATCGATTTCCAAAACTTTATCACCAATCATCCAAGAGTCTCCATCAACTCTTACTCCAAAAGTATGATCAATTTTGACACCTCCACTAATAAGTTTCAAAAAGTATTCCTTGGCTAATTTACCTTTAAACTCTTGTTCTATATATCGCTTTGCAAAATTCTTCCCTTCTGGAGTTTTTAGCAGCTCTTGACTCGATCCCGGAGATGAATAAACCTCCTCCACCAATGTTTGAACTCTAGGGTTGGTAATATTTTCGGTATCCATTTCTTCGCTTTCATCAGCGCCTTCATTTAATTCCATCTCTTCACTGAACGGAACTGTTAGTTTCGTACGGACATGAGAATCACTAACCCCATCATCATATTCATAATCACTGAAAGATTGGTCCCCAAAGGATGTGTTAAGAATAGGTTTTCTTTTTTCACCTTGATGTGGAGGTATTACGATACGCTTCATTGAGGTCTCATAATCATCAGATAACATTTTTCTTTTGCGATCACTATGCGGTTGACTTTGATGTGATTCACTTTCCACGACTAACTTCTTTAACGGTTCTGCAATCGGCGCGAGTTGCTTTTCCCACATTTCTTCACTATCTATAATATTCTGTTTTATCGATCTGTGTTTCTTTTTAATATTCCTTCTCAACTCGGCTATTTTCCTCACGATTTCCTCTTTGTTATAGCTTTTACTGAACAATTCATCTAAGTTGTTCATGTTCCCTCAGAGGCTAACAACTGTGAACTGTTTAAAATTTTATGAACACATCAAAACCTAAACGATATCTTCCATTACTTACGTCACTATCTTTATCAATGACAAGGAACTGGGTTTTTCCACTCTTCCAAACTTTAATACACATATTTTGAAATGACTCATATGACATATCAGTGTTCACGTGATCATTATAAATGTGATTTAAGTTTCTAAAGTCTTGTTTGAATATAATTATTAAATTTGCATTATCTCTTACTAACTGTTTAGGAATAAAGCTGTAAGTCTGACACACATAAAACGTGTCAACGTCGTTGTGTCGACCCATTGAAAAATACTCTTTAATATTAGCTTGCTTTCCACAAGCAACATCGTCAAAAATCATGATGGAATTAGGTTTGACCTCGTTCGGATGTGGCACTAGATCATTTTCTGAGAAAGAAAAATATTGCACATCTTTTATAGTGTTCAGTACACATTTTAAAAACTTGTACTTGGCTTGATGTAATGATTTTGAAAATACGTAAATGTTCTCGAAGAACAAACCCTCTCTGGAAAACAAGAGGTTCAAAAGTAGGTTGGTCTTTCCACAAGCAGAAGGGCCACAAATTATACATCTGATCGAGTTAGGTAACAAATCACCATGTCTTTTTTTCATAAACTTATCATTACTTATTATGATTTTGTCTAGGTTCATTATTGTCAATTTTGTTGACTGTTTAAGTAGCTTCATTTTACAATATCCTTGTTATCGATCCAACTGTCGTGTGACTTGTCAAAACCAAGCCAACGAACTAAAACCTTGTTTCCTTTTCTTTTGATAACCTTTTCAACGAGATACGTATCGGTAAATTTTGTTTTGTACATTTCCTCTTGGTAAAAACCTCCGCGTAATACCTCTCCCTTTTCGTCTTTCAGTAAATAGGTTACCGGTATGGTTGGTTCAATGGAATACACACTGTAAACCTCATTACTCCATCTAGGTAAATACCCTTTAGTGAATACGTTAGGAAGTCTACTTACTCTAACTTTATCCCCAACCTTAAATTTAGGGTTCGCTCTAATCTTACTTCTATCTTTTTTTATATTATTCAGCACGATATGTTCATTTTTTAAAGTAACTTCTATAGGTTTCATTCGTATAGTACGGTGATACGAGTTGTTATAGTTATGTATAAGGCTGGGTAGTAAAGCTATCCACTTATATGATCCTTGTGCACTAAATTTAACCCACATTCTATTTTTTAAAGTACGATTAAACCTCTCTACAATAGAAGCTTTTTTTTCCGAAAACGTATGATAATGGTTAACACCATGTTTCTGTATCAACTTGGAAACTCTACCGTTAAAAAACTCACCACCTTTATCAGTTTGAAAATGTTTCATTTTAAATTGTTCAAAAATAGGTTTAAGAACCTTTTCCAACTCACAAGCACTTTTAGTTTTTAAAGGTTTAGCTATAACGTACTTACTAAAACAATTTATTACTATCAATATGTATTTGAACCCTTTATTAAACTTAGAAAACTTTGACATATCTACTAAATCACTTTGATAAAGATCATTGATCCCTTTCAATTCAACATGTCTTGTTTTGAAATGTTTACGAGCTTGTCTATGCAGTTCAGAGGCAATACCTTCTCTCACATTCATGGTCTATTCTATACTGTAGGTGGGGAAAGAATAAATAATAACTCACAAAACGTATACACATATTTATTTACTATTTAACAATTTAACAATTTTACAGTAAGGTGATGCCTTTTCATGTTTCATCAAAGGATTATCATCGAACTTCCAATTTTTCAATACAACTTTACACTCAATACAAGATACTTCATCTTCGAACCCTGTATGATACAAACCACATTTAATCATGGCTTCAATACTAGGATACATCTTAGGCCAAAACAAAAAGGTTTCTTTCATCATATTTTCAGTGTTCATTACCGATTCTTTGTGAATGTAATATTTGTGAAAATTTCCACTAATATTGACACTCATTTCACAATCAGGGTTATTAAGTTTATGAATAAAGTTTAAATGTCTCATAGTCAGTCCATTATCACCTGATTCCCAACCACATCCACAGCAAATTATATTCTGTACTCGTTTCATTCGATAGAAACCTGATTTCACTAAATCCTTTCTACTACAATTGAACATACCACAAGTCACTGAAGAACTATCGCTGAACAATGAAAACGGTGGTTTGGACATAGCTTCACTAAATAACTGAACGAACACTGACTAACCTGACACACTAGAGCAATTGGTCGAAATGCAATATCTACAATGTTTTCTCTTAGGATTTGCCCCCTCCAACTCGTCACAGTTTCCCCCACTCTTACTATGAATGTGTTCGTCACACCTAAGATTACACAATATTTCGGGGTCAGACTGAAGATCTTTTTGCAGTTTATCATAAATTAACTCTATATCTTCATGATATGATATTATAAACTCTTTGGGTAAAAACTTAACCAATTCTAATTGCAAATTACTGTAACCACGTTTCTTACATTCACTCATCGCTATATTGACCATCTTCATTCTATCCTTTGTAAATTGTTCTAATCTAAACCATTGCAAAATAGCATTTACATTTATATAAGCACAGTTTTTACTGTCGTGACTGAAGGCACATGGCTTTAATGTGTACGGTTGTAAATGTTTTTTCAAAACAGATAATGACGGACATCCTATATCTTCGATGTTTATAACACTTACTTTAAAACCGTGCAACAATTCGGACACAAATAATGATTTTTCAACACCTTTCACATAAACTACACCTGTCAATTTCATATTTCTCAAAATATCCTTTAAATTAGAGTAAGGCTGGAAACCGGAACTCCAAAATAAACCATGAAACTGTTTTTCCAGAAAATGTACTTGTTTCTGCACGTCCTCCGATAATTGGTTGAAGTGACAAGGTGGCTGAAAGAGTTGAAACTCGTACATTTGTCCGTCTGTTGACATGATTGCAAGTTCTTTAACAATGAATTGATTGTGCACTCCTTTAAATCCTTGAACATCCATGATGAAATCCATACCTGACGAAAAAATATTATACATTAGAATACTGATAGTTAAATCGTCTGTAAAATTCTTTATCAATAGCTTCGATATTTTGCTTAAACTGAGTCCATTTATCAACATCTAAGGTTATATGTTCATTGTTCTTGTCGTTTCTAAAAACTATACAAGTATTTAACTGAACATCTTTCATTATAATATTTAAGCAATCAGTAATAACAAAACGTTTCACGGGATCCATTACGTACCTCTTACAACTGCAAAGGTTCTGACATAAATGAATGTATAGCAATGTACTTTAAACCACTTATCAGTGTGCAATGTAATCATTTATTGTACATATTATCAATGTAACCTTTTACCTTTTAACCTATTGACTTTAAACTAACACGTAATATTTGCTGTGTACTCACATTTTAAAATTTCACAACCTGGAATCATAACCTCTCCATAGGGATGTAGTAGCGGTCGTCCTCTTCGTCCTCAACATCACTGACGTATCCTTGATCCCTATTCTCAAAATTAAGGACTCTTGCAAATCTATTCTGAAGTTTGTGGTTAAATACATGACGAAATGGTCTCAATCTCACGTTAAAATGTTTACTATGACTAAGTTTATTGATCAAAACCGAATCCCTGTATTGTCCGAAATCTAATATTATATCAATTTTATTTTTGATACCTACATTGTGAATACGAACTTCACACGTAAAATATGTATCGATAACAATCTTCGCAGTAAAAACACAGTTTTCAAAATTATAACGATCTAACTGTACTTTTTTACTATGAGAATATTGCAACACTGGATCATTAATTTGGAATACTTTGAACTGGTGATCTTGTCCTTTTGATGAACTTGGTAATACAAAATCATAATATCTCATTTTACTACAAGTTTCACGTACTAAACACTCAATATGATTGGGACGCCTGCACTTCAAAAGATGATGTAACCTTCTTTCAAGCATTGGCGCAATAACAATGCCAATTTCCTTCACCCTCCGATCAAATCTGATTTTATCAACATATCCCACTCTCCAAGATTCATCCAACATTTTCTCTTCATTGCCTCGCTCAAAATATTTTACACTAGTTACACAAGGTTTCGTAAACTGGACACATGGGTAACGAAAGGTACGTTTTGATCCCATCGCACACTAAGTTAAGTAACAACTAATGTAATACAAACAAGAGTGATAGTGAAGTGAAGTACACTGTTTCACTATAACATAATAGAAATAACACAACACTAGAAGCGCATCAGCACTGCATGTAAACAGCTGTGAGTACCAGTGAATACTCGTAGTGTTACATCATTTGACATAACCACTAGACACTACATGCTATCCACTGGCTCCATTGAGCCAGAACTCGACATGGATTTCACGACTTGAGCCAGAACCCCTAGGGAAATCCTATTGAGCTTGAACTCCCGTTTACTACTTCAAATCAGTATATTGTAGATACCTTACTTGGAATTCACTTATTGAATAGCCTTGTGGCTCTTAATTACAAATTTGAACTGATATTAGTCATCACACGTACGGAAAACACATCCAGGAAAATAGATAAAACGCAACCGTGAATCCCAGCAAATTTCCATCCAAGGAGGGGGGGGGGAATTTACCCAAAAAGTTTGTTTTTTTCTTGTAACTGCATTTATGAGCTGTTTTGTTCTACGACACACTTTTGTTCTACAAGACGAGAAATGAATAGTTACATTATCTATTCAAATGCATTAACAAAGTAACGTGGGTTATAGTATTGTGTCGAAGCTGCTCCTATTACAGCTTAATTGAATGACGCTGTAACAGTTTTATTGGTTTTGTGTCAGGTTAATTGAACTGCAGTTGACTGATGTGACAGTAACTTGCCACTATAAACTGTGCAAAGCTGAATTTGAAGATAATTACAAATCAGTCCTGTTTTAATGGGGAATTTTGCCCAATTTGTTTGCAAGCATACTACGTTATTAATTTAGATCAGGGTATTTCAACCTTCAATAAATATTCTGGCTAATTATCTATAACGGTTGATATAAATTATTTTTATACTCATATGATGTTTAATACAGTGCGTGATAACGATGTTTGCATACCAACAGTGTTAAAATGTGTATCTTTATTGATACTATTTCAAGGCAAATGTCACTTGTATAGGATTGATAATCTCCCAAGATATATGTGCTTACACTACGATACTACCTACAGAAAACCTACAAATGTTTCTAAAAAGGATTTTGGGTTTTTTTGTGGGATATGTATTAATAACAACTTGTAGCGAGCGTTAATTTTACTTTGACAAAGGACTCTATAGTTAAACAACAAATGTTTGGTGTCACCCTGTAGTTGTGTTTTATGACACATAGAGGGATACATTATTATACTCACTGGCTTTATCATCTTTCCTGATTTTGTTATGTCAGAACGTAACAAAGTTTGTACCGTTAGAAATGTGTGACAAATGGTACGTTAGCCGATATATCTCGATGTGAGATTCATTGGCACATTGGATTAGATCACCACAATCCTTTGATGTAAGCCCTGTCATATAAATCCTATAAGCCAATCAGCAATACACAAGCTTATCGATCTAATACCTAGTTTATCCCCTTTTGAACAACGAAATAACTAAAAACGTGAGCCCCTTTCTAAATAAAAAGTAAAATATAAGAGTTTAGTTTTTTTAAGTTGTAAGTTGTTGCATTTCTTAGCAGTTTACACATGCGTTCAAAACGTTGAATGGGTTTATTACTCTGTTTAAAGTTGGTAAATGATTCAAAGTTACACAGTTTTCCTTCAAGTTGTGTAGTAAAACAAAAGGCCACGGAAGTCTGAGGCCGAAGCGTAACGAACATCCTCGTTACGCTCATGCTAAAACAGCACGAAAAACACAGGCCGAAGCGAGGGTAACGAGTTAATGAGCAAATCAGTGTGAAATTTTAAAAATTGCAGATATTTTAACTAAACAGCTAGCTTCAAAAAGGCGCTGAAAATATAATTTTGTCGATGATTTAAACAAAGTGTATTTTTAAAATATCGAATGCCTTAATTTTATTTTGATATATGAAAAACGCAACAAAAGCTTAATGTGTTGGATGAAGAAATACCTGATCGGTCCCGCACCAGAGTGAACATGCGACCTTTAAAAATGTGTCAAATGTGTTCACTGTTGAAGCTTTGATTGAATAGCAAACTTTGGCATTTGTTTCACAAATAGCTTTTGTATTCTCAAACACAGCTTGATAGAGTTTCTGTGTTGATTTATTCGGATGACTGTGCACTACACTGTGCTCGATTATTGGTATTGAAGTAAGTGTATACAATTAAAACTGAGCGTATTCAAAGTTAACATAACCTTGTGCGCTTAATTTTAAATATAAACATATCAATGTATATTATTACTAAATAAATTTGAAGACAACAATATTTGGACCGAACCGATTTGAACCGGGTCTCCCGCTTGCCGGGCGGTTATGCTAAACCACTACACCATCCGGCCCAATATATGAGTTACCTTGTTGATTTGTCGAGTAATAGTTAGTAGCATATAGCATTACAGGCGGCCATCCTAGGCCGCTTCTTCAGGTACGAGGACGTGTAGTTTCATCACTCATAGAGGTCGTCAAGTTGATTAAATGAATATATAAATAAATAAAAGAGTAAATACACACGCGCACATTGAAAATACATTTAGAACAGTTACAAAAAACGGATAAACACTGCTTGGCTAAGCACACCCGCCTCGCATGAAGGCATGAACAGTTCTAAATCTTTTTAATGTGCGCGTGTGTATTTACTTTTATTTATATATTCATTTAATCAACTTGACGACCTCTATGAGTGATAAATCTACACGTCCTCGTACCTGAAGAAGCAGCCTAGGATGGCCGCGAAACAGCTGTAGTGCTTATAACTACTATTAAAATTACTCGACAGATCAACAAGGTAACCTAAACCTATATATTGATTCATAGTAATCTGGTGGCTATCATCATGAAAATAAACATATCAATTTGAGGTCGGTAATGTCTTTACAGTTGACATACGCGTATTATCCAGTACCACTTTCATATTGAAAACAGGTATTCTAAAAACCATTGGATAATACATACCTATTAATTTTGTATTTATTGAGCTGACTTTAAAACGTAATGTCTTATAATTGTTGTTCAGAATTTGAAAGAATCAAAGTTGCTATTCAAATATTTTAGTTAAGCTATTCAGCCCTTTTAAACTTTGGGTGAAGTGCTTTCAGTGCAGTTTCAGTAATTAATAACTCTGTTTTAATTTTCAGCGTAAGTCAATCCGAATAGAGTAGGAACACGCCTGTTACTACAAGCTACTAAGATTTTCCAACAAAACTATTTGCAATACTATTATGAAGACATACCCCAGTGCGGTAAATAACAACTTTAGACTCGTGCCTAAAACTAGAGAAAGATGTCATAGGTTTTACTGGAAATCACTCAGTTACGGGTGCTGGGTTTTAAGGGTCGCTTACCAACAAATTCAGTTTTCAAGTTTCAAGTTTTACAGGCAAGAATTCACGTTCACGAGGAGTTCTCTTAAGAACTATTCAACGTCTCTCATCATGACTTGTGCTGCTATTGAGAATGTAGAAAATATAGTTTTGAACGCAAAACAGTGAATGAATTTCCAATTAGTTAAATTTACTAATTATTTAAATGTCAATCACACCGTTTGGACTAGGACTAGCGTCATGTATCTATGAGGAATACGGAAGGCTTTAAATAAACTTACAAAAAAAGAGGGCTTCTACAAGCTCTTGCAAGGGCTTGTTAAAGCTAAAGAAACACAATCTGCTTACGTATTCTAATGAACTGGGCTAGCCTAGCTTTCCAGATATCTCAGGGATAACCTAGTTTTATCATCCGGCTCTGAACCCCCTCCCGCTCTGTTCAGGTTGGGAATGACGAAGCTAATCATCGGAAAAAATAACGAATCGATTTTAAATGAAAACTGTGACAACACCATATAAATTAATCAAACCACGTCCATTTCTGAGCCCATGTTTATTAAACGTGAGCTAGTACATAGTTAATATAATGATGTTGGAGGGATGATTTAGAAGAATAACAATGTAACTGGGCTATTGTGAGCACGATATATATACGATCAATTACTAGGCCTAGGATCAAGAACCATTAGCTGTAAGCTTGTGGTTTGACCTAGACTGCTACTTTAGAAAAGTGTAAAATTTCTTCCTCCCACCACCCCTTAAATTTTGAACGTCACACCATTGAAAACATTTTACCTAGATTTTTCAATTCAATTTAGTTTGTTTACATGAAAAAACTACTGACTTTCAACAAACATTCGATTTTCTCTTATCTCTTAATGTATAAGCCGTTACTTCTATGGACCAGGGGTTTTACACAGTAGCTTCTAATAAAGTACGCAGAACGGTGAGTCGGAAAGCTTTACACAATTCACGAGAGTACTCAGCGTGTCTGTAGCTAATTCCATTGAAAGCTAAAACAGGGTCTGTACAAGTTTGAATTGACCTTGCAAGAAATAAAAATTCAAGTGAAAAGAAATATGAGTAGAAGTTTGCAAGACGTGTTCTTGCTTGAGCAGCTAACTTCATTGGAAGCTATAAGTGTTCACTTAGTTACGTCGAAAAGCTGTCTACATTTAACATATTTAGCATTTCCCATAATATGCAGAGGACCTAGTTTCTTCCTATAGCAAAATTGCCGCCATCACAGGAAAATGTGTGTTGACTTGTACCCACAAAGTTTGCACTGTTTGTTTATTTAGGTTAACCAAACCTCTGTTAGTTTTCTTTGGTTTCAAAAGTTACTCGTATTTATTAGGTCACAAAACATGCTCGCGGTCTATAACTTTGCAAGTATATTTACATGACGAAATACAATAGAATAAATATTACTATCAAATGTGTTATGGTTACTTTGGTCTCATTTAGGAACAGAGTATCGCTGAAGGGTACCAGCTAAAACTTACATAAATAGTAAGAAGTTTTGTCTGAGGAAAATTACTGCACATAAAAGTGGGTGGTCACACATTGCTGTGTGCAGTTTAATTGAAGAGGAATGTTGCTGACAATGCTCAAGAGACGTATGCTGTGTTGGTGGATTGTTTGCTAGTTGAAACATCAATACGACAACTGTTTGGTAATCTGCTTAGTCATCAACAAGTTGGGTAATTAGTCAACATCTTGTTGAATCACTACCACCACCCAAGTGTTGTCACTGTCTTTTACTTTTAACCGTACCGATGTGTAGGGGTAATGTACTAATAGTAATTATATTTGAAAAAGAAATACCAACAAGAATTTCCATATTTATGGGGAAGTGAGGAAAAGTGAGAATGAGCAAAAGTCATATCTAATCATAATGGTGGGTTTTATTGAATTGTATAGATGTAAATAAACTGTTTTTCATAAACAATATTACAACACCATACAAATCGTTAGTGTAAAATAGCTTTACTTGAGATTAATTTTACTTTACACTATTATACAACCATATTAACATCGCCTGCTACGTTTAGACCATGTCCAGCCGTTCGTCTTCAGTAGAAACAATTCAAATCTCTTCATTGAACTAGGTAGGGGAAGGTATGAAGTCATTGGCAGGGATACAGTTATTGGCAGTACGTGGGAAACTTCACGAAAACAAGGGTTAGGTTGGCACTAATGAGCGGGAAAACCCCTCAATCCACAGATTGGACTATGGACCATGTGGTTAGGTGACGTATGACAGATATTCACGCACAGTAGTTGTCTAGGATTTTTTCAGTGAACTCGGTACGTTTCACCTGTAATTCCTTAGCAAATTTGCAGAGTGTTGTATCCAAACGATTATTCAACGATCGAAGGCCTTGGAAAGATAACAAAAACACCAAGGGCTGTTTCCTTGATCAAGACTATTGACTACCTCGTTTGTTAAATCCAAGATGGCATCTCTGGTGGATCGGCCAATCCATACTGATTTGGAATAAGACTGTGGAACATGTCTAAATGTTGTAATAGTCTCTTGTAGATGATCTTTTCCAATACCTTTGACAATGTACACAAAATAGATTGTTGGTCGGTAATAATTTATTGTATTATAAGAAAAATCAAGTTATAACCAGTCCAATGGTGCTGCGGAAGCTGCAGTAAAAATAGCTAAAAACATGATAAAACGCAACAAAGTAAACCTCGAAGAAGCAACTTGCTTACCGAAACACTCCATTGGAGAACGACTATAGTCCAGCTCAGATGTTGTATGGGAGAACTTTGAGAGATAACTTGCCGTCGACCGAATACAAGACAAACAATTCTGATCAAAACATGAAACTTGCTGAGGAAAAGTACAGGAACAAATATAAAAGGAACTATGATGCAAGACACAAAGCTAGAAATCTGGAACAACTCAGCTGCGAATCCTGCGATGATTACGTGTGGATCTCTGACTTGAAACGCCATGGGAAAATTATCAAGGTGCTTGGTTTCCGTTCTTACTTAATAGACACGGAAAAGCATGTGATACGCAGGAACCGTTCCCATCTTATTCCAGCTCCTTATCTTAAGGACATGACCAACAACAACTGTGCAAAGGTCCCAGAAGACAGCCAGTTACAGTGTACCAAAAGGCAACCAAGAACAACACAAAAACCTTTAAGATACCGAGATAGTTTTTAAGAAGATGTTCCATCTTAAGGGAGGATGTTGTGTAAACATATGTTTTTTATTTACGTATGTTTAATAATGATATAGATTGTCTATGTTGTTGTGAATAAACACAAGTTCATTCTTTTCCATCAAAGCCTAATTGAATTAAATAGTATAGAATAAAACATTACTAAACACCTAATAACATGGAAAATGATAAACTGTAACGTACTTGAAAATGTAAAAAATGGTGTAGTCTCATTGAAACGTTTTGTTTTAGTTAAAGGTTAAAAAGTATCCATATAGTGCTGTAAAACGGTAGTTTATATAAAAAAATGGTGCACAATATAATGTAATAAAACGGTTGAAATTTTTTAAAAGCAAGTTGAACGTGTCAAGTTCTACGTAATATAGTAAAGGAAAATACTGTTCAGATTAACAAAATTATTCAAGCGATAAGTTGTTGTTGTTGTAACGTCTTAAAAGTTCTTAAATTGTTTCACTAAACCTAAAATGGTCTTGACTCACGAGAATGAAAACTGAAGAGTGATTTATTGAGTAAAGTCTATTGAGGTAGCATATGGTCTTGCAAAACCTCGGAAGTAAAAGTGAACGAGGAATGAAAACTGAGAGTGATTTGCCTCCTCTTCATTGAGTAAAGTCATTGAGGTAGCGCCTATAAATCTGGTAGAGGATTGCTGAGGATTGCTCACGTCACGTGACACTGTGTGTGTGTGTGAGAGAGTGATTTATTGAGTAAAGTCACCGGCTCACCTGCCCTATAAATCTGCATTCTGCCTTCAAGCAAACCTTCAAGTGTGTGTGTAGAAAACTGATAGTGATTTATTGAGTAAAGTCATGTGTGTGTAGAAAACTTTAACATATGTCAACGCCCACTACACTCTACAAAATGTACTAGCCCTTTCCAATTAGGCCTATCTAGAAACTAGTTTTACCTATTTGAGTGAAATAATTCTATTTGAGACTTTTGCAAAATCTAATGGGTTTGAATTTAAACACTTTTGGGTAAAGAGTAGATATTGTTATACATCATTCCATTAAGCTTAAAGCTTTGAAATGATTGGATAAAAAGTTATTCAGAAAAAAATCAGCTGTTTGAAAGTAGCGGTCGAAAACGTAAAATTATCAGTTATATCGGAGTGCCCAGAGAAGCTTTGCAAAAAAATGTTACATGGCTATATTTTAACACTTTTTATAATGAACTATTTTAAATACTTGTTTACAACAGGTTTTAATTATGTACGAACATGAACAGTAACAATATAGCATTCCGTTATTCCGTAGTTTCAAAAACATATGTTCTTTTCACATTTAAAACAATTGTTATAATTTCCGTGGTAGTTATCATAGCAACAATAGTTTTAAATATAAAAGGTTTTGCTGATTGAGCTGTAATAATTATTTGAGAAACATTGAACAACCAAATAAATCATTCTTACCATAAAAACCCAGTTAAACCCCTGTTATTACTTACGTACGAGGATTATGTAAGTGGGTCTTTTCAAGCAACACACAGCTAAAACCTATCCAATAGTAAAACCTTTGCAAATTCTTGTAATTATAAACTATTTCTTCTTTGATTTTTTCGGAAGTTGTCCTTAATGCGTAACCACTTGAACTTTATGTTTAAGATGAAATGTTTGTTGCTCGCAAGGCGCTGCATACCATCAACAAGTGTAAATAATATTGGCATTTGATGTTAAACCATTTAAACAAAAGGTTCTTAAATGGAACGATTTCAATAAACCAATTATCAATGATGATCTCAACGATAACGGTGATACGTAATACAGTTTTTGTGGGTAGCCTTTCTCGTGTAAAGGAAGAAATAGAGACCCATTACTATGCAAATGTTTTGTCTCGTTTCTTCATGCACGAAAACCACTCAAAGAATACTGCGTGTGCTAAAGTGGTATTAAACAGACGTAAACAGTACTAAGTCTGCCTCCATTAACGGTGAAGAGTAAGTTGAGGTCAAGATGATTCTTTGAAACTTACGGATGTAGCCGAAAAATGATTTTTTTTGTTTTCGACACTTTCTTAGCCTTAGGGCAATAGCTACGTCGTAATTTTGTTGTTCAATCAGAGTTTGACCTATTAAAAGGTCAAGAAATATCCTAGCATCTGATGAAATAAAGCCAACAAGCTTTGCCACAATCGCGGCAGTGAATTCTGGAGAATTTTCAGTCACCGAACTCCTGTTGGGGTGATTCACATAAAATGTAGGCTACTTGCGTTAAATTTCGACGAAACGTGATGTAAACGTATATAATATTATAACCAACACGTGTACAACACCAATCAACGAAATCCAACTATACCATATATACAATCTATAAATTGTACCAACGAAAAAGTAATTTTATCTGCCATCTTCGTCTGGTTTAATGCATTTGATATTTTTTTAAGAAAATTGTTTCAGCATATCTTAACAAAGTCGGATTGTAAACACGCGTTTTTAGAGCATAAACACTATTATGTTCGTTATTTAATTATTTTAACCCCGTCGTGTTTTTGGTATTTGTTCTGATTATTTGTAAAGAAATAGATATTGAGTATACTCGTGAAACAATTTTTATAGATAATTATAAAGCTCAAAAATACATATTAGTCAAGATAATCAATCTTTAACTTTAGTAAAGTATAAATTGTTTGTTCATCGAGTTATATTTTTTGCGTTTACCACGAAATTAGGTTATGTTAATACTATACGACCATATTATTTAATGTTAACAATTTTGAATCTTGATGGCTATTCAAGACTTACTAGAATTCAGTATTCAGTTGTTAATCATGCTTAGTGGTTAAAAAGTGTCTGATGTTTCACTGACTAGTTTCACCCAAAACGACTTTTTACACTTTGTCTTAGCTTAAAAATCAAAATTTTACACTTCTGTAAGATGCGTCGTTACATTTGTGAAAATACATCCACGTTAACGAACTGAAACACAAAAACAAACGTGAATCAAAAGTTATATATTTCTGGGAAGCCACTATGTAAAATTCAATTTGGTTGAGCTTATATCATTTCCAACCGGAAGGAAAATAATTAGAGTGGAGTTTAAACTCCTTTGTTGCACAAATGAACCGTCTGATAATTCTGCCCACAAAGAAGCAAGACTGCAGCAGACAATTCATTTGCCTTGGATAAGAAAAGATAGATTCAAAGTAGAGAATCGATTATAATCCAATCTACATTTTTCTTTTTAACCCTGCTTGCGTACACACTAGACGGTTAAAACATCCCATACTTAATGTGTTAACTTGCTTAAAAGCTTGTTTAATAACGTGTTTTGTATTATTATCGTTGGTCAGAATAGTGAGCTGTCTCAGTTTCAACTTGATTCGATTGATTGACAGTTCTTATGTGTCTTATTATAACGTTCGACAGTCTTGCTTATTCACAGTCTTGACTACAGTTGTAAATCGATTGTTTCGATTGTTACGGGAATGAAGTTCGTAAAAAATAATCTTCTCGTGGATTGAGCAATGTAAATTTGTTAGGTTTTGGTTCAACAACTGTTTTTTTAGAGTTGTAGAAATGAATATATCGGTTGAGATTTTAGTAAAATAAAAGTGTTACTGGGGAGTTATTGAGAATAAAAGTAGTGTGACTTTGCATCCTAATTAGTCTGAATAGAAGTGAACTTTAATGCGTTTAATCACCAATGAAAGTTAATTTAGCTCTCCAATTCTCGAGAGTAAGGCTATAGGATATGCAGTATATACTTTATTATAGTTTGCAATATGTTTGAACGTTATTTAAACCTGCAAATTTAGAGGGAATTTATGCAATCGTAATTTTCAGAATTACGATTTTTGATTAGTTTAAGTAACAGAAGAACTTGTCCACTCTTCAATTGCCAAAAACGAAGTGCAGTCAATAATAAGGAAAAGAACTACTGACTGTGAGTTGTGCCGCTGAGGTTTACAGTAAAGACGTCGCAGATAAAATCTAACTCTAACTGTCTACATTTATGTTCAAGTGTTCATGGCCCCTTCTTCATTATCATATGGGTAGAAAACAGGACGTAATATGTTTACAACCGTGTAAAGACATTAGAGGATTATTGGCTTCTTTTGTAATGCTATACTACGGGAAAACAGAGTTGTTAAAAGTATATTTAGTGTATCGGGAATGAATTGGCCCTTTCAAAGATGACTGAAAGAATGAAGAAAATTTATTTTAGAAATACAGGATGTTCTGAAAATCAATCTCACTGTAAATAGTCAAATTCTAGTTGATGCACAACCGTTAAGTTATAAAAGTAAGGTACACTAGATTTCTAAATTGGCCAAATGAAAAGAAGGCGGTATACGAGCAAAGTAGTAAGTCCATGAAAACAGATATATTACTTTACGCATAAATGTGCTCATCGTTAAATGGTCCACCCGGTTTATGTAGTGTTTTCAGATGAAAGAACATATAGTTATAGTGTGTTTTGATTTGGTGGTAAAACAATGTTTATGCCGTGCAGGGAAGGCTATTAATACGTTATCTCTCTCACTTATATGGTGAGTAGTGTTGCTATTGCGACAGATTGTTAACAAACTTTTGCGTTCGTTATGTAACATGTGTTTAAACGTTATGTTTCAGAGATTTCATGGAGAGTAAGTAAAATTTTAGGAAATTAACTTTATTAGTAATCTTTGAAATATAGTAAGAAATTCTATTGAACAACCAAGCTAAACTAATTGGCCAAATGAAAAAGAAGGCGGTAATTATTTCACACGCAAAGGTCTACAAACAAATCCGAATTTACTTTTGAAATGTGTTTAAACGTTATGTTTCAATTGTTTTATTAGTAATTTATACAAATATAGAAAATAAAAAATATTTCACACGCAAAGGTACCAAATCCAATTTACTTTTGCAACAAAAATCACTATCGCAACAAAGACAATAGTTGTTGTGTTCACCTTCTGTTTGATTTTGTAATTGTGGAAGTGTGGCGTTGAATTGTGTTTTGTAGCCTATAGCCTGATCAAAAAGGTCAAAATATGACCCATAAACGTTACTCTTCCGTTGTAAAGTAGTTTTACAATATGGTAACTTGACTAAAGGTGGAAGTTATAGAGGTTGCTAAAAAAGCTATACATTGTTGTAGTAACGACTATAGACTAAATACAAACTCCTTGAAAGGTCCAACGTCATAGACGTTAATGGCAGCTTTTGAAAAGAAGAATTTGACAGCACTAGTTTACCGTAAAGATTGTTCATAAAACCTTTGAAATTTTCAATGAAATATGGAATATACCGTACGTTATGGTTTGCGAAAAAGACTATACTCAAAGTGTATTAATTGTCATTATTAAAAACCATATCTTAGGAACAAACTTATCTTAATCGTTATAGAATGTATTAATTTATTACCTTATTTTCATCCATTAACTATTCAAACAGCTTTTGGAGGGAGAAGTAGTTAGTCAGTATGGATTTCAATTGGTCGAAGGTTTAAAGCCTTGAACTGATTTGGGATTGACAGGAGTTACGATTACGTTGGTGAGTAGAAATATTCTGCTGCTATATTATTTCAAATAACTATTCTTAAAAACTCAATAAACTAAGACAATAAACTCAATATAACTGTGTCAAAACAGTGATATAAGTGTATGCTGTATTTTTTTTATTAATTTGTTTGTTAACAGTACGAAATATCGGGAAGTATGATTTTTGTCGAGTCAAGTTACAAATCACAACAAAAATGCAATAAATAACCTTACAACTTAGAAACTGTACAATCACTTTGTATTGAAATGTAGCATAAAATTGCTTCAGCACGCTCAGCGATAGAGTTAACCACGTTATCGCGCAGCAGCTTTAAGCTGTGTGTAAATAAGAACGTTGCTCTGATTTCCATCGGGACTGAATTTCATTTCAACGTCATTCTTTATCGCTTTCAGCTTCAGAAGCCTTCCAAATGTATATGTGCTTTTTCTAGTAAATTCATGTCCTTTAAAAGTCATACTTTAAAAGTTAAAGATTATTGTATCTAAAGAGTTGTATATTATAATAGTAACCTGAAGTTTTCATATGCTAAGTGCTATGTGTAAAGTAAAATCAGCTCATGTCAGCTGTAACGTAACTACAATCTAATTTATATGAGATAAGATTTCGTTAGGATAATCACTGAATCTTGGAATTGAGTCGTGACTAGTGTACATTATAGCAGTAACACATGATGACAGTTATTACTGCTTACATTATACTGTAGATAAGTTATCACAACATGCAAGAACCTGTATCTGATTTACAAACGTGTTTTATCTGAGCCCTAGTTAGGTTTTAATCAGTTATTTAATTCAAAACAACAACAGCTTATTTAGCTACCCTTAATATAATATGGCTGTAGGAACTTTTTTTCAAATTATTTAAATATCTTTTATTTATGCTGTAGATCCTATTTTTAGGTTAGTCTACACTCGAATATGCAATCATCTGAAAGTAGGATCTACATGCATATATACAGGGTTGCTAAATATTTTATTCAAGTACTTTTGTTTATTACTCGCAGGAATGAACAGTTTTAAATTGACTCAAAACGAAGGATCGTAAGAAGGATTTTCTTTGAGAGTGTGCTTTGATAAGGCATCGTTATGAACTTCATCTTTCAGCGTTGTATTCAACGTTTCAATTGTGTATAATATTGAACGACAAATTATTCTGTCGCATTTTATAACTTTTAAAGATGTTCTTAAACTACAAGGTTGATTTGAACAAATATTTTCGGATGTACGACAGGTTTATTTAATGTTAGCCATAAGTTATTTTCTTATATAAATCTGAACTTAAATGAATTAAATATACTGGTACCCATGATGATTTAAGATTCCACGAAAGTATTTTTAATTACATATTATGTTATGTGAATGAAAGTTTTTAAGCATTATGTAGAATTGTTAAATTCATTGTTAAATAGCATTTTCTTGTAAACGGTATGTTAAACGACAATATGTCTAGTCATTGAAGCTGCAGGGGAAAAGTGGTAGTTAAAAGCATATCCTCCCACGGTCATAGAAACTGTTTATGTAAGATATTCCATATAATTAACTTCTTATAGGCGCCTAACATCAAAATCCGTGAGCTTTACTTAAATATGGCCAAATTAAATTTCAGATCATTCACAATGAGATGATTACGTGTTTTCAGCTGTGAGTACGTTTGAGTACATATTCCCTCCTGGGAGTACAATTAATTTGTAAATAGTCGCTGTATATATAAGAAGAATGCTGACGGGAATACGGCAATTTCTCAAAATATCTATGGCAGACTGCAGCCCATTGTTATGTAGGGAGGAAGTCTTGTACTTACCCGAAACAACAAACCTGTCTTCTGAGCTAAACATGACTGAGATTTTCATTGTTGTTGCACGAGAAGATCTTTGCTTTCATGATTATTTTAGAAATTCATTTAAAGTGTTGTTTTTCAATGTTGATGCTATTTAGGTTCATACTGGTCAAGGTTAGTATATAGGTACTAACCTTGCATACTGGTTAGCTATGGACTCTTTCGAATATACTTCTGACATAATATCGTATCAATATTGCAAGTATAAATAAAATAAAATCAACTAATCACTTTTTTTTAAACGCCCTAGCCAACTACAAGGCTAGGTGCCAAGCCTAGTTAGTAAGTCACCTCTTATGAAAAGGAATTATTGTTTAGAGCGCAGAGCTATTTAGAATGACTAGCTCAATACTTTCTATAGTATGCATGTTTAATATAAATGCTGTGAAATCACAGATGTTCTGTTCACATTACATCAAATCATACAATCTAAACGTAGGCCTATTACTGAATGTGTGCTTGAATTACAAATCATTTACACAAGGTTAACAGTATTCTCAGACCATTCATATTATTTCCTCATATTAGCCGGACTACGATAAGGGAAGTTCAAAGCACTTTCACAATGTAGTAAAATGAAGCTGACTTTCTTAAAGGATCGCTTTATGTATTCAAATAAGCCAACTTTAGAATTATTCATGCAAAGCCCACATTTTGTTCTTATAAACGCAGTATACACATCTAGAATTTTTACATAATTGCTGTTTTGCTTCACCTTAACTTAAGTTTCCAATATTATAATTCTTTGCACCCCCATTAAATAAGTTCAGTAGCAAGGCGCAGAAACAACGCACCAATTGCAAATTAATTAGTCAACCTAAATGTGTGCTGGGTTTCAAGCTGCTTCTGACATTACGATCTCAAAGCTTATCACAATGACCTCAGCGATTACGTGTCCTCAGCTGTGAGTACGTGACCAAGCAGCACACTGCGTGACTCATAGCTGATTAGTTCTACATTACACCATAGACACATTTCAACCGCAGCAGATTGTTCTATATCGGGATTGTAGGTAGAAAAGCATGATAAAGATTAATATTAGCTGTGAAGTGCTTCAGATGGCTTACGGCATTATGGTTACAAATCTGATCACAATGAGATGGTTACGTGACCTCAGCTGTTAGTACGTGACCAGACAGCACTTTGCGTGACTCACAGCTGATTGTTCTACATTACACCACACCACAGACACGTTTCAACGGCAGCAACCTGTTCCATATCAGGCTTGTAGGTGAAATCATGTTTAGATTAATATTAGCTGTAGAGTGCTTCAAGCTGCTTACGGCATTATGATTACAATGAGATGATAGCGTGACCTCAGCTGTGAGTACGTGACCAGGCAGCACACTGCGTGACTCAAAGCTGATAAGTTCTACATTACACCACACCACAGACACATTTCAACCGCAGCAGCTTGTTCCATATCAGGCTTGTAGGTGGAATAGTGTGTTAAGGATTAATATTAGCAGTAGAGTGCTTCGGACGGCTTACGGCATTATGGTTACAAAGCTGATCATTATGAGGTGATTACGTGACCTCAGCTGTGAGAACCTCACCAGGCATCACAATGTGTGACTCACACCTGATTAGTTCTACATTACACAATATTTAAACAGCGCGCATTTTACAAAATCCTGTTTTAAGTATTGAGACGACAGTAGTACTGCTTAGGTGAGCTATTTTCGAAGGAAAGTCTTGTTGTCCAATTATCTAATTTATGTATGTTTAATAATGATAGTTTGTTGATATTTTATGAAAGAGTTGTTAATAAAAACTTCGTTCTTTTCCAATAATTGGCTTATGGGTGTAGCGATTTGAAGTAATACTTAAAAAGGGTCCCTGACTAGAAAAGTGAAACTAACCCAGACACAAACAATTGGTGTCCCGGCTATTGACCCAACAAGAATGTTTTGTCTTATTAAGGAAAGCCGTGTTATTTTCGGCATATTTCAAAACAAAGAAATTAAAAGGTTTGAGAGTTATTTTCTCTATGCTTTTAGAACGCCAACCTAGCTAATAAAATCAACAATAGTATACAGAGTCTGTTTTGCCAAAGGAAAATTGAACTAACTAAAAATATCAAATCACATATTAATGCTAAACAACCCTACGCATCATATACATTGGTTTAAAGTTTATATGAAATTATAGTATGACTACCACCAGGGAAGAACCTATATAGCGAGAAAACCTATACCAGAAGAATTTAGAAGAAGAAGTCTAAACTATACTAAAGGCCTACTCAATATTATTTTACAACATGAATTTTGGGGTGTTGTCTATAGATCGTATGCTAAGTTGGTAAACCGTCATCGTTACAAAACTTGAATTATTGAATCACTCTTAATCACTATATCACTCTTACAGCCACCATTTGACCCATATCTTTGAACAGGTTGCACACATAAATCTTCAATGACCTGAATAATGAACATGCAAGGTATGGAATACCATACTCGATATTCAGGCAAATCTAGAGAAAACCAACACTTTTAAAATAGTCTATAAAAAGCGCAACAAAGTAAAACTTTAGTTTTAAACGGCTTTAGTCCAGCTCAGATGTTGTATGGGAGAAAGTTGAGAGATAACTCTAAATACACAGTATAACAGCATTTCGAATAGTAATAATGGAAAATAATCTTTTATTTTTAGGGTACATACGTTAAAAACTGTAGCACACCAAAGAGCAACCGACAACACGAAACCTACAGCCAATACAAGGGAGGATGTTGTGTAAACATGTGTTTTGTTAATGTTTAATAATGATAGTTTGTTTATGTTGTTATGAAAAGTTGTTAATAAAAACAAAACACTTAATTAAATAGAAAATAAAACTACATAATTGGCCCTTATCCCTGACATTTCAAGAATAAAACAGAACGCCAACCTAAAATTAAAATACTTTAAGGCATCATATACATTGGTTTAAAGTTTATATGAAACTACTACGAGAGAAAGAATTTATCTAAACTATAGGCCTAAAACTCAATATTATTTTTTGTATGAATTTTTGTTGGGTGTTGTCTATAGAAAAGAATCACTCTTAATCACTATAATCACTCTTACAGCCACCATTTGACGAACAGGTAACAGACCTGAATATTGAGAAAACCAACACTTTTTAAAATAGTCTAAGCTGTAAGATGCCTAAACTCTAAATACACAGTTATTGTAGTCTTTTATTTTTTAGAACTAAAAAAATGTATGCAAGGTAATACACAAATCAAAACACGATGTCGATTACTAAAATTAAAATACTTTAAGGTGAAAAGATACTGTTTACTAACAAATTCAAAGTAATGGGACTAACCTAGAAGCTTCATTATGTGCATATAAGAGACATATGAACATGACGTACATATCATCCTAAGTTTATTTTACCTCAGTACAGATTCAATTTAGCAACAACTTTGGTTGTACGAATTAATTCAAAGAATAGACCCGGCCTCGGAGGCTCTGCACATTTGATATGCAGGTTGCTGCCTCGCGGCGGAGACAATTCCTGAGCCCATTTACATGAAACCTCAAACTTGCTGTCAACTTGGCCAAGTTTGTCTCCTATAATTGAGCTTTCAGCTCTACATGAATTGTTCAGCAGCTATCAACTTAGACAATACAGAACACGTCTTCTAGCTGAAAAATACCTTTTTAGTAAGTTTTTATTATGTATTAAATATGCCTCAATTTAAATTAAAGTCAAACTAATGTAAATACTGATGGATGAATATTGCAAAGTTGGTTTAAAAATACGAGTAAATAACCGATCAAAACATAAAACGAAAATCATTTTTAAAGTTCACTGTTTATTACACCACTGAAGTAATTTGGATGATATGATGTAAACTGCAGTATTGTCACCTGATTACTGATTTCTTTAGCTGGGTCCCTGATTGCCCAAACAAATTACCATAACTATTTTGAACAATAATAAGATTGTTTAACAATACGCTAAGGCCGATAGAGAGTATATACGTTATAATACTCGTATACCGTGTGATTATATTAGTATGATCAATAATTCGACGATGAATGTTCTTAAAACTTATATCTGGCAAAAATGTGTGTAAAGTATATTTATTCTTCTGAATTTTAAATTACAGTCACTTACTAAACGCTAAACGTACGAGATAACCAAACAAAAATTTTACTGACGAGTACAATCAAGTTTAAAAGTAAACCATTCTGATTGGTCTGGACACGGACGGATTCCATGCAGATACAGATATTCTTAGTGGCTAATTCAATATCAAAAACACCTTTCAGTTATACAACAGTTTACAGTATATCTGGTATAATAGAGTTCAGCATTTACAAGCTGAAAACAGCGAGTTTGTTAATATAATTTTTAATAAGACTGGTTTTCTTGATAAAGGAGTTGTTACTCTGTTGGAGATGGTACCAACTCTATTATTTTGCTCTTTGTATGTTAGTCTTGAAAAAATAAAAGCAATGCTACCGTTGATGAACAATTCAATAGATCTTTCATTGTGTCAGATGTAGTATAATTTTACCGGAGCGCTGTTCCAATGTCATTATTTGTTAATTTAATTAATTTTGAGTTATGTGGTGCTGACAAAAGTTGTAGGTCTCTTTTATTATCATACAACTTGTCGTTTAAAAAGAGGATGTTTTATTTTTCTTCATTATTGTTATAATTCTTCCTTTTTTACTTACTAAATTTTTTTTTCACTTTCACCACCACTTTTCAAAATTACTGAAAAGTAAAACTTTAACACTGTCATCTGTGAAATACAACAGATTTATAATAGAGTTCTTAGAAATTAGAAATTAAACTATTTTTAAACAGCGCTGTTCCAGGCTCAAAGATGTTTGTTATAAACAACAATGTAATATTAGAAATTAAACACGTACAGCATTTGAGAACCCTCGTCTTTGGTCTGATGTAAACTAAATCCTAAAACAAATTAGTAAGTCTTCTTTATTGACTTTAGATAACGGTTACCAACACACTACTGCCTTCAACGCATAAGCTACCACACACACTCTTAAGAGTAGTTTCAGTAAGACCCAATGTCTATAATATTACTAATGATCAGCATTACTAATGATGGTAAAATTAGGGAACAAAACATACAGCAAAACAAAACTTACAGCAACAGTAGTTTGCTATACTCTTATTGTAATAGCTAACCCATTTTTAACACGTTCAATTAACACTATCACGTATTTTCAATTCCATCTCAATTTAGTTATTTAAAATAGAAAACAGATTCTGTCAATAAGACAACGTAATAACTAGAATTTTAGTTAGTTAAATCGTAAAGCTGATAATTAGAATTGTTTTCTTGCTGGTTTTAATTAAAAGGATAACTTTAACTTAAGATAGGAAACGATGCTTTCTTTTTGTTTGTGAGTAATGAATAAATTAATGAATCTCGTTTCAATTAAAGCTAAACTGTGCAGAACCGACTTGTGCTTTTCCAGCTTATAATCACTTAGAGGTAAACTGAACCAACAGTGATTGCTTTAAGAGATTTACGGCATTAATTCCTGTGATGATTTGTTATCATATCAACCAATATGGTTTTAAAATCTACGTCAATATTCAGGAATAAAACTGTTCAATAATCTTCCACAAACTATAAAACTAAAAAAGACGACTGTTAATCTCAAAAACTTACTAAAAGAATTTTACTACACTATAGATAAATTTCTGAATTCTTCTAGCGCCTTTGAATAATTTAGCCCTATTATACTAGTATAAATTAGGCTTTATTTGTTAACAGTGGTTTTAGTTCGGCGAATTAGTTGTTTTGTCATTTTTGTTTTTATGTTCTGTTACTAAAATCTTTTGTCGACACAAAATATGTTTTGTTTTCATACAATAAAATGTTTATGTCAATATCAATGGTTCATCATTTATCTCAATTTAATATGATACAATACATGAGAGGGCTCTCAGAGTTGTTAAACAGCAGTTTACACTATCAGATACCTTTCAGTTTTAAATAGCTTTTAGTATTTTATCATTAGCATTTTAGATAGCTCAACATTTAATGTGTTTAGTACCAGCTTAAAAACGTTTAGTATTAGGTGAAAAGTAAAACGCATATAGCTTTGATTTCCCCATCCATATGAATGAATGTCCACCAGCATCTTAAGAATATTAAGACGTTGGTAAAGAACTTGTAGTTACATCTTGAAGCTTCACTTGTATGTTTCTTAGCGTTGGTGACGTACTGTGTATGAAGAGTTGCATCAGTTGTATTTCTCCTACGTCCGGTATTTGGCTTGATTACGCAAAGGCATTACCTACTCAGTTGTTATTAACTCAATTTTGTTATATAGTTACAAATCCAAAACCTTAGGTGCTTACAATACCAAACCTTTAAATATTATAAGTATTAAAGCTTGCTTTTAAGAAAGTGCACATCTTTTAGCTATTCGATTCGTTGGGACCTATAAACCAAACCTATAAACTGTTGCACAAAAGTACATAGGTGAGCAGATCAAGCAAAAGGCTGGGCCAAATTCACTCTGAAGTCACCCCACCATGAGAAGCACGGCTCGAAGGCCAGCTGATGTTCATACAGTAGGGGCGCACTCCTGTCATCGCTGTTCAAATCGCGAATATAGCAATCCTCCATTTAAAGATTTATTCCTGTCCAAACAGCAAGCATAGCTATCCTCCATTTAAAGACCAAATGTGTTTAAATATGACCATGTGCCACTATAGAAACTCAGTTATTTCGTATCGGCGTTTGGGAATAAAGACCTGTGTCCTGAAAACCTTTATGATATCACCAGATTACGCTTTATTTCAATCCATTACTAGATACGAACTTGTAATAAGTGATGACAACTCAATAATTCGCCAAATGTTTGCCCTCCAAGTTATTTATTAGAGTTCGTTTTGTCGCCCTGAAGCAAATCCGGAGACTATTTAATATAATTCAAGCTAAATCACTTTGTTTTTAGAGTGCAGCACTATATCAAACGTGGCGGATATATTGTTTGTAAAGAATGGTTTGAGTGAGAGTCGGCGGATGATGTTGACAGACGGGAAGCGCTCTAATGTTGGTTTCATTCTCAAATTTATGTGTTTGTTTTCCCAAGATGATTCTGGAACTGTTATGCAACTTTCAATTGATTAGTGAAAAGGAATCTGCGAAAAAGCGTTCTTTACGCTTGAAATCAATAACACAAAAGCTTTTAGAAATATTCTTGTTCTTGTTCTCATCTCAAGATTACCATGCAATAACCACTTCTTTTACAAAAGCCAATAGTTTTATGGAAAGGAAATTTAAATCTTTGCAAAGAAAGCTTTCTAACTTAGTGTATAAGTCTAATTCTGGGCCAACTTTTAATCAGGATAGTTCATCTAATACCAAAAATATCATACAGTTCCTGATAACCAAACAAGTACAGTAAACTTGAATCCAGTTCTTCAGTTACGTACAGTTGTAAATCCTTCTATAGGAATTTCCGGGAACGTTTATGAAGTCGGAGTGTGTAACGAACAGGTTAACAATCATGAGGTTAATAACATGAGGGAAAGAAAAACACAATTTAGCACCAACGGCCACACAGTTACAATTGAAGAAGTAAATGTACCGAAATTGGAAAATTCTAATGTACCGGAAACAGCTACCACTAGTAAAGTCGTCCGACCAAAAGAACGAACAAAGCATAAGTCTAAGATAAAAAGCTTATTTTAACGATTTTGAGAAACCAAAACAGCATAGGAACGATAGTGGTGATATATCTACATTTAATAATAAAAAAATTTCCACATACAATTCAAATGAATGGGAAACAAAAGTGTTCTCAAAAGGTTTAACATTTAGTCCTACACCTAGGTTTAACCAAATAGAATTAATAGAAGATACTCTTACATTTGCTAGAAATATTAGAATAAACTACTTTAGTCAAGTACTCAAATCTAAAGAAGACAAGCTTCTGATATCAACCCAAACTCAACAAATGATCAGTGTCCAGCACGTAATTGTCTTATCAAGTTCAGAGAACCTTCCAGCAGAGATCCAGAGCCACTCTCAGCTGATCATCCTATCGAGCAGATCATTTCGGTACTGATAGCCAACGTTTCAAGTCCTAATTTTCAGATAAGTCTAAATCAATAGAAGAAAAATTTGTCAAAGAAAGAGTTTGATGGTTTAAAGTCAATACAAAATAATAAAGAAATAATGATCTTGCCAGCAGACAAAGGAGACAAAATTGTAGTTTTAAACGTTGTGGATTATATCAACGAAGCAAAAAGGCAACTAGATAATTCTAATGTTTATGAGTTATGAAATAAGGATCCCACACTCACGTTCAATAGAGAAATACAGAAATTTGTTAAGGAAAAGCTTCTTCTGAACATTTGAATGAAAAAAGTGTAAAACTGTTGACTCCTTCCTCACCTCAGACTCCAGTCTTCTACATATTACCGAAGATTCACAAAGAAAAAGACCCCACCTGGAAGACCAATAGTTTCGGGATGTGGTGGTCCTAAGGAAAGAATATTGGCCCTAGTTGATGAAAACCTACAACTTTTGGTAAGATCACTTTCATCATATATTCGTGACACATATCATATTTTTATTGAAAAACTAAGGGCAGTGCAGCAACCTTTTGGAGACAATATAATTTGAGTTACGGCTGACATAGAATCTTTATATACTAACATAGGTCATGCCAAAGGTATTGATGACATTTCCTAGCCTTAAGACCAAACGATGAAGCACCATCGACAGAATTCCTAGTTTCATTGGCAGAGTTTGTTTTGACAAAGAATGCTTTTAGCTTCCAAAATAACTTGTTCTTGCAGAAACAAGGAACTGCCATGGGTACACGGATGGCCCCTTCTTACGAAACTTATTCATGGGAGTTTTCGAAAAAGGTTCTCTAAAATCTCAAACTTTACAGCCAACAGTATGGTTCAGGTTTATTGATGATATCTTTTGTCTGGGAACATGGTAATGAATCTTTACAACGCTTTTTGGACGACCTGAATAATAATTCGTCTTTAAGATTTTCTTGGAACTGTTCTAATTTAGAGGTAAATTTTCTTGATGTGACAGTAATTTTGAAATTTGGGTTTCTTAGGACCAAAATACATTTTAAGTCGACCAACACGATGCAGTATTTACATTTTGACAGTTTTCAAACAAGCAGACTGTACATACTTAATACAATTAATTTTACAATGACTTGTGTACTAGAGGTTTATAATACTCGTATGTGAAAAATATACATTAAATAATACCAATACAACAATAACATGCAAATAGAGTATACAAGACTGACATTGTTTGTTGTAATAAACAGATGATGTCATCGATTTCTAAACTTGAAATAACAACTATATTGTATTGTAGATTAGTTCAAAGTGGTTATTAAAGCGATCAAGAGGATTTGAAATTCAACAACTCCACACAAGTGCAGGTGAATTAATTGAGTGGTCTTATTTTAGGAACTCACTCGTAAATGTTAAAGTAATGAATAATTTGTCCTAAGTACGTTAAAATGTTTTAGTTCTAAATCTCAAACATTTTAACGTAGACCACTTTGTTATTCTAATGAGTTTTAACTTTCCGGAAAAGAAGCAAGGAACTTTTAACCTCACCAAAGTGGCTTTGAAAGTCTTAAACTCGCAAACTAAGTCAGGTTGCTTGAAGAAAACTGGTAGTTTTATTTTCAGCTGACCCATCTTACAAGAGTGTTCAAAATGCTACTAGGACAATAGGTATATCAATATTAACTGAAAAAAACATGTAAACGGTAGTTTACGTGTTTTATGAAAATCTCCAAAGCCTCATGGGTTTTATTAATTTCAATTAAATTACTCACATACTGTAGGTGTAACCTAAATGTCCACTATAAAAAGTGCGGTACATACTTAAGAGCTCATGCGAATTTATCTTTTACCTGTAACTGAGAAACATTATTACGGACGTTTTTAAGTTAACAAAATTGCACGAAGTTTCGGGATTTGGAATCTGGTTTCATCTTTAGGCGAAAGTAACCTTAAACATTACGAAACATTGGGAAATGAACTAGTCTAATATAAGTAGTCAGCAAAAGCCAGCCAGTCACTCACTATCAAATAACCTTTCTTTCCTTTAAAACCTTTCAAGTTTTATCGCAGCTAGCCCAGAAAAAGACAAAATGTACAAAAACTTTACGAAATTAAAAAAGCAAATAGAGAAATCAAGCACGTCCACGGCCAGTGTCAGCTGTACACTGACTGACTGCTGGGCCAGCCACCAGACAGCCGCATTGGCTGGCTTGGAGGAGCGGACGACCAATCACAGCTGCGAATAAGACTGACGAACTGTAACAGAGAAAAAAATACCTATTTATGCACAGCCAAAGAACGGAAAATTCTTTAAAGTTGAAAAATGACTCTACCACCCCCTCTCATCATCACTGTCCTTTTGTAGTTTTTGTTTAAATTACTGATCAGAGATTCTGTACTAATAGTATCAATACAAACCAGAAACAAGCTCGTAATAGATAGTTGGTGTAATAATAAGTTTAAAATTTAAACCATTGTAATTGCTCTTGGTAAGGTGTATTTCAAAGTTTAAAAAACTTAATTATATCAAAATTCTTTAATCTTGGTATTTTATGTTTAAGAACAAGACAAGACAAGTATGCGACGTATTTCATGTTCTCAGTATTGTTAGGCAACTGAACACTTGTGTTATTGTAACTAGGCGATAACTTGAGCCAGTAGAGACCGTGTACCTGTAACACTGGAAGCTAGACAAATATACATGCAGTGTTCTTGATAAGATAGTTGCAATATATGTATTTCTTAGTTTTAAGTCAACTTCTTGTATTGCAATTATCAATATTTCGTAGAAAAGGTGTAAACCGTTGGTATTCAATAAATAAATAAATATCATAAGCTTTAAATGCTGGGATGAACAGTGACTGTTCGGCAAGATAATATATTGGTACGGTACGTTAAGTTAATTTAAATATAACCAAAATAGTTACTTTACTGTGCTTAAGTCGAAAAAGACATCTTTTTCGCCCCGAAAAATAAATATTAAAAAGTAACATTTTACTACATAGATTCAATAATGCCACAGCTGTGTAATGATTACACTTTATTTTAGCAGAAACACCTTGCAGTGCACGGAAAAGTTTGATTATGAATACATCAACACAACAAGTTTCATGGCACCATACTACATGTTATGTATTTTTCATCGTACTGCTCCCAAAAATCAAATTTGTCAACATAGATAAACAATCTGGAAAACAGGTGATCGCGGTGCAAAGTTATCTGTGTACAGAAAATGAAAAGAGTTTGGGCATTTACTAGACTTAATTTAGTTTATAATCTTTGCACTGCGAGGGCTAACTTTCTTGTAATCAAATTCACCAAAGCAGCTGGACTATCGTTTATCGTCCCTACAGCAACGTAAAACAAAGATTTGCTTTGTTATTAGTTTGGGCCGTTGGCTTCATTGAATTGAAATGGAAGCGTTGACCGCTATACTACGGCCATAATGTAGCGGGGAACGTAACGATTACCGTGGACGAAACACAATATTTAACAGATGTAGGCGAAAACCACTTTGACATGTTTTTAATTTTAGTTGTCAAAGTTTATTTACGTATGTAGTAATGGAAAACTAGAGCTTTGTTTACAAAACAAAATGTGTCACCTGGTGAGAAAACCTTAACTAGTTTTCACTGCTACTTTACGTCCACCTTTTAGGAAACCAATCTCATCCGGTTGTATTGAAAACAAAAGTCACCGTCATATTACGGCAGTAATGTAGCGGTCAACACTTTCTAGGAAACCATAGATTTAAACATTTAATAACATGCTTAACCCATAATAAATATATATAACAGCGAAAATCCATTTTTGAATATAGTATACACACAGCGTGAAAAAACACATGGAAAATCAATTCAGAACTAATGAGTTTTGTTTGATATAATAAATAATTCATCACCTGCCTAGAAGATTCCATTGTTATTTACTTTATACTTTCTATTTGTTTTATTTTTATTAGCATAGATGTTTTAGACGTTACACTAGAAAATGGGCTAAGCCCTGAAACGAGTAGAATACTAGTTAAAATATATTCAGGGTACTCAAAGTTTACCTTTATCTCTTTTGTTAATATTACAAAATATTTTGGGTTTATCGTGTTATTTTGCAGTAAGTTATGAAAACTTTTAGTGCATGATTACAAACTATATCCGCTACTGGCTGTTTGATCATGCACGGAAAATGGACTCTTTCGGTACTAACAATGAAATATACCATTAGGAATAACCTATTTTGGGTATATAATGAAAAGAGTACAAAAATACTAATAATACATCGTTAAAAGATACAACTAGTATCTTAAATACCTATTTTAGTATGTAACTATATTTGATTTATCACCTTCTCTTAACCGCAGATGTTGACGTGTGGATTGTTACTGCTTTGTAAATTAATTAGGTAGAGTTTGTAAACAACACTTTACCGTAAACATTTTACACCCCACGACCAGAGTAATATACAAACTTTGTCATATTCA